>CM060923.1:398823470-399423470 GCA_030737875.1 Allium sativum
CCTCAAATGTGAAACATGGAATACGTCATGTACACCACTAAGTCTCTCGGGCAACTCCACTCTATACGCCATCTATCCAATCGTCTCCTTAATAGGAAACGGCCCTACGAACCTTGGTGCTAACTTCCCAACGGACCCAAAGCGAACAACATTCTGTAACGGAGACACCTTGACAAAGACCATGTCCCCAATATCAAACTCAGGATCTGTCCTCTTCTTGTCCGCATAAGATTTCTGCCTATCTTGCGCCATCTTCATCCTCCTTTGAATCAAATCGATCTTTTCCGAAGTCTCTCTAATCATATCGGGCCCAAGCAAGATTTTATCTGTAGATTCCCACCAACATGTAGGCGAACGACACAGCCGTCCATAAATAGCCTCGAACGGTGCCATGCCAATGCTAGACTGAAAGCTATTATTATATGCGAACTCCACCAACGGAAGATGTTCCTCCCATGTACCTACGAAGTCTAAGACACACAACCTCAATAGGTCTTATAGAATCCAATTCACCCTCTCGGTCTGGCCAACCGCCTAAGGATAATATGCGGTGCTCAAACATAACTGAGTCCCTACCGCCTCTTGCAAGCTCTTCCAAAACTCGCTAGTGAAGATAGGATCGCAGTCGCTCACTATGCTAGAAGGAACACCGTGCAAACAAACTATCTCTCGAATGTATACGAACGCTAACCATGGAGCGGTCCTCTTACTCTTCATGGGAATGAAATGAGCACTCTTAGTAAGTCTATCTACCACGACCCAAATCCCCGTATTACCCTTCCTCGATCTCGGTAACCCATCAATAAAGTCCATCGAGACCCCTTCCCACTTCCATTGTGGGACCTCCAATGGGTGAAGCAACCCACCGGGCTTCTTTTGCTCTGCTTTTACTTATTGGCACACCAAGCATCTAGCGGCAAACACGGACACATCCCTCTTTATGCCGGCCCAAAAGTAAACTCGTCTCATGTCCATGTACATATTGTCCCCGCCGGGATGGATGGTCATCTTCGAACGATGTGCATCATCAATAATGGTCTTCCTCAAGTTCTCGTCCCGTGGTACACAAAGTCTACCGTCCCTATGAAACCAACCCTTATCATCTAGGGTTTACCTACTGAGATGGCTCGATGACTCGCCCCTTTTGAGCATTTCTACTAACTCAACTAACTGAGGGTCATCTCGTTGTGCATCACATTTCCGTCCCAAAAGCGTAGGTCTGACCTCTAAGGATGCTAGCAAACTGGATACAAAGTCAATAGAAGGTCTAAAGACAAACGTAGAGATGAACTCTAAGCTTCGCCGCTCAACAACAACGGACTCAAGGACAACCTTTTCCTACTTAAGGCGTCTGCCACCACGTTACCCTTGCCAGGGGTATATGCTATCTCGAAATCGTAGGACGCTAAGAATTCCATCCACCTCTGCTGCCTTAAGTTCAAGTCCTTCTGAGAGAACGATTTGTGGTCAGTGAACAATTCGAATTTCTCACCAAGAAAATAATGGCGCCAAGACTTAAGAGAGAAAACAATAGCAGCCAACTCTAGGTCATGTGTAGGGTAATTTTTCTCATGCACTCTCAACTATCTTCCTCCATAGGCTATTACCCTTCTTGCATTAAGACCGCGCCTAGTCCTGTCCCACATGCATCGGTATAAACGGTAAATGGCTTACTCCCATGTGGCAACACTAAGACTGGGGCTGTAGTCAAAGTTCTCTTTAAACGTTGGAATGCATCATCAAAATCTACGTCCCATATGAAAACTAGGTTCTTCTTTATCAAGCGTGTTAATGGGGCTGATATTTTTGCGAAGTCTTTGATAAACTTCCTATATTAGCCAACAAACCCTAAGAAACTCCTCACCTCGGTAGCATTTTTTGGGACCTTCCAATCTTGGATGGCCACTACCTTTGCAGGATCCACAGCTATCCCTTCTTTGGAAACCACGTGCCCTAAGAATCGCACTTCCTTCCTCCAAAAGTGACATTTAGAAAATTTAGCTTTAAGGCTATGCACTCGAAGGGTCTCCAACACTTCCCTAAGATGTAGGGCATGTTCTTCCTCACTTTTAGAAAAGATCAAGATGTCATCCACAAAGACTACCACGAATTTATTAAGGTACTACCTAAACATCCTACTCATCAAGTCAACAAAGTATGCGGGGGCGTTTGTCAAACCGAAGGGCATCACAAGCCACTCGAAGAAGCCGTCTAGAGTCCTAAAGACAGTCTTGTCTATGCTATCCTCAGCCACTCTCAACTGATGGAAACAAGTGGCTAAGTCCAACTGCGAAAACACCGAGGTGGAAACTAACTGATCGAAGAGATTGTTAATCCTCGGCAGTGGGTGCCTATTCTTCTTAGTAAGCTTATTAAGTTCTCTATAGTCCACACAAAGTCTAAGGGACCCATCCGCCTTCGTGGCAAATACTACTGGAGCACCCCACTCCGATATACTACGTCTTATGAACCCCTTCTCAAGCAATTCTTTCACTTGCTTACTGAGTTCATTTCTCTCTCTTGGAGCCATGTGGCGCACTGGCAATGCAACTGGTTTTGCATTATCTACTAGATATATTCGAAAGTCTATCTCACGTTTTGGGGGTAAACCCCTCACCTCATCGAAGACATCAACATATTCACGGACTATACGAACAGAATGTAAATCATCATCGGATGCGTCAAGGAATTCTAGGTAGCTAAGCATTACTGGACCTCTAGGGTCACAAGAAATATCAAGGGTCTTTCCACAACGAGTCAACAATCTAACTACCCTTCTTTCACAATCTAGGATGGCCCCGTATCTAGTTAGCCAATCCATACCTAGAATCAAGCTGTAGCCAATGAAGCCAAGAACAATGGCGTTGCATTCAAACCCAACGCCCAAGATAAACACTCTCAAATCCCAACGAATCATAGAAAGATGAGCCGATCCACCAACAGGATTTGAGACTACTAAGGGATCTGTAATTAAACTAGTATCTAGGTGCAGTGTTTCAACTAATGATGTAGAGATAAATGAATGTGATGCGCCAGAATCGAATAAAGTACGAACATGATGATCAAACAGAAAAACTAAACTTTCAACGGAAATTGCTCTACCTCGTTCTTGTAGCGGTGGGACCACGAGAGCTTGAACTTTCCCCTTGCCTTCCCTGGTGCCATAAGAGCCTGACCCTGTCCTCCTGAGGTAGACCCTTCCCTCTGCCCTTTCCTTGGGCAGTCCTTAATCATATGTCCCACTTCGCCACAGTGGAAACAACCAGTCTTCTTTTTCTTCCTACAATCTTTGCTTAGATGGCCGGGTGTCCCACACTTAAAGCATCTTTTCTTTCCCTTACCATTATTGCCTTCACCACCCTTCTTGTTCTATTGTTTCTGTTGCGGTTTCTTTTGATCCCCTTTCTTCTCGGGTGCCTTATTAGCATTGGCGCCCTTCCCCTCTTCATGCATAAGCGCCATGTCAACTAGACTCTCAAAGGTAGCCACCATGGGGATGTGGGTCATAGCTAACCCATGAAGCAGCTCGTTCAAACCCTTAACAAATCTCAGGGCCTTCTTTTCTGGTGTATTCACCAAGTCCAAGCCAAATCTTGCCAACTGATTAAATTTGTTGACGTATTCTTTCACCGATAGATTCCCCTGCTTCAATGCTAGAAACCTTTCCATGTATAGATTCTCTTTAGCCTATGAGAGAAACTTCGCCTCAAACCTCCGCCTAAAATATGGCCATGTATCGACTGGACGTTCTCCATTAGTGACCTCCCCCCAAAACGAGGCCTCATCCTTCATTAGCCAGGCAGCTAACTGGACCTTTCTTCCATCTTCCACTTTAAAGATCCCAAACAATTCTTCCACCTCCTTTACCAATTTCGAGCTTCAACAAATGTCGCCGTGAAAAGGTTTTCCACCCATTTCTCGAAAGTCCTTACATATCTTAGCAAAAGTATCGACATGAGGAGGAGGAGGAGTATTTGCTGGACCTACGGCCGTGGCCCTAGTCTCCAAATACCTCCTAAACCATCCTGGTATTGGTATCCCCTCGGGTATCTCGGGAATTCCAGACATGCTGAAACGAAAAAGGAAAGATTCAATACAAAAGAACCGAAGGAAAGATATATGGCTCTCGGGGTTATGCTTTCTAAAAATAAGTTTTTCTCTTGAAAATACTTTCCTTAATACATACTTTTGAAGGTACTTCTTTATAAAAGTGTTTTTGAAAAATAGTTTTTCAAAATTCATATCTGTTCTGGTAACCTTCAGCTATGATACCATGTGTAACACCCCACGTCCATTAATGTCACTCACAAAGGGAATGCATTAACTTCTATGGAGCGTTTTAAGTGTGTATAGAACAGAAACTTAACAACAAGACAGATATAAACAGTACTTGAATATTTAAAACTTCATTTCATTGCAACGGTAAATACATAAGTTTGATTACATCATCAAAAACCAGAGTCAAAGTACATAATATCTACCTTGACTAAATCAGAGTACATAAATTGAAAGACATAACCCCAATACAAAATATCCATAAATAAGATAGGCTGAACTTTTACTTCAGCGATCCAAGCAACTTCTAAAAGCAAGAGATACAAGTGACCAAAATCAAGCTCCACTGGTGCTAGTTCCACCCTGAGCACCTTGGGGGGGGGGGGGGGGGGGAGGAAGAAAAGAGGTGGAAACAAAGGGGGTCAGACATAAAGTCTGGCGAGTGTGATAACTTTAACAATATAATTACCAAAATAACTAGGCTAAAGCATAAGTTGGAAAATAAGGAAATGACTGTGAACAATTGGGTGTGACAGAGTAAACAAGGAAATAAGATGGACTAAGATAACGTTAAAGGCGCACCTAAACCACTATAAGATAATTACTATACCTCACCACCACTAGTTACCCTGAGGTTGATCCAGCCTACAAGACTTTAATAATGATAATGGTAGTTTCGTGCACCCCTAGTTGCCTTCATAGGTGTCGCCTGCCCTAATCTACACTAGGTGTACCCACTATCCCCAAGCGATCGGGTCCCTAACTCGTAGATACCCATGCTGGCTCCACAGTGGGGTGCATCACTCCCCAAAGTGGCAACCCGATACCACCAACAATGCACGACTTATACCTACATGATGCAACAACGTCTTACCTAGCAGCCCGGGCCCACACACGCACATGAATCCGTTGGACTTGCGTTGCCACCGCTAACCCGTTTTGGCCTCTTACGGTCAAGCCCAGTACGCGTGACCCGTCCTCGACTTGGGTCGAGCCCACAAAGATACGTATGGGTTACTTGTTGAAACGGGCCCCCATTACTTGACACAAGCTATCCACCTAAGCTTGGTCCCCTCTAGTACATCCCACCTAACCCTCTTATTAGTCATGTTCACTTAAATATTTCAATTTTGGTTAAGTGTTTCTAATCGTATTTCAAATGCCACCCAAGGAACCCTCTAAATTCCACATGCCACCCAAGGCACCCACTTAACCCCCTAATGTCCCACTACATGTTTATCTGGTTAAGTGTTTCTTAATTCATTAAGACCGTAACCTTATAAAGACCTCCCACATTAGTCTGGCATTTGTGGCAACTGGATTTGGCGGGCGGGTCCGGGCAGTCTTACACCACAAACGAGCCTAATCTCATGTCTTTACAATTGTTACGCATTTAATTTATGCCTAAGACCTCCCATATTAGACTGGCATTTGTGGCAGCTGGATTTGCCGGGTGGGTCCCGGCAGTCTTACACCACAAAAGAACCTAACCACATGTCTTAGGCGATTAATTACACATAATTAATTATCCTCCAATTTGAATTAATTTCCCTATTCAAATTATCAATCAATTCCAAATTTAACTATGGCCATAATTGACTCAATTATGTCCATCTATTTATTGTATGCAAAATCATACCAATTTTATCATCAAATTATTTTATGCCATTTAAGGCATTTATGCCAATTTTCAATATTAAATCTTTTAATATTATCCCATTGCCCCATGTTGTACGTTCGTTCGTTTAACGTAAAATATATGTTAGACTCGAATAGTCTAACTTATGGAATAAAGAGAAAACATCACAACACACATAGAAATAAAACTACATCTAAACATAAGAGGTGAACTTGCATGTATGAATGAGGTTCTTCACCTAAAATTTGTATAAGACAAAGTCACAAACTTGCATAAAGCTACATATGTCATAGATCTAAATCTAAAGGTGTAAACTTGTTTAAGTAATAGTCACAAACTTGCATAAACATGTATGTCATAAATCTAATCTAAAGGTGTAAACTTGCATAGGCAATAACCACAAACTTACATTACATGGTTTATACTCCAAATATATATATATATATATATATATATATATATATATATATATATATATATGCTTGCATATGTGATTTATGCAACATAATCGATGGTGTAAACTTACATCTAAACATGTAAACAAGCATATAGAATTTTTTATACTAGCATATAACTCACACATGTCATAGCCTAACTTTAGATCCAATTTACACATAAAATAGATGTCATGAAATATGTAAGGTTGTACATAATTTTCATTAACTTGCATATGATCCAGATCTAAATTAACATCTAGACTTGCATACATACATATGATTTAACATATGAATTAGTTCCAACAACATAACTAAACTAGCGTATGAAATATCATTATGAATCATAGATTTACAACATAGATGATAGCATCACAACTTTACAACATAGATAATAATATCATAGAATTTTCAACATAGATGACAACATCATAGAATTTACAATATAGATAATAACATACGGTCAATGATTCACAACATAATCATATAATCCAAATTATAGCTCAATCCAATTAAATCGTTAATTATGTTATTAAAGAAATCGAACTCACAAAAAGGATGTCTTGCGTTCTGAAATCTGAGTTCTAAAATTGATTTAGCTCGCCTTTGTAGTAGATTTGTTGTTGTTTAGATTAATGTTGAATAGAACTGAATTGATTAGCTTTGATTTCCCCTTTTGTTGGTAACGGCTACTCTAGGTTACAAGATGACAGCATGACAGCCATAGTTTCAGTTTTTATTTTGATTTAGTGTTTGAGTCTTTTATATAGAATTTCAATTTAATTATAGCCGTCGGATGATCTTAGGGTTAATCAAAACCACTCAGTCGGCGTAGGGTGACACCTCAGCCCTAATGACTCAGCAAGGAGTCAGAAAGGACTCAGCAATGAGTCGCAATATGGATTAGACTGCACCAGAAAGCTGTGCAGGCCTATGGCTCGGCCTGGGCGCACTTGGAAGGTGCGCCCGTGCAAATTTGTACTAGCGCACTTCCCAAGTGCTCTAATGCAATAAATTTTTTTTCTTCTATTTTCCCGCCTGACTTCGTTCGTCCATATCTCCTTCATCCGATATCCATTTTACGCAAACTCGGACTCTATCTCGACCAGAATTCCGAGACAAACACGATGGCGCAACCCATTTCCCTTAATTCTCACGTCTGAGATTAATTATTCTTGAGTTTAGTTAATTCGATTATTCAAAAATTTGGGGTGTTACAAGTAGGCTCATTTGTTTATGGGATTCGGCTCGAGGTTCTTAAAATAAGAAGATGTCTGGGAGCAACCAGTGCCCTGGCTCACCTGGCCCATCTCGGACGAGGAATAGTTAAGTTGATAATGTCGGAAACGAGTTAAGTAATATTGGTAAATGTTGTTTATTTATTATTAGTTATTATTGTTTGATTGATTGTGTGATTTATGCTCGACCAGTTATAAGAAAATACATATTTCTATTTAGCATTGGGTTGGGTAGAAATATTTGTTCGTTAACGCCATGTGATCTATGTCACAACTGAAAGGTGTTTAACGACAATATTGATTCATTTAATTTTTAACGTAAATTTAAGTGAATGATTTTGAAAGATTGTTTTCATAAAACAATATGAAATGAAATGTTTGATTTCATAGAAATAGAAAATATTTGGAAATAAATATTTGGAAGATAATAAATAGTTTATAAAAAGTTGTTTTATAAACGAAGAGGATCTCGATGGCTTAAATTCCGTTGTTTAAAAGAGATTTGAAAGAAGCAACAATATGATTGAAAGTATTTGTGATTATTATTGTGAAACGATTTATCACTTCAGGATGCTAAATGATTTGTTATGTTACCAAGATTCGGGTAACCCTTGACTAAAGAAAGGTATAAGATGGGTTAAAGTCCCAAAAGATGGTCTTCTCTAAGGAGAGACATCATTTATTAGTATTGATACGTGTGAAGGCCTTACCTAGTGGCCTTGTTATTGGGAGAAACCTCCCGATCTGGTGGCATATATGTTGATATGCTTGTATTATAGATATTTGAGATTTTCATAAGTGATTTGTTTTTAAATCCCGAAGTGAAGTATGATTTGATATAAAAGGAATATATTATTTCATGGATTTGAAATGAAATCAGGATTTTAAGATCGAAGGGATTATTGTCAAAGGAATGGATTTTGAAATTGTAACAACCCGAAAAATAAAAACCAATTTAAATTTTTTATTTTAGCAATTTTAATGAATTTTGAATATTTAAAATGATTTATTTTAAATAATAATGACTAAAAATTTATTTTTGACGAAGTTAGAACGTAAATTTATTTTAATTACTAAACGAGGCTGAAATGGCGTGACAGTTTGAAAATTCGATTTTAAATTCAAATGAATGTATAGGATTCAAAATGAATCGGATTTTAATAAAACCAAAAATATTTGAATCTATTTAATTATATCTTTCTAACAAATGTGAAAAATCTAGATTTCATAACGGGAATAAAAAGTTATGCCCAGTTTAAAATTTGGAATAGTCACTATGGAATTTATATAATATATAACCCTTAAAAAAAGCCATTTTGCAAAAGACCTCCGTTTTTGACGAAGCCACTTTTGTCGGATCCGGAATTTCAAATTATACTCAGGTTTCAAATTTCATAATTTTTGGAATTAATATGTGAGCGCAGTAAATTTAAATGTGTTTGGTAATTTAAATTTGAATTGGATCGACCAGAAATTGACCATTTTTCAAATGGTCTCTAAGTTCGACGAAATTAGTTTTGTTAGGACTGTATCATCAAAACATAGCTTGATTTATTTTTTTGAAATTTTTGGAGATAGTACGTGGCCTTGGTAAATTAAAATGTGTTTTCAAATTCAATTTATATTGATATATATTTTAATTTTGACGAAAAATGATCGAAAAGGTTGAACTGGCTTAAGAAACATATCTCATTGCATCCGGAATGGGGGTATTTGGCTAGGGACGACAGTCGTTTGGTTTGATATGGAGTTGGTATGTAAAAATCCCATTTTCCAAATTAAATAATATAAAAATATATAGGTCAAAAGAAGAAAAGAACGGTCAAAACCCTTCTCTTCCAATTACGTGGTCAACGCAGTAAATAACCTGCTGCTCCTCTTTGAAATAGACGACCTAAATTCTCAGAAATTCCTCCCCAAATTGCTCCCAAAATATGGCGAATTTTTTCATGAATTCAAAACACAAATTTTAGAGCAATCTCTGCTCTTCAATTCTAGGCGCGCCTGATCGGATTACACGGAGTAACTGCTTCGAAATTGCTCCCTGAAGTGCTCGCGTTCGAGCTCAAATTCCGCGCCCTGTGGTTCATCAAGTTTGCCAGAACTCTTGTGGTGGGTGGCTCTCACGGTGGCGCTCCGTGTGGCGTAGGTCGATGAACGTCCGGTCCTCCCACATGGCGCCGATTCCTAAACCTAGGCATCGAGCTAAAAAAATGGATGCAACCTGGAAGATAACAGTGAGCAATTTTTTTATTTTATTTTATGAATTCAAATTATTTTAAATATGAAATTTATTTAAATTAAATTGTTTTTAAACTGAAATTAACATTTGTTTTTAAAACTGAAATCAAACTGTTTTAAAACACAAATTAACATTGTTTTTAAAACTGAAATTAGCACTATTTTTTTAAAATATAAAGAGGTGATTTTTAATAATATAAAGATGTGATTTTTGCATGTATAGTAGAGATATAAAAATAAGATTTTTTATATAAAAACCTTTGTGATAAAAATTCGATTTTATAAAAATTGAATTTTTAGTTATATAAAAATTCGATTTTTAATTATATAAAAATATGATTTTTATTATATATATAGTGATATAAAAATGTGATCTTGTATATATATATATAGTGATATTAAAATGTGATTTTTAAATATATAAGCATCATATTAAAAATGTGATTTTTTTACTATGAACAGCGTGAAAAAGATTGCGTTGGAATTTCAGGAAAATCCACACTGTTCAGAAATTCAGAAATAAAACTGGCGGAGTGGATCCCAAAGGTGAGAACTTCTCACTCTAAAATTGTTTTCTAGTTAAATATATATACTAGGTTGCAGATGGGGCTCAGTAGCTCCTGACACCGTCATCAACAGACTATGGACAACTTGCTTGATTGTATTGTGTTGTGGATGTTGATTGTGAATTCATGTGTTGAATAAAATATTTGAATAATAAAAATATCATTTTTATTGTATAAATGAACTGTGTAAAATATTCATGTGTTGAATAAAATATTTTATCATTAAAAATATAATTTTTAACATATATATGAACGACATAAAATTCTCTAGAAATGAAAATAAATATTCATTTACAAATCGGACGATTTGTTTATGTACACCCATTTGACTGATATTGATTGGGATGATAAATTTTACACATCGCCCAGCTGCATAAATAATATTCAGTGGTTGTTGTTTGAAAACCCCATACGAGTATTGGGGTGATATTTGATGTACAGTAATCCCAATTGTTTAGTGGTATGTCAATCGATTGGTCGACAGACTGTTGCAAGCGTTAAATATTTATATTTAATGCTTATGCAGTGTAGAATGCACTCTGCATGTTGGTTGATTATTTATCATTGTTGTTCTATACATGTGTTGTATGAAATCCATATAAATAACATTATATGGTAATTAACTTTGTTTGATAGTTCAGTAAGAATTAATATTTTAAAATAATGAACATTTTAAAATAACGAATATTTTAAAATAAGATTCAGAAAAGAATCAAAATCTGATTTTGATGTCCGATTTTGGATAGACACGAAAATATTGAAATATATTAAGCCATGTTGGTTAGATATGTGCCATTTTGACGCGAACGATAATTATATCGATTTTATTCATTTTTGTAATGAATATCGAAAAGGAAATGATTTCAAAATCTAATGTTCTGAAAATATTATCATTTATATTATAATGATACGGAATAATCAATTTTGGTTTAAAATTGAAAATGAAGTTGGAATCGTTTTTTATATGAATTTAAAACGATTTATAAAATATGTTTTAAATAGAAATCAACGAAATATATATAATATATATATTTATATATATTTAATGGCCTGAATAGAACGCGCCATGCTGCGACCGTTCGCGAATTTCCACCATTGACTACGCATTGACATTATGGGAGATCCGGCCGTCGGATTCTCCTAAAACCGGAACTGTTGGGTTCGTATCGAAAAGAGCTTTCCAACAAATATAAGAGATTTGAAATCTAATGGATCGATTTGGAATTATGTCCATATCAAATTTGGAAAAGGTCGTTGTAAGTGCAGTTCGATGACCATTTATGGAAATCGACTGCAAGGGCCTTAATAAAATTATTAAAAATATTTGTAATTTGTGTAAAATCATAATAAATGATTTGGAAAGAATTGGGATGAAATATTCCATATTTGAAAGGATAAAAATATATTTTTATCAAAATGAACTAGTTAGAATTATAGTCCAATTATTTTGAAATAAATAAACTGGATTGAGAATGGGTTTTACTATAACTAGAATTTCCAATATATGAGTTGGAATGGATTTGAACCGAAATTATCCTCCGAATATTTAGATATTGGATTCCGTGATTATATGGATATTGTGGAGGAATTTGGAAGATATATATATCATTATTCCCAATACGATATTTGTTGATTTCAGAATTTGATATTGAATATAAACCGATATAGCCTTGTATTTAATATTAAATTGGATTTTGGGTTTGTCGTGAATGGTGTATTCGTTAACACTGTTCTTCAACCCAATTGAGAAAAGAATAAATCTTTTAATTAAGATTTTGTGAAGTTTTCCAGTTAATTAATATTTAATTGGAATTGAATAAAAGAATTGGATTTTGGGTTTGTCGTGAACGGTGTCTTCATTAACACTGTTCTTAAACCTAGATGAGAAAAGAATAAATCTTTTAATTAAGATTTAGAGAAGTTTAACAATTAATTATCATTTAACTGGAATTGAAATGAAAGTTGAATTTGGGTTTATCGTGAACTGTGTTTTAAACAACATTCGTTCTTTAACCCGAATAACAGTGAAAAGTGATTTGGAATTTATAAATCTTTTCTTTTAGATTTAATGGAAATTTTCCAAAGTAAAGTTTTCCAATTTAATAAATTGGAATGGAATGGAATTCGATTTGATAATAATTGAAGTGAGCTTCTATGGAGGAAGACCGCTACTATATATGGAATTCAAAAGGCTTTGCCATTATTCCATTTATATTATTGGTTGGATACAAAAGTTTATATCGATTATATATATTGATTTGTTTTCCGTGGAGATTCCATAATTAATGGAATGTGATTTTAGGTTTATCGTGAACTGTGTTTTAGATGACATTCGTTCTTTAACCCAGTTGATGACCGGATTTATTTTCCAAAAGTTGAATAATCATTAAGAAATGATTTTCGAGATTAAAATTGAATTAGAGTTTTAATGAATCTTTAATTAGATTGAAATGTGAATAAGATAATTTAAAGTATCAAATTTAGGAAATGATCGAGAATGGAGTATCACCAGTTTTGCTCCAAGCGATAGTTAAATCTTTAATTAGATTTGAACGTGGAATGGTAATTAATTTTACCGATAACACAGTGGTGTTAGATATGGAGTACGACCCGTTTTGCTCCGTGGGATGAATAGGTTGGGATTGGGAAATAAAAAAAATGATTACTTCGATAAGGTTCGCTAATCCCGACTAGTTTGGAAAACCTTAATTTGGTTTGAATTGTGAAAAGAATATTTGAAAAAAAAGAAAATTCTAGATTGGAATGAGGGGTATGTTGTGTGTTTATATCACTTGATTATAATATATGTGGGTTATTCGGAAAGGCCGGGTTTATACCTATTCTGAATAACTAATTCGGTGATAAGTCGATGATGAAGACGGTGGTTGAAGACCGGAGATCGTCACATCGTTTGGATGATTACTGATGTCTTGATTGGGCAGTACACCCAAGACAAGGTAATAAGTGGTGATCGTCCAGACGTACTTGGAGATCGACCGGATATGCGAGGACCTCTCTCTTGTATTGGACATATGGGACGAGGAATAAGGTGCCTTCGGTTTCGTTCAGACCCAGAACAGACTTGCAAATGGATAGTGTGTCTGACATTGTATTCCGTTATGCTGTATTCGTTGATCTCTGCTAAATATATATCTGTTTGGTGGCGAAGAATTTATTCTCTTGCTTAACACCCTTCTCTAAGACGTATGAGCTTAGAGGTCGTATATTAGCAGAAGTCAGTGGTACGGTATGGATTGTCAGTGTGACATGCTGAGATGCTTGTGATCAAGGCTTTTGTTAAAAAGCAAAGTCTTGTGGTTGATGATCAAAGCACGTATTTAAAAAGCACAACTTTGTGTAGCGTTAATTCACGAGCCTCACACCCCGATGTGAACCAAAAATGGGAAGGACTGCATGTAAATGGACATATGTTAGTTCTGGCTACAAGTAAAGTCATGGTATGGAGCCCAGACGGTTAACTTATGTGGATGTTGCTTATTACTACTTGATAGAAGGCGAGGTACCTTGGATATATCGGTCACTACGGGACTGATGGATATGGTCGATTACAGACATTAATTGTCGACGTACTGACCATTTTGGAGGTTTGATTGAACAGGCTAACATATAGTTTATGGTATAACCAATCATCGACGGATGACCGGCCATGAAGATCCGGGTGCAGTTGCGACTGAATCCTGAGGCACTTTCTATGGTGTCATGATTGTGCACAGGATGATCCATTGCCTGGGTTCACGATGGAATCTAATTTCCAATACGTGATATTCGGTTTTAATTGAAAATATATGTATGGTGACGTAATATAATGGTAACTACGCCGCCTATGATTGATACATTTATATTTGAAGTTGATTTCTTCACTCATAGTAATAATAAAAGATAAAATTTTGCGTATCAAGCATATTTAGCTATTATAAGGGGAAACTCTATCTTCGACTGCGTTCATTGTGTGATGGGACCTGAGTCTTATAATAGCTTCATTTTTCTCTTAAGCATTGTGTTGTTATTTTTATGCACTGGTATTCATGGGGGTTAAACTCGTTCCGTTTTATACGGCGTGGTCCCGTGATTTACCTAACTTTAAAATCAAGCTAATAACTGTTTTAGTTCTCACACCAGTCACATGACTGACCTGGAGTTTATTGTTTTAATCTAAACTCTGGGTGCCCCTATTTTCCACACGGGCAGCTAGTAGTTTTGGTTTTGCAGATTTCTAGTCTACAGGATCCTGGTTTACAGCTAGAGCTATATTCGGAACGCTTTGTATCCGTGTATTTCTTACAGTTGTGTTATGTATTATTTTTCCACAGCTATGTATTTAAATGTAATTTAATTCTCTGATATTTTTCTGATGTACATTATTTATCCATACTCTGTTATATTCTTGTATTCTGATGGAACTGTTGTAATAAAAATGAAATGTTCTATTGTTTGTGTTCTGATTTGTCGTGTTCTCAACTCAATCCGGGCTTTCCTCTACGGGGAAGTTTGGGTCGTTTCAGGTGGTATCCGAGCTTTGGTTTACAGAGCTCGAGAACAAGATCATTAGAACCAGAAAAAAGAATACATCAGAGATTGAATTAGTAATATCCAATAGGAATGACTTGTTAGGGATGGAATCAGTAGCATCCTAGAATGAGTCCGAAGAGTGCTAATTTTAAAATAAAAATGAAACCAAATTTTGTTTTGAAAATTTAAAGCTTATTATATGTATTTAAATATTTATTTTATATTGATTTTGGATAATTAAGTATATGAAGATTTTGAATATATCTCTGATCCACGTGTATACGAAGCCTCAAATATACTGGATAGATATGAATCACACTCTAGCCGCCCGGAGATGATTCTGATGATAATGTACACATCATCAAAATTTATATTCGAGTTTCGAATGTGTGATATATATATTTCCAATTGACTAGTTGAGAACCAAAACTAGATGTGGTTATTGTTGTGATTTGGCACCAAAAAGATAATTTTTCTCTATATATATATATATTAAAGTTATGCATTTGAAAAGCTAATCAACTAATTGATTGATGATTGTGTTGTATGATTATTCCTTTAAACCAATATAAGGATGTATGGTAAATTTAGCCAAATTGAATCAAAATATTGAACTGAATTAAAAATTGATTGAAAATGCATGCATATACATGTATTTGCATTGAACAGGTCAAAGCAGGGAAGCTAAGCAGAGGAATAAAATTGTATCCCCGACAAATAGGTACATGTTTACTAATTTATTAGGCTTGGATGATTTTATGAGCCGATTGGCTTTTTCTTTTGGATTGGTGAGGGGCCTGCGTGGCTAGTTGTGGTTTTAAATGTCTCCCCGTAAAAAGGTGGTTATGGCAAAAAAATTTGAAAATTTAGGGTGTTAGCCAAATTTTTGAAAAATTAGAAAATTCTTAGAAATTGAAAAGTTAAAGAATGAAAGTTGAGTTGGTAAGTTAAACAACTTTCAGCTCCGTTCCTTTTCGATGACGAAAAGATTTTAAGGCGGGGAGATTGTAACAACCCGGAAAATCAAAACCAATTTAAAATTTATATTTTAGCAATTTTAATGAATTTTGGATATTCAAAATGATTTATTTTATATAATAACGACTAAAAATTTATTTTCAACAAAGTTAGAATGTTTAAATTTATTTTAATTATAAAACGAGCCTGAAATGGCACGGCAGTTTGCGCGGCAGTTTGAAAATTCGATTTTAAATTTCAAATGAATGTATAGGATTCAAAATAAATCGGATTTCAGTAAAAACAGAAATATTTGAATCTATTTAATTATATCTTTCTTATGAACGTGAAAAATCCAGATTTCATAACGGGAATAAAAGTTAAGCCCAGTTTAAAATTTGGAATAGTCGCCCTGTAATTTATATAATATATATCCCTTAAAAATAGCCAATTGGCAAACGACCTCCGTTTTCGAAGAAACCACTTTTGTTGGATCCGGAATGTTAAATTATAGGTAGGTCTCAAATTTCATAATTTTTGGAATTAATATGTGAGCGCAGTAAATTTAAATGTGTTTGGTAATTTAAATTTGAATTGGATATACTAGAATTTGACCATTTTCCAAACGGCCTCCAAATTCAACAAAATTATTTTTGTTAGGGCCGTATCGTCAAAACTTAGCTAGATTTATTTTTCTTGAATTTTTGGAGCAAGTACGTGGCCCCGGTAATTAAAAATCACTACAAGAAAATATACATTTGATTACATTTATTAGCAGCGTTTATGTTTTGAAAGCAACCAATACTATTTTAATCCATTTTTCCTTTTATTTTTTTATTCATTAGTGTAAACCTGATTTCACTTAAGCCGAACATACCTTGTCACGTTTACCATTTTCCTTCTCCGCTAAAACTTCCCTCCTCGTGAAAATTACCCCTTCCCTCCCCCCTCCCCCTAATTTTATTCCGCTTTACATAGAATTCGTTCCTCTTTCCTTCACATACAGCCGAAAATACCCTCCTGAAAAATTTCCTCCTCAAAATTTGATGCCACTTCGCTTTCAATTTCATCTCGCCCTCCAATCGTTCGTTCACCTTTCCATCGCTGTTTTAGGTCAGAAATCAACTGAGATCTTAGATCAGATTGAGGTAAGATTTATCAAAAATTATTTCATATTTACAAATTATCGTTTTCAGATCTAGAATTTGATTGAGATTGTGTGTCACGTTGAGGTTAGGTGTACTTATTATCTTGTATATTTAGAAATTATGGTTGAGGTTAGATGTATTGAAAATTGCCGTGGATGTTAGATTGACGCCGCATTTAATAAATAGTATTAGTTTTTAATTAATGTGTATGTATGCAGCATACTCCATTTAATAAATAGAATTAGAAGACCTGACAATTACGTGAAGAACAAACATAAGATTATTCTACCTAAAGCATACCTTAGTCTGAAAGAAACGAATTAAAACAGGAAACATTCATTGGTTCTCCTTGCCTATATATATAAATGTTTTTTCTACATCAAGTTATTGCTCTAGTGGGCTTTAGTTATCAAGAAACAACAATTAATGTGTGCTATTTCTTATTATAGGCATTAATTTGATGTGTAACAAATGCTTGTAAAATAGGCTGAATGAGTCGAAAAAGTTGGTTTTAGCTTTGTATGTTCGAATATTGTTGTGAGGTAAAATTTTTTTGGATCCAAAGTAACAAAATAGGATCCAAAAAAAATTGATATTTGAGTAGGATAACGAGAAAGTGATTGTAATGACCCGCATTTTTCAGGGATATAATTAATTTATTTAATTATATAAATATTGAGATAGTGAATTAAATCGTCGTTTAATTAAATAACTTGAAATATTTAATTAAATTAAATAATTAAATAATATATTTAATTCAGAAATAACCAGAAATAGTGAATTGACAATATAATGTGAACTGGGTCGTCCCCAGAATTTAGTTCAGCTTAGAGTTGAATTATATTGACGAATATATTCAATCGACATCAGTTTGAAACATAGAATTATAATATAATTAAAATAGAGCGCGTAACGACGCGGCAGTTCGCTATTTGGCGATTTGAACTTCAACTGAATATACAGGGTTCGTTTTAAATCGGATTTCTGTGAAACAAGAAATGCGTGGAGCTGGTGGAGTATATCTTTCTAATGGAAGAGAAAAATCGGGATTTCGTCGTGTAGATTTTGAGTTACGTCCAAATCAAATTTCAGAAAAGTCGCTATGGAATTCCTTTATAATTCGTAACGCTTTATATACGTTATAAAAGGATTTTTTCAATGTAAATTGAATATCGATTCAATCTGGACTCAGAATAGAGGGTATATAATTTTCCTGGAGCTGTATGGTAGTCCACTGTGAATATATACGATAATATGAATTTATTTATATTTAATTTAATTTATTTAAATATATTTATATATTTAAATGGATTATTCAAGGGTCTAAAAATAGCCACTTTTGCAAACGAAGTCGGAATTCGACGAAACCAGTTTTGTTGGATCCGCAATGTCAAATAGTTGTTAGATTTCCAGTTTCGTGATTTTTAGAGTCAGTATGTGGCCGTATGGATTTTTAGAGTGAAAAACAGTCAGTATTTCGACAGTTAAAAATACGCTGTGTGAGCATACGAAGTCAGAATTCGACGAAACAAGTTTCGGTGGGACCGTAATGTCGAACTCTAGCTACATGTCCAGTTTCGTGATTTTTGGGTATAGTATGTGGTAGCAGGGATTTTTAAGGACCAGAATTGAATATAAAATAATAAAACTAAAATATCTAAAACCAAATGTGTGGACATTAACGCAGCCACATCCTTCTCTCTCAGCCACACAAGAAATCGCATTGCCTTATAAAATCAATTGAGCCGCCGAACACTGCAGAAAACCCAAAACGAGATAAACACCACTTCAGAAAATCAATACAATTCAAATAAAAACCTATAAATCCTAATATATATATATATTTATGGATTCGACAATGGTTGCTCTTCACTCCTATATCGTTTTCAAGGAGTTCGAACCCTGTATCGTTCGCTGGAATTTTCACAGAGCGAATTAGGGTTCCGGATTTTGGAGTGTTGGGACTTCGATTCATGTTTTCGTTCTTAGTTTTGAATTGAGGAGTAGAAATAGTGCTTGCGTACAAAATCTGGATGGATTCGATCACCGAAAACTGACGTGCCTGTAGCCATCGAGGCCGTGGTCGCGACGGAAGAGGTGAGGCCGAGTTAAGTGAGAATGGGGTGGTGTTGTAGAGTTTTCGACGCTGAGAGTATTGGAGGTGGAAGCGCTCAGAACGGATGGCCGGAGAGGTGATGGTGGCGGGTCAAACAATTGGTCAACGTGGGTTTTATGAGGAGCAGCTCGCGTCTGATGAATTGGGGGAGACAAAGGATATGGGTTTGGGTTTTTAAAGGTTAGTGGGTCAGAAATAAATAGGGCAAGGCCCATTAAGAAATAAAGTCCAAACTTTTATTTATTTTAAATGTATATGAATTTCGATATTGAATAACTTTATCGTACGTGATCGGATTTCAGTGAAACAAGATCCGACATGACCGTATGGACGAGAGCTTCACAATGAAGCTGACTGGAAGTGGATTCGAGCTCGTTTGAATTTATGGCGAGATAAATTGTTCGATTCAAATCAAAACAAACAGTTTATCGTTCTTTAACGATGAACTGCAAATGTGAGTAAAACTCACCAACTCTGAACAGTTTATAATTTCATGTTGTATTGTTAGAACTGTTAAAATTGTCTGTTTGACTGTGTATTGATTGTTTGATTGAACTGCTAGTCAGTTAGTTAAATTTCTATATTGATTCTGTTTAACAGAATACATCATATGGAACTGAAAGTGATGTTATCTATATTGTCTAACATCTGTGATGCAGGGAAACAGGTTGGAGGGATCTGACTGGATTCCTCAACAGTTATTTTATTGTTTTTCATATATTTTAATATATGATGTGAATTATAACCTGTTGTTGATTTGTGTGTGTATGGACGAGATTGAACATCGTGATTTGATATGATTGAATACCATAACATACGGGATGTTGACAAAGGGGATTTTCAAAGTGATATTGAAAATAGAATATTTATAAAATGGGATATTTATAAATAAGAGATATTTATAAAGTGGAATATTTATAAATAGGAAATGTTTATAAATTGGGATATTTATAAATAGGAGATATTCAAAAAGGAAATAATTTCAAAACATTTCTTTTTGAATGGAAAGGCCTGTGTGGCGAGTTTGGGGATTTTCCCGATGCTCCCGTTACAAAGGAGGTTATGGCGAATTTTCCCGGGAATTTAAGGAGTTAGAATATTTCAAGTATAAATTTGAAAAGGAAATATTTGTAAACCATTTACAAATAGAATTGGAAAGGAAACATTATAAAAAGGGAAATCATTTTTAAAGGGTAGAACCGTTATTTAAAAGTAAATCTTGTCCAATGAATAAAACGTTGTTAAAAAGGAAATCTTTATAAAGTGAAGTTAGTTAATCGAATATAGACATTCGAAAAGAGAAATCGAATATGGTATTCGAAGTAGTTAATCGAGTATAGACATTCGAAAGGAGAAATCGAATATGGTATTCGAAGTTAGTTAATCGAATATAGACATTCGAAAAGAGAAATCGAATATGGTATTCGAAGTAGTTAATCGAGTATAGACATTCGAAAGGAGAAATCGAATATGGTATTCGAAGTTAGTTAATCGAATATGTTATTCGAAAGGGGTTAGTTTGTCGAGTTAGTCAAATAGAGTTAACCAGTTAGAGTTAATCAGTTAGAGTTAATCAGTTAGAATTAACCAGTTGGAGTTAATTAGTTAGAGTTAATCGATTAGAGTTAACACGAACTAGAATTAATCAAATATAGTTATTTGAGACAGAGTTAGTCAAACATAGTATTCAGGGTAAGTTGCCATCTTGTATGACTGCTAGCGTAATTCGCAGGGCTGCAGATAGCCTAAGGCGGTCGGATGTTTCCTGAGGGAATCAGGCGTACCCATTGTGATCGCTGCGATCTAGAGTCAAGCGAATGGTGTTAAATAGAGTTGTCGAATAATAGTTGTTCGAATGGAGTTAAATAGAGTTGTCGAATAATAGTTGTTCGAATGGAGTTAAATAGAGTTGTCGAATAATAGTTGTTCGAATGGAGTTAAATAGAGTTAGTCGAATATAGTTTATTCGAATAGAGTTGAATAGAGTTAATCGAATAGTAGTTATTCGAATAGAGTTAAATGGAGTTAAATCGAATATTAGTTATTCGATATGAGTAATCAAGTTAAGATAATCAAGTTAAGATAATCAAGTTAAGTTAGCAAGTTAAGTTATCAAGTCAAGATGATTGAGTCAAGTGATTTAGTTAAGATAATCGAGTTAAGTTAGCAAGTTAAGTTATCAAGTCAAGATGATCGAGTAAAGTAAATAAGTTCAGTTCGTCGAGTTAAATTAATCGATGTTAGTTTCATCGAAAGGAGTTATCGATGTTAGTTTCATCAAAAGGAGTTATCGATGTTAGTTTCATCGAAAGGAATTAATCGATGTTAGTTTCATCGAAAGGAGTTATCGATGTTAGTTTCATCGAAAGGAATTAATCGATGTTAGTTTCATCGAAAGGAATTAATCGATGTTAGTTTCATCGAAGGGAGTTATTGATTATAGTTTAATCGAAGTGAGATTTTCAAATATGAGATATTTGAAAAGGAAGAGTTATCGGACATTAGTTATTCGAAGAAAGATTATCGAATATCGTTTATTCGAGAAGAAGTTAATCGAATATAGGTTATTCGAAGAAGAGTTAATCAAATAGAGATTTCTCGAAGAGAGTTAATCGGCAAATTCGATTATATCGAATTCGGGAAAGTACTTATACTTTTCCAGTGTTTAAATAGAGATTTATTTATTTATAAATAAATAAGTGTTAGGTTAATTATTCACTAATAAGAATAGATGTTATAATTAAAGTTAGATAATTCGACAGGAGGGATTATAACGTTATTGTTATAACCAATGTTTTAAATATAGAAGTGGATTAGTAAAATTGAATCCGAGAAAGGCGTAAAGAAGTTGTTAAAGATAAACTGTGACCATTTTGAAGTTATAACGTTGTTTAGTTAAGGTCTGAGAGGTAATTATACCCCAACTTGAGTGACTTCCTTCTTAACTAAGAAATGGTAAGGTTTGATCGTAAAGGAGTTTTGGAAATGTTTTCCAAACGAGAATCAGAAATGTTTTCTGATAAAATAAAAATAAAAATTTAGAATATAGGGAAACAGGAGATAAGTAGATAAATGAACTAAAGAGATTAATGTTAAATGATGTTTGTTCGATATAATTTCCATCTGGAAATAATATCGTTGTTTGCACACTTGTTTTTCTTTGATAGTTAACTCACCGACTATCGAAGTTTTGACCATTTTAACGTTGTTAATATGGAGAGACCGGTTGGATTATTATCCAAAGAACCACTCTGTGTTGGCATAAGCGTCGCGAATCATATATGCCAAAGATAATTGAAGACGGAGTAAAATGCAAGGGCTATCCTGTTTACAGAATAGTGCCTTCGGTTTGTCCAGTCCCAGGACAACTTGTATGGACGAAGGTCTGACAGAGTATATCCAGTGGATCGCGTAAGTTGATCTGTTCAAACGTATTCACGTTTGGTGGCGGAGGAATTCGTTTCTCTTAGCTGTATACCCGTGTTATTTTTGGATAAGTCAATTTGTGATTTGGCGAGTATGACGATGTGACATTTCTAAGTGAATGAAGATGGATGTCTGACATAGTATTTCCAGACGATCACGTACATTGATTTCTTCAACAATACCAAGAGTGGAAGCGGAGAAGGAAACTTCTTTTAGCTAACACGTAATGTATGGTTGTAGACATTAATTAGTGATTCTGATGGATCTGACAATGTGGCATTCGAAGTGAATCTGATGTGATGATAAAGCGTAGCTTCTAGCCTCATCAACCGGTAAATGACAGAAATCGGGCAGGCAGCATGGCTAAGTCGGTCGCACCGAAGTAGGGTGTATAATCACCTATCTAGAGAATATTCATTTGTTTCTTAAATCTATCAATGCTGTCCCATATATATACGGGAACGGTTGCTGATCCCAACCGTTGGTGATGTACATTCGATACACTCAAGCGAAATGAGTGGTCGGTCATGTGTGGCTGAGTTGCAAGATGTTCTTGTTGAACTCCAGTGTATCGTTCCTAGAGTACACTGATCGGAAGGTGATTCCATACCTTGTCATAGTTGGAAATCCATTACCCAATACGTGCTTGCGGTTTTGATTGTATACTATATATGTAGAACGTGAGATGCAAGCGTTTCTACTAGACTGATATTTATTTGTACTTAGACATTATTATAATATCAGAATGATATTGCTTTGCAAAAATATTTTGGATTCTCATAAGGGAAAAACCCGTTTCGTTCTGCGGCGTGGTCTTATGAGATATCGTTTACTTGTTTATATACTTGTTTAAATTGTTTTACTCATACCAGTCCCATGACTGACCCGGAGTTTACTTTGTTGTTTTCCCTAAACTCTTGGGTGCCTAAATTTGTACGGGCAGTCAAGTAGTCGGGTTTTACAGATATACTGGAAGAGCTTGGAGCAGGAGGCTTCAAGATCATATAGCTATAGTTATTTCCGCTGTGTTGTAAGTGCTGTACTCTGATAAGTGCTATTGTATACATAACTGTTATATTCCAAAGTTATGTTATCTATTATATGTTATTCGTTCCGCTGTGAGGTTCGTGTTACTCTGATGTTATGTTCTTCTCCTTCCTCTATTCTAAGTTTCTATCTTATCTATTCTCACCTTCTAATTTCTTTCACTAACAACCGGGATTTTTCGATGTTTTGGTTATCGACGTCGAGCTTACGTCGATAACCAAAGTCGCTCAAAATCCGGGTCGTTACAGTTGGTATCAGAGCTTAAGTTGAGAATTACTTGGCTCTGTGGCGTGACTCGGTAGAGATAGGGTTAGTAATACCCTAGACTGAGATTGAGTGTATATATACGAGTGAACGTATTTGTTATTTGATATAAAAATAATTTTTATTGTGGAGATTCATGGGTTGAGTTGTTTATGAGTTCTGGTCGATCAGTTTGATCCACTGTATCGGTAGGAGTTACTAAACACTTGAATACGATGGGTTGTCACGATATGTTTTGAAAAGAGGGTAAATTAAAATAAGTTTACCCAAGGTATATCTTGATATAGAAAAGATATTTATATATCAAAATTTTAATATATTGGTTGTTATTATAATCGAATAAGATTATAAAAAGTGAAATGGTTATAAATAACCAATTTGAATTCATATAAGTATAGTATATGAAATAAGATGAATTAAATCTGAATTTAAATCAGAATTGGAATTTAAAATAAGGAAATTTTAAGTTCCTGGGAGATTTTGAAATGTTTTCAAAATGGAAGTATTTAGTAATGGTTTTGGAAGTGATATAGTATTGAACTCACTTCGATAAACTGGGAAATAACCCTGATGAGTGTGGCCACATCATCAGTGTCATTTTCGAGTTCTAAGTGACGAATTACTACCAAAGGTTTGTCTTGGAATTGTTTTGAGAAAACAAGTTGTTTAGAAATTCAAATGTTTTGAATTGGCACTATGATTTCAAATTGACTTGAAATAAAAACCCAGGAGTTTAAATTCTAGAATTAAAATTTAACTTGTTAAGTTAAGTAAAAACTGGGGTGATATGAGAATAATCTGAAAAGGGTCTTGTACTGATGGGTTAAGAGTTTGAAATCGAGAATCAAACTCGAGTTTGAAATGATATTTGGCTTGGATATAAAGCAAATGGTTGTGTTGGAGATAATGCAAAATTTGGGTGGGGGAATAACATTGGTATATGCTGAGTTGATAGCATATAGAGAAGTAATAGAGTTGATATGCCCGACAAAAAGGTACCAGTTTATATTTTATATGGGTATGAGATTTATGAGCCGAATTGGCAAGCCACTTGGCGTTTTGATTTTCTTTTGGGGTGAAGAAGGCCCAGAGAGGCGAGTTGGAGTTTGAGATATTGACTAGTACAAAGGAGGTGCTGGCAAAAATTTTCGAAAAGTTAAAGTGTTAGAAAATTTTCAGAATTTTTGAAAATTTTAGTAGTCGGAATAAATAAATATTTTAGTCGATATTAATGGATTCAGTTGAAATCAGAAATAAGGGGTAAACAAATCTTAGGAGTTCCAATAGATAGGGTCGTCCTCTAACTTAGCAATTTCGAGGACGAAATTATTCTAAGTGGGGAAGATTGTAATGACCCGCATTTTTCAGGGATATAATTAATTTATTTAATTATATAAATATTGAGATAGTGAATTAAATCGTCGTTTAATTAAATAACTTGAAATATTTAATTAAATTAAATAATTAAATAATATATTTAATTCAGAAATAACCAGAAATAGTGAATTGACAATATAATGTGAACTGGGTCGTCCCCAGAATTTAGTTCAGCTTAGAGTTGAATTATATTGACGAATATATTCAATCGACATCAGTTTGAAACATAGAATTATAATATAATTAAAATAGAGCGCGTAACGACGCGGCAGTTCGCTATTTGGCGATTTGAACTTCAACTGAATATACAGGGTTCGTTTTAAATCGGATTTCTGTGAAACAAGAAACGCGTGGAGCTGGTGGAGTATATCTTTCTAATGGAAGAGAAAAATCGGGATTTCGTCGTGTAGATTTTGAGTTACGTCCAAATCAAATTTCAGAAAAGTCGCTATGGAATTCCTTTATAATTCGTAACGCTTTATATACGTTATAAAAGGATTTTTTCAATGTAAATTGAATATCGATTCAATATGGACTCAGAATAGAGGGTATATAATTTTCCTGGAGCTGTATGGTAGTCCACTGTGAATATATACGATAATATGAATTTATTTATATTTAATTTAATTTATTTAAATATATTTATATATTTAAATGGATTATTCAAGGGTCTAAAAATAACCACTTTTGCAAACGAAGTCGGAATTCGACGAAACCAGTTTTGTTGGATCCGCAATGTCAAATAGTTGTTAGATTTCCAGTTTCGTGATTTTTAGAGTCAGTATGTGGCCGTATGGATTTTTAGAGTGAAAAACAGTCAGTATTTCGACAGTTAAAAATACGCTGTGTGAGCATACGAAGTCAGAATTCGACGAAACAAGTTTCGGTGGGACCGTAATGTCGAACTCTAGCTACATGTCCAGTTTCGTGATTTTTGGGTATAGTATGTGGTAGCAGGGATTTTTAAGGACCAGAATTGAATATAAAATAATAAAACTAAAATATCTAAAACCAAATGTATGGACATTAACGCAGCCACATCCTTCTCTCTCAGCCACACAAGAAATCGCATTGCCTTATAAAATCAATTGAGCCGCCGAACACTGCAGAAAACCCAAAACGAGATAAACACCACTTCAGAAAATCAATACAATTCAAATAAAAACCTATAAATCCTAATATATATATATATTTATGGATTCGACAATGGTTGCTCTTCACTCCTATATCGTTTTCAAGGAGTTCGAACCCTGTATCGTTCGCTGGAATTTTCACAGAGCGAATTAGGGTTCCGCATTTTGGAGTGTTGGGACTTCGATTCATGTTTTCGTTCTTAGTTTTGAATTGAGGAGTAGAAATAGTGCTTGCGTACAAAATCTGGATGGATTCGATCACCGAAAACTGACGTGCCTGTAGCCATCGAGGCCGTGGTCGCGACGGAAGAGGTGAGGCCGAGTTAAGTGAGAATGGGGTGGTGTTGTAGAGTTTTCGACGCTGAGAGTATTGGAGGTGGAAGCGCTCAGAACGGATGGCCGGAGAGGTGATGGTGGCGGGTCAAACAATTGGTCAACGTGGGTTTTATGAGGAGCAGCTCGCGTCTGATGAATTGGGGGAGACAAAGGATATGGGTTTGGGTTTTTAAAGGTTAGTGGGTCAGAAATAAATAGGGCAAGGCCCATTAAGAAATAAAGTCCAAACTTTTATTTATTTTAAATGTATATGAATTTCGATATTGAATAACTTTATCGTACGTGATCGGATTTCAGTGAAACAAGATCCGACATGACCGTATGGACGAGAGCTTCACAATGAAGCTGACTGGAAGTGGATTCGAGCTCGTTTGAATTTATGGCGAGATAAATTGTTCGATTCAAATCAAAACAAACAGTTTATCGTTCTTTAACGATGAACTGCAAATGTGAGTAAAACTCACCAACTCTGAACAGTTTATAATTTCATGTTGTATTGTTAGAACTGTTAAAATTGTCTGTTTGACTGTGTATTGATTGTTTGATTGAACTGCTAGTCAGTTAGTTAAATTTCTATATTGATTCTGTTTAACAGAATACATCATATGGAACTGAAAGTGATGTTATCTATATTGTCTAACATCTGTGATGCAGGGAAACAGGTTGGAGGGATCTGACTGGATTCCTCAACAGTTATTTTATTGTTTTTCATATATTTTAATATATGATGTGAATTATAACCTGTTGTTGATTTGTGTGTGTATGGACGAGATTGAACATCGTGATTTGATATGATTGAATACCATAACATACGGGATGTTGACAAAGGGGATTTTCAAAGTGATATTGAAAATAGAATATTTATAAAATGGGATATTTATAAATAAGAGATATTTATAAAGTGGAATATTTATAAATAGGAAATGTTTATAAATTGGGATATTTATAAATAGGAGATATTCAAAAAGGAAATAATTTCAAAACATTTCTTTTTGAATGGAAAGGCCTGTGTGGCGAGTTTGGGGATTTTCCCGATGCTCCCGTTACAAAGGAGGTTATGGCGAATTTTCCCGGGAATTTAAGGAGTTAGAATATTTCAAGTATAAATTTGAAAAGGAAATATTTGTAAACCATTTACAAATAGAATTGGAAAGGAAACATTATAAAAAGGGAAATCATTTTTAAAGGGTAGAACCGTTATTTAAAAGTAAATCTTGTCCAATGAATAAAACGTTGTTAAAAAGGAAATCTTTATAAAGTGAAGTTAGTTAATCGAATATAGACATTCGAAAAGAGAAATCGAATATGGTATTCGAAGTAGTTAATCGAGTATAGACATTCGAAAGGAGAAATCGAATATGGTATTCGAAGTTAGTTAATCGAATATAGACATTCGAAAAGAGAAATCGAATATGGTATTCGAAGTAGTTAATCGAGTATAGACATTCGAAAGGAGAAATCGAATATGGTATTCGAAGTTAGTTAATCGAATATGTTATTCGAAAGGGGTTAGTTTGTCGAGTTAGTCAAATAGAGTTAACCAGTTAGAGTTAATCAGTTAGAGTTAATCAGTTAGAATTAACCAGTTGGAGTTAATTAGTTAGAGTTAATCGATTAGAGTTAACACGAACTAGAATTAATCAAATATAGTTATTTGAGACAGAGTTAGTCAAACATAGTATTCAGGGTAAGTTGCCATCTTGTATGACTGCTAGCGTAATTCGCAGGGCTGCAGATAGCCTAAGGCGGTCGGATGTTTCCTGAGGGAATCAGGCGTACCCATTGTGATCGCTGCGATCTAGAGTCAAGCGAATGGTGTTAAATAGAGTTGTCGAATAATAGTTGTTCGAATGGAGTTAAATAGAGTTGTCGAATAATAGTTGTTCGAATGGAGTTAAATAGAGTTGTCGAATAATAGTTGTTCGAATGGAGTTAAATAGAGTTAGTCGAATATAGTTTATTCGAATAGAGTTGAATAGAGTTAATCGAATAGTAGTTATTCGAATAGAGTTAAATGGAGTTAAATCGAATATTAGTTATTCGATATGAGTAATCAAGTTAAGATAATCAAGTTAAGATAATCAAGTTAAGTTAGCAAGTTAAGTTATCAAGTCAAGATGATTGAGTCAAGTGATTTAGTTAAGATAATCGAGTTAAGTTAGCAAGTTAAGTTATCAAGTCAAGATGATCGAGTAAAGTAAATAAGTTCAGTTCGTCGAGTTAAATTAATCGATGTTAGTTTCATCGAAAGGAGTTATCGATGTTAGTTTCATCAAAAGGAGTTATCGATGTTAGTTTCATCGAAAGGAATTAATCGATGTTAGTTTCATCGAAAGGAGTTATCGATGTTAGTTTCATCGAAAGGAATTAATCGATGTTAGTTTCATCGAAAGGAATTAATCGATGTTAGTTTCATCGAAGGGAGTTATCGATTATAGTTTAATCGAAGTGAGATTTTCAAATATGAGATATTTGAAAAGGAAGAGTTATCGGACATTAGTTATTCGAAGAAAGATTATCGAATATCGTTTATTCGAGAAGAAGTTAATCGAATATAGGTTATTCGAAGAAGAGTTAATCAAATAGAGATTTCTCGAAGAGAGTTAATCGGCAAATTCGATTATATCGAATTCGGGAAAGTACTTATACTTTTCCAGTGTTTAAATAGAGATTTATTTATTTATAAATAAATAAGTGTTAGGTTAATTATTCACTAATAAGAATAGATGTTATAATTAAAGTTAGATAATTCGACAGGAGGGATTATAACGTTATTGTTATAACCAATGTTTTAAATATAGAAGTGGATTAGTAAAATTGAATCCGAGAAAGGCGTAAAGAAGTTGTTAAAGATAAACTGTGACCATTTTGAAGTTATAACGTTGTTCAGTTAAGGTCTGAGAGGTAATTATACCCCAACTTGAGTGACTTCCTTCTTAACTAAGAAATGGTAAGGTTTGATCGTAAAGGAGTTTTGGAAATGTTTTCCAAACGAGAATCAGAAATGTTTTCTGATAAAAGAAAAATAAAAATTTAGAATATAGGGAAACAGGAGATAAGTAGATAAATGAACTAAAGAGATTAATGTTAAATGATGTTTGTTCGATATAATTTCCATCTGGAAATAATATCGTTGTTTGCACACTTGTTTTTCTTTGATAGTTAACTCACCGACTATCGAAGTTTTGACCATTTTAACGTTGTTAATATGGAGAGACCGGTTGGATTATTATCCAAAGAACCACTCTGTGTTGGCATAAGCGTCGCGAATCATATATGCCAAAGATAATTGAAGACGGAGTAAAATGCAAGGGCTATCCTGTTTACAGAATAGTGCCTTCGGTTTGTCCAGTCCCAGGACAACTTGTATGGACGAAGGTCTGACAGAGTATATCCAGTGGATCGCGTAAGTTGATCTGTTCAAACGTATTCACGTTTGGTGGCGGAGGAATTCGTTTCTCTTAGCTGTATACCCGTGTTATTTTTGGATAAGTCAATTTGTGATTTGGCGAGTATGACGATGTGACATTTCTAAGTGAATGAAGATGGATGTCTGACATAGTATTTCCAGACGATCACGTACATTGATTTCTTCAACAATACCAAGAGTGGAAGCGGAGAAGGAAACTTCTTTTAGCTAACACGTAATGTATGGTTGTAGACATTAATTAGTGATTCTGATGGATCTGACAATGTGGCATTCGAAGTGAATCTGATGTGATGATAAAGCGTAGCTTCTAGCCTCATCAACCGGTAAATGACAGAAATCGGGCAGGCAGCATGGCTAAGTCGGTCGCACCGAAGTAGGGTGTATAATCACCTATCTAGAGAATATTCATTTGTTTCTTAAATCTATCAATGCTGTCCCATATATATACGGGAACGGTTGCTGATCCCAACCGTTGGTGATGTACATTCGATACACTCAAGCGAAATGAGTGGTCGGTCATGTGTGGCTGAGTTGCAAGATGTTCTTGTTGAACTCCAGTGTATCGTTCCTAGAGTACACTGATCGGAAGGTGATTCCATACCTTGTCATAGTTGGAAATCCATTACCCAATACGTGCTTGCGGTTTTGATTGTATACTATATATGTAGAACGTGAGATGCAAGCGTTTCTACTAGACTGATATTTATTTGTACTTAGACATTATTATAATATCAGAATGATATTGCTTTGCAAAAATATTTTGGATTCTCATAAGGGAAAAACCCGTTCCGTTCTGCGGCGTGGTCTTATGAGATATCGTTTACTTGTTTATATACTTGTTTAAATTGTTTTACTCATACCAGTCCCATGACTGACCCGGAGTTTACTTTGTTGTTTTCCCTAAACTCTTGGGTGCCTAAATTTGTACGGGCAGTCAAGTAGTCGGGTTTTACAGATATACTGGAAGAGCTTGGAGCAGGAGGCTTCAAGATCATATAGCTATAGTTATTTCCGCTGTGTTGTAAGTGCTGTACTCTGATAAGTGCTATTGTATACATAACTGTTATATTCCAAAGTTATGTTATCTATTATATGTTATTCGTTCCGCTGTGAGGTTCGTGTTACTCTGATGTTATGTTCTTCTCCTTCCTCTATTCTAAGTTTCTATCTTATCTATTCTCACCTTCTAATTTCTTTCACTAACAACCGGGATTTTTCGATGTTTTGGTTATCGACGTCGAGCTTACGTCGATAACCAAAGTCGCTCAAAATCCGGGTCGTTACAGTTGGTATCAGAGCTTAAGTTGAGAATTACTTGGCTCTGTGGCGTGACTCGGTAGAGATAGGGTTAGTAATACCCTAGACTGAGATTGAGTGTATATATACGAGTGAACGTATTTGTTATTTGATATAAAAATAATTTTTATTGTGGAGATTCATGGGTTGAGTTGTTTATGAGTTCTGGTCGATCAGTTTGATCCACTGTATCGGTAGGAGTTACTAAACACTTGAATACGATGGGTTGTCACGATATGTTTTGAAAAGAGGATAAATTAAAAATAAGTTTACCCAAGGTATATCTTGATATAGAAAAGATATTTATATATCAAAATTTTAATATATTGGTTGTTATTATAATCGAATAAGATTATAAAAAGTGAAATGGTTATAAATAACCAATTTGAATTCATATAAGTATAGTATATGAAATAAGATGAATTAAATCTGAATTTAAATCAGAATTGGAATTTAAAATAAGGAAATTTTAAGTTCCTGGGAGATTTTGAAATGTTTTCAAAATGGAAGTATTTAGTAATGGTTTTGGAAGTGATATAGTATTGAACTCACTTCGATAAACTGGGAAATAACCCTGATGAGTGTGGCCACATCATCAGTGTCATTTTCGAGTTCTAAGTGACGAATTACTACCAAAGGTTTGTCTTGGAATTGTTTTGAGAAAACAAGTTGTTTAGAAATTCAAATGTTTTGAATTGGCACTATGATTTCAAATTGACTTGAAATAAAAACCCAGGAGTTTAAATTCTAGAATTAAAATTTAACTTGTTAAGTTAAGTAAAAACTGGGGTGATATGAGAATAATCTGAAAAGGGTCTTGTACTGATGGGTTAAGAGTTTGAAATCGAGAATCAAACTCGAGTTTGAAATGATATTTGGCTTGGATATAAAGCAAATGGTTGTGTTGGAGATAATGCAAAATTTGGGTGGGGGAATAACATTGGTATATGCTGAGTTGATAGCATATAGAGAAGTAATAGAGTTGATATGCCCGACAAAAAGGTACCAGTTTATATTTTATATGGGTATGAGATTTATGAGCCGAATTGGCAAGCCACTTGGCGTTTTGATTTTCTTTTGGGGTGAAGAAGGCCCAGAGAGGCGAGTTGGAGTTTGAGATATTGACTAGTACAAAGGAGGTGCTGGCAAAAATTTTCGAAAAGTTAAAGTGTTAGAAAATTTTCAGAATTTTTGAAAATTTTAGTAGTCGGAATAAATAAATATTTTAGTCGATATTAATGGATTCAGTTGAAATTAGAAATAAGGGGTAAACAAATCTTAGGAGTTCCAATAGATAGGGTCGTCCTCTAACTTAGCAATTTCGAGGACGAAATTATTCTAAGTGGGGAAGATTGTAATGACCCGCATTTTTCAGGGATATAATTAATTTATTTAATTATATAAATATTGAGATAGTGAATTAAATCGTCGTTTAATTAAATAACTTGAAATATTTAATTAAATTAAATAATTAAATAATATATTTAATTCAGAAATAACCAGAAATAGTGAATTGACAATATAATGTGAACTGGGTCGTCCCCAGAATTTAGTTCAGCTTAGAGTTGAATTATATTGACGAATATATTCAATCGACATCAGTTTGAAACATAGAATTATAATATAATTAAAATAGAGCGCGTAACGACGCGGCAGTTCGCTATTTGGCGATTTGAACTTCAACTGAATATACAGGGTTCGTTTTAAATCGGATTTCTGTGAAACAAGAAACGCGTGGAGCTGGTGGAGTATATCTTTCTAATGGAAGAGAAAAATCGGGATTTCGTCGTGTAGATTTTGAGTTACGTCCAAATCAAATTTCAGAAAAGTCGCTATGGAATTCCTTTATAATTCGTAACGCTTTATATACGTTATAAAAGGATTTTTTCAATGTAAATTGAATATCGATTCAATCTGGACTCAGAATAGAGGGTATATAATTTTCCTGGAGCTGTATGGTAGTCCACTGTGAATATATACGATAATATGAATTTATTTATATTTAATTTAATTTATTTAAATATATTTATATATTTAAATGGATTATTCAAGGGTCTAAAAATAGCCACTTTTGCAAACGAAGTCGGAATTCGACGAAACCAGTTTTGTTGGATCCGCAATGTCAAATAGTTGTTAGATTTCCAGTTTCGTGATTTTTAGAGTCAGTATGTGGCCGTATGGATTTTTAGAGTGAAAAACAGTCAGTATTTCGACAGTTAAAAATACGCTGTGTGAGCATACGAAGTCAGAATTCGACGAAACAAGTTTCGGTGGGACCGTAATGTCGAACTCTAGCTACATGTCCAGTTTCGTGATTTTTGGGTATAGTATGTGGTAGCAGGGATTTTTAAGGACCAGAATTGAATATAAAATAATAAAACTAAAATATCTAAAACCAAATGTGTGGACATTAACGCAGCCACATCCTTCTCTCTCAGCCACACAAGAAATCGCATTGCCTTATAAAATCAATTGAGCCGCCGAACACTGCAGAAAACCCAAAACGAGATAAACACCACTTCAGAAAATCAATACAATTCAAATAAAAACCTATAAATCCTAATATATATATATATTTATGGATTCGACAATGGTTGCTCTTCACTCCTATATCGTTTTCAAGGAGTTCGAACCCTGTATCGTTCGCTGGAATTTTCACAGAGCGAATTAGGGTTCCGGATTTTGGAGTGTTGGGACTTCGATTCATGTTTTCGTTCTTAGTTTTGAATTGAGGAGTAGAAATAGTGCTTGCGTACAAAATCTGGATGGATTCGATCACCGAAAACTGACGTGCCTGTAGCCATCGAGGCCGTGGTCGCGACGGAAGAGGTGAGGCCGAGTTAAGTGAGAATGGGGTGGTGTTGTAGAGTTTTCGACGCTGAGAGTATTGGAGGTGGAAGCGCTCAGAACGGATGGCCGGAGAGGTGATGGTGGCGGGTCAAACAATTGGTCAACGTGGGTTTTATGAGGAGCAGCTCGCGTCTGATGAATTGGGGGAGACAAAGGATATGGGTTTGGGTTTTTAAAGGTTAGTGGGTCAGAAATAAATAGGGCAAGGCCCATTAAGAAATAAAGTCCAAACTTTTATTTATTTTAAATGTATATGAATTTCGATATTGAATAACTTTATCGTACGTGATCGAATTTCAGTGAAACAAGATCCGACATGACCGTATGGACGAGAGCTTCACAATGAAGCTGACTGGAAGTGGATTCGAGCTCGTTTGAATTTATGGCGAGATAAATTGTTCGATTCAAATCAAAACAAACAGTTTATCGTTCTTTAACGATGAACTGCAAATGTGAGTAAAACTCACCAACTCTGAACAGTTTATAATTTCATGTTGTATTGTTAGAACTGTTAAAATTGTCTGTTTGACTGTGTATTGATTGTTTGATTGAACTGCTAGTCAGTTAGTTAAATTTCTATATTGATTCTGTTTAACAGAATACATCATATGGAACTGAAAGTGATGTTATCTATATTGTCTAACATCTGTGATGCAGGGAAACAGGTTGGAGGGATCTGACTGGATTCCTCAACAGTTATTTTATTGTTTTTCATATATTTTAATATATGATGTGAATTATAACCTGTTGTTGATTTGTGTGTGTATGGACGAGATTGAACATCGTGATTTGATATGATTGAATACCATAACATACGGGATGTTGACAAAGGGGATTTTCAAAGTGATATTGAAAATAGAATATTTATAAAATGGGATATTTATAAATAAGAGATATTTATAAAGTGGAATATTTATAAATAGGAAATGTTTATAAATTGGGATATTTATAAATAGGAGATATTCAAAAAGGAAATAATTTCAAAACATTTCTTTTTGAATGGAAAGGCCTGTGTGGCGAGTTTGGGGATTTTCCCGATGCTCCCGTTACAAAGGAGGTTATGGCGAATTTTCCCGGGAATTTAAGGAGTTAGAATATTTCAAGTATAAATTTGAAAAGGAAATATTTGTAAACCATTTACAAATAGAATTGGAAAGGAAACATTATAAAAAGGGAAATCATTTTTAAAGGGTAGAACCGTTATTTAAAAGTAAATCTTGTCCAATGAATAAAACGTTGTTAAAAAGGAAATCTTTATAAAGTGAAGTTAGTTAATCGAATATAGACATTCGAAAAGAGAAATCGAATATGGTATTCGAAGTAGTTAATCGAGTATAGACATTCGAAAGGAGAAATCGAATATGGTATTCGAAGTTAGTTAATCGAATATAGACATTCGAAAAGAGAAATCGAATATGGTATTCGAAGTAGTTAATCGAGTATAGACATTCGAAAGGAGAAATCGAATATGGTATTCGAAGTTAGTTAATCGAATATGTTATTCGAAAGGGGTTAGTTTGTCGAGTTAGTCAAATAGAGTTAACCAGTTAGAGTTAATCAGTTAGAGTTAATCAGTTAGAATTAACCAGTTGGAGTTAATTAGTTAGAGTTAATCGATTAGAGTTAACACGAACTAGAATTAATCAAATATAGTTATTTGAGACAGAGTTAGTCAAACATAGTATTCAGGGTAAGTTGCCATCTTGTATGACTGCTAGCGTAATTCGCAGGGCTGCAGATAGCCTAAGGCGGTCGGATGTTTCCTGAGGGAATCAGGCGTACCCATTGTGATCGCTGCGATCTAGAGTCAAGCGAATGGTGTTAAATAGAGTTGTCGAATAATAGTTGTTCGAATGGAGTTAAATAGAGTTGTCGAATAATAGTTGTTCGAATGGAGTTAAATAGAGTTGTCGAATAATAGTTGTTCGAATGGAGTTAAATAGAGTTAGTCGAATATAGTTTATTCGAATAGAGTTGAATAGAGTTAATCGAATAGTAGTTATTCGAATAGAGTTAAATGGAGTTAAATCGAATATTAGTTATTCGATATGAGTAATCAAGTTAAGATAATCAAGTTAAGATAATCAAGTTAAGTTAGCAAGTTAAGTTATCAAGTCAAGATGATTGAGTCAAGTGATTTAGTTAAGATAATCGAGTTAAGTTAGCAAGTTAAGTTATCAAGTCAAGATGATCGAGTAAAGTAAATAAGTTCAGTTCGTCGAGTTAAATTAATCGATGTTAGTTTCATCGAAAGGAGTTATCGATGTTAGTTTCATCAAAAGGAGTTATCGATGTTAGTTTCATCGAAAGGAATTAATCGATGTTAGTTTCATCGAAAGGAGTTATCGATGTTAGTTTCATCGAAAGGAATTAATCGATGTTAGTTTCATCGAAAGGAATTAATCGATGTTAGTTTCATCGAAGGGAGTTATCGATTATAGTTTAATCGAAGTGAGATTTTCAAATATGAGATATTTGAAAAGGAAGAGTTATCGGACATTAGTTATTCGAAGAAAGATTATCGAATATCGTTTATTCGAGAAGAAGTTAATCGAATATAGGTTATTCGAAGAAGAGTTAATCAAATAGAGATTTCTCGAAGAGAGTTAATCGGCAAATTCGATTATATCGAATTCGGGAAAGTACTTATACTTTTCCAGTGTTTAAATAGAGATTTATTTATTTATAAATAAATAAGTGTTAGGTTAATTATTCACTAATAAGAATAGATGTTATAATTAAAGTTAGATAATTCGACAGGAGGGATTATAACGTTATTGTTATAACCAATGTTTTAAATATAGAAGTGGATTAGTAAAATTGAATCCGAGAAAGGCGTAAAGAAGTTGTTAAAGATAAACTGTGACCATTTTGAAGTTATAACGTTGTTTAGTTAAGGTCTGAGAGGTAATTATACCCCAACTTGAGTGACTTCCTTCTTAACTAAGAAATGGTAAGGTTTGATCGTAAAGGAGTTTTGGAAATGTTTTCCAAACGAGAATCAGAAATGTTTTCTGATAAAAGAAAAATAAAAATTTAGAATATAGGGAAACAGGAGATAAGTAGATAAATGAACTAAAGAGATTAATGTTAAATGATGTTTGTTCGATATAATTTCCATCTGGAAATAATATCGTTGTTTGCACACTTGTTTTTCTTTGATAGTTAACTCACCGACTATCGAAGTTTTGACCATTTTAACGTTGTTAATATGGAGAGACCGGTTGGATTATTATCCAAAGAACCACTCTGTGTTGGCATAAGCGTCGCGAATCATATATGCCAAAGATAATTGAAGACGGAGTAAAATGCAAGGGCTATCCTGTTTACAGAATAGTGCCTTCGGTTTGTCCAGTCCCAGGACAACTTGTATGGACGAAGGTCTGACAGAGTATATCCAGTGGATCGCGTAAGTTGATCTGTTCAAACGTATTCACGTTTGGTGGCGGAGGAATTCGTTTCTCTTAGCTGTATACCCGTGTTATTTTTGGATAAGTCAATTTGTGATTTGGCGAGTATGACGATGTGACATTTCTAAGTGAATGAAGATGGATGTCTGACATAGTATTTCCAGACGATCACGTACATTGATTTCTTCAACAATACCAAGAGTGGAAGCGGAGAAGGAAACTTCTTTTAGCTAACACGTAATGTATGGTTGTAGACATTAATTAATGATTCTGATGGATCTGACAATGTGGCATTCGAAGTGAATCTGATGTGATGATAAAGCGTAGCTTCTAGCCTCATCAACCGGTAAATGACAGAAATCGGGCAGGCAGCATGGCTAAGTCGGTCGCACCGAAGTAGGGTGTATAATCACCTATCTAGAGAATATTCATTTGTTTCTTAAATCTATCAATGCTGTCCCATATATATACGGGAACGGTTGCTGATCCCAACCGTTGGTGATGTACATTCGATACACTCAAGCGAAATGAGTGGTCGGTCATGTGTGGCTGAGTTGCAAGATGTTCTTGTTGAACTCCAGTGTATCGTTCCTAGAGTACACTGATCGGAAGGTGATTCCATACCTTGTCATAGTTGGAAATCCATTACCCAATACGTGCTTGCGGTTTTGATTGTATACTATATATGTAGAACGTGAGATGCAAGCGTTTCTACTAGACTGATATTTATTTGTACTTAGACATTATTATAATATCAGAATGATATTGCTTTGCAAAAATATTTTGGATTCTCATAAGGGAAAAACCCGTTCCGTTCTGCGGCGTGGTCTTATGAGATATCGTTTACTTGTTTATATACTTGTTTAAATTGTTTTACTCATACCAGTCCCATGACTGACCCGGAGTTTACTTTGTTGTTTTCCCTAAACTCTTGGGTGCCTAAATTTGTACGGGCAGTCAAGTAGTCGGGTTTTACAGATATACTGGAAGAGCTTGGAGCAGGAGGCTTCAAGATCATATAGCTATAGTTATTTCCGCTGTGTTGTAAGTGCTGTACTCTGATAAGTGCTATTGTATACATAACTGTTATATTCCAAAGTTATGTTATCTATTATATGTTATTCGTTCCGCTGTGAGGTTCGTGTTACTCTGATGTTATGTTCTTCTCCTTCCTCTATTCTAAGTTTCTATCTTATCTATTCTCACCTTCTAATTTCTTTCACTAACAACCAGGATTTTTCGATGTTTTGGTTATCGACGTCGAGCTTACGTCGATAACCAAAGTCGCTCAAAATCCGGGTCGTTACAGTGATTAGATTATAGTTTTGATGTACTGTAAGAATGCAACTTAGCCAAGAGCAAGGTGCAAGACTGTAATGGCTGAGAAGGATATGTGAAAAGAAGCATTCAAGTTAGTTGACAGTTAGAAGTGCATAACATCTAGAGCCTGGAGAAAAATAAATGAAAAATTGATGCCTGCCTTGGAAAAGGAAATTGGAAATAGATATTAGCTTCAGGGTAGGCTATGTGTTGAACTTTAGATAGTGCTTTATTTATTTGTGTTATCATTTTTGTGTCTGGTACACGTTTTTAATCACTGTGCTGCCTCATGGGCAATTACTAAGTGGAATGCAGCTCGTTGCAATAACAACAAGCACAACTACACAATATCAGTAAGTTTTGATTTTATAACTTGCCTATTCAGTTTGTACACAATACATATAGTGAAAGACATATAGCAGATAATACATACGACTCTCGCTTAAGCTGAATACCAATGACTTGAGATGCATCCATTTTTAAAACAATTAGCAGAAGCAATGATGCGTAAGAATTGGATAGAGGAAAAACTAGTATTTAAAATGGCTACAACATTAATAATATATGCATGAAAAGCTCTTTCAACCAAAATAGCATCTTTTAGGGGAATTTGGTCCTTTGATTTTTGTATTTTACCGACAAAATTTGCCTACTGTTGTTATTGAACGTGCTACTATTTTAGCACTCAAAAGGTGTTTCATAATAAATATTTATTACGAATATATACCATTTATTTACATTTCATAGCGATTGCAACTATTTAATCCTATGGGAAGAAGTAGAGTTGTTTTGTGTTTCAAATTGTTTAGCCTTGTATTTATTATTGCTTTCATTAGGTATGCATAATCGTCACAGCTTTCATTTTTTCAAGTTTCATATTATAGGCTGATTGAAATATAAAAAAAACTCCTAAATTATTTTAATTTGAATTCGAAGACATTTTGGCACTAAATTATTTTAATTTGAATTTAAAGTCATTTGCTCCATGTCTTGTTCTAAACTATATATAGATGTAAAACAATTTAAATGTACAAAGTAATTTGAACCTGTTATTTGATATTATTTCATCATCCCTATTTGACTAGAAAGGAACCTTTCACCACAGTAGATAAAGGTTTTAATAGATACAAATTTTCGAGAAAAACCATCAATGAAAGATTTCTCCTGACTCATGGAGCAATAAAAGATCGCCTTTTGTTCTGGTAAAATATCACTTCAACACCTCTTAAAGAGGATCAAATAATCTACATTTATCCTGTCAGCTTTTGATGAAATAAAAGTCTATTGTAAAAAGGTATCGAAAGTATCTAAATTGTTTCTGGTATGGTTTCAGCTTTCGATTTGATCGAAAGCTTGATTATTCGAAAGCCTATGATGAACTAGATCCTTAAAAGAGAGTTTTTTGGGTTAAGTCCTCTTGAGGGTTTGATTTCCTCCAATCAGGTTTATTCCCAAAATAAGCTAAGTAATGCGATATCTGGCTTTACAAAACATGAGTACTCTGACAGGTGGTGTGATGACCAAGGGTAGTGGATTTGTCTTCCGTAGCTGAACTTATCGGCTTTGAAAGCAAGGTTGGTTACTGAATATAGGAACTTTTTTCCTTAATTTTAAGATAAACTATTTACTTTTTCTTTGCAAAGACCATGTTTATTCCAGATCCATTAACCTATTAACTAGATCCCCTCAAGTTGACATACTTTTTTCACTGTGAATCTACGTCTTATGATTTGATACGATATCAATATATTTAAATACATTTCTATTCGTATTCAGTTAGTATCTGTTTGTTTGAGCAATATAACAGACCATCTAACATTTTTCATTAAATTTTATTAATTGGAATGTGTGTTTTCTTAGTTTATGGTACCAGTTTCTTATTTTTGGACAGAATGGAATTCATTTTATGATGAAACTGTTAAGCAGAGCTGTTTATGATCGTAATTTTAGGTTTTAAGTTTGGTTAGACGGTTTTATTCAAATTGTTTATCGATATTAGGTTAGTCTAGCCTTATGAACTTGATTATTCAAATTGTTTGTCATTACATAATAGGATATAAATTGATTTTCAGGTCATGAAATTTACTAATGAACAATTGGTCACATCGAGAAAGGATCTGGAAAACAATGAGAACCATGCTTTGCCCCCTTTATGGCTTAAGTAAACTGTCAATGGACTCTTATGTCTTGTTCTTATGCATAAACCTTATGATATGACTTAGGAATAAAAAAGAATAAGAAAATTTAAGCATGTATCATGTGCAATTGGCAACTAGGCTAGCTAATAGTCGAAATGATTGATTCTGTGTATGTATGTACGGACGCAAAAAAAAACGACAGTTATGCACCATAAATATAATCATTCTCCTTAATCCTTAATTTAATTCTCTTTCTTTGCATTCTTTGCTTCCTCTGATTTTTACTTGAACATTCAGTTTTGCATTTTTGGTAATGTACATGTTATAAAATCAGAGTCCTTCTCATCTTCATCGATTACAACTAAGGTCAAATCATTTATGCTTTTAATCATGTTTTACTTCTTATTTCTTTTTCGTGCAGATTGAACTTATTCGGTGACCAGATTAATGGATTTTCGAATTTCCTCTTTTGTAACGAACTTTCTTGGTTGAGGTGTTAAGTTGCTTAGCAACAAATTCGGGTTAGTATATATTAGGCCACAAAAAAGGTCTAAATTGATTTGCAAATCGAAAGAATTTTCGATGTCATAGCTTTACTAATTGTATATTTTAGGTTCAGTCAATAGGTCTCGTTCACCCAATTTTTAGTTTTAATAGTTGTTCTATCCAATTAATGATTGATTAAGTCAAAAAGGAGGCCCTAAATCTTACTGATGTACTATTGCCCCGCACTATTGCAAATTTCAAAGCTATGCAAGGCTAACGGAATGGATGGTTGGTCTATAATCCTAAAAAACAAAAAGCAACAAAGTTGTGTTGTTTTATACAATATATCATATATCATGTATGTTTGCGTTTGAAGTATTTTTTTGTCTGCTTATAACAGGAAATCAAATTTGAAAACCTATTTGAATGTCTGTATTGCCAATGGAAAAGGATTGGGTGTATTTAAACAGGTGACTATTTAATGCTTAACCTAAATTTTTATCTTGAGAAGTAACACATGTTTTAATATTAAAATTTATATTTACTATTTGTTTTAGGACCAGTATAGAGTACCGACAAGGAGCTTTGAATTTCGTGCATGTGGGAAAAAGGATTCTACGAAATGTGGAGAAAATTTTGTGTCCATGTTCAAATTGTCAAAATCTTAGCTGATAAGATGACTACATCAACGTTGAGAATTTAATTATAAAAGGAATGGATTCAAAATACCAGACTAGTAGATGGTATTGCCAGGGCAAGCCAAAAAATATAGATAAAAAAACAAATTCGTTTGATACATATGACTTATTCAAGATGATTCACTATGAAGATGAAGATTTTTTGAATTCTGATTTGTTTGCCGATGATAAGTTTGATGATGATTCTCAAAGAAGGGAGGATGAACTACTTAAGAGTTTGGAAGATGTAGAAACTCCATTATATCCCGGATGCACAGACCATACAAAGTTATCCGCCATCACCATTTTATACAATCTTAAATGTGAGACTAGTCTGCCCGATAGTGGGTTTGACAAGCTGTTAAACATGCAACAATTGTTTTTGCCAAAGGATAATGTACTTTCGAAAACTTTATATGAGGTAAAGAAGTTTCTTAAAGCATTTGACATGGGTTTTGAAAAAATACATGCTTGTGAGAATGATTTTATTCTTTTTAGAAAAGAACACAAAGATTTAGAAACTTGTCCAAAATGTGATTCTTCGAGATGGAAGATAAATCAAGATACCAAAGAGGTTATAAAAGGTGTTCTAATTAAAGTGTTGAGATATTTTCCAATAATTCCAAGATTTAGAAAAATGTTTAGATCTCAAAAGATGGCCGAAGATTTAAGATGGCATTTCAATAATTGAAGCAATGATGGAAAAATGCATCATCTGGTGGATTCTATAGCATGGAATATAGTTGATGATCGATGGAAATATTTTTCAGCCGATCCATGCAATCTTAGACTCGGTCTTATTACAGATGGATTCAATCCATTTTCTATGTTGAACTCCAAATATAGTTGTTGGCCGGTAATGCTTGTGATATATAATCTCTCACCTCTGTTGTGTATGAAGAAGGAAAATATTTTGTTAACATTACTTATTCTTGGTCCAAAGCAGCCCGGAAACAATATAGATGTATATTTGGCACCTTTGATTGAAGATTTGCATTATTTGTGGAGCAATGGAGTTGATGCTTATGATGCATTTAGTAAAACATTATTTAATATGAAAGCAATTTTGCTACGGACAGTTAATGGTTTTCCTGCTTATGGAAACCTTGCTGGATGCTGTGTGAAGAGAGAAAAAGCTTGTCCATTGTGCGGTATTAATACTCATCATCGTTGGTTGAATTATAGTTGAAAGAATGTCTATGTGGGTCATAGAAGATATCTACCTATGACAGATTCACGGAGGAAACAAAAGGCTTGGTTTGATAACACAGTGGAGTTAGGTAATGCTCCTAGAATTTTAACTGGAAGAAATATTACTGTATTGTTAAAAGATTTTGCAAATAATTTTGGGAAAGAGAAAGAAAAGAAAAAATAGACAGAGGGGAAACAATAAGAAAAATGTCATTAAGATAAAGCCTATTAAGTTAAAAAAGAGGAAGAGGAAGAGTATGCATGATATGAACGACGAAGGCGATAAAGATAACGATCCTACACAGTCGGAGCTATCACGATGGAATAAAAGATCAATTTTTTTGATTTGCCATATTTGGAGGTGAGTGTTTTTTTTAAAAGTTTTAACAATTAAATATACATAAAATTATGTGTTAAATTATTGTTTTTTATAGGAACTGCCGATACGTCATAATTTAGATGTAATGCATGTAGAGAAAAACATTGGTGAAAGCAGTTTGGGCACAATGTTGCATGATAACAAATCAAAAGATGGATTCAATTCTAGAAAGGATTTAGAAGAATGGGGAATTCGACACGAGCTTCATGCACAACCTCGTGGGAAGAAATCATATCTTCCACCAACTCCTTATACGTTATCAAAATCCGAGAAAAAGGTATTTTGCAAAAGATTGTACGATTTCAAAGGGTCCGATGGCTACTGTTCAAATTTGAGAAATCGTATATCATTGGAGGATTGTAAGATTAGTGGTTTGAAATCACATGATTAACATGTTTTAATGCAACATTTGTTGCCAGTAGCAATAAGAGGGCTGTTGTCAAAGAAGGAAAGAAAAACAATAATTCGCTTATGTTTATTTTTCAATAAATTATGTCAGTGTGTCCTTAACATAGAGAAGTTGTAGCAAATCAACATTGAAATTATTGAAATTTTGTGTGAGCTTGAAAAATATTTTCCGCCATCGTTTTTTTGACATAATGGTACATTTGTCAACTCATCTTACTAGAAAAGCGCTCATATGTGGTCCGGTTCAATTTCGTTGGCTATACCCATTTGAAAGGTATATGAAGACACTTAAAGATTATGTAAGAAATTATTCACGGCCCGAAGTATGTATTGCAGAATCTTATCTCGCAGATAAATGCATGAGGTTTTTTTGGTGAATTTATAAAAAAATCAGGACATGTTGAGGAGACAACATCTCGAAATGAAGAATATGAAAATAGTGTAATACTTGAATAACGCCCAATTTCAGCGTCTAAGATAGTTACACTATCCTCATATGAGAAAGAAATTGCTCATCTAGCCGTGTTAATGAATATGGCAGTGGTTGAACCATTTTTAAGGTACGTATATGTTACGTTAATTTTCAATTATTTGGATGTGTTTGGGCTAATAAATATAACTTCACAAGCCTTGTTTTATACTAGTTTGCACTTGGAGGAATTGCAAAATTCAAGTAAACATATGGAAAGAAATTCAACTTTACTTTGGGAAACACATGCAAAAAAAAATTCTCATTGGATTAAAAAAAGGTTAAATAATTATTTGAATATTCTCTCGTTTTCCTAAGAATATTACGCTAAAATATCCGTTGTCAATGAGTTTTTTTGCAGATACCTATAAACTCTAATGATCACGATGAAATGTTGACGTAGATTGCATACGGTCCGAAGTATGATGCCTTTTCTTACAAAGGATTTATTATCAATGATCAACAATTTCATGTAAAAGATGTAGGGAGAGAAACTCAAAATAGCGGAGTGACTTATGATGCGACTATTATGTGTAAAGCAAGTGCAAAGGATATTTCTCAAGTAGCTGATATGGTCACCTATTATGGGATATTGACTAATATAATTTTATTGGATTATCATGTGTTTTATATTTCCATTTTTAAGTGTCGTTGGGAACATATTGGAAATGGAGTAAATGTCGATGAGGATGGTTTTACTCTTTTCAATTTACATCAAAATCAAGCATCATTTTCTAAAGATCCGTACATCCTTGCATCTCAAGCGAAACAAGTATTGTATTTAAGAGAAAATGATTTGTCGAATTGGTATGTTGTAATGAAAGCACCGCCAAGAGGTCTTCACGACTTAGAGACAAATGATTATAAAGAAGAAGCTATCAATGTCGTTGAAGATTGTGATGACACCGATATAGATGTTGAAAATGTTAGTTATGTAAGGGAGAATTGCGAAGGCATACTTGAGTAGTTTAAGTATTTTGTTTGATTATGAGAATTGTTTTTGAGAACCTGAACATGTCATTCATGTTTGTTTTTTCCATTATTTGCTTATAAGATCAATGATTGTTATGTAAGAAATGATGTTGCAATTAAGGTAAATGTGACTATTTTTTATGTTTAAATTAGACAAATGTAATTAATGTGTTTGATAACCAATTAATATTTCTTGTATGCAGGTATTGAGTTAGTGATTTATCATCGAGATCTATATACTTGAAGGCATACTCAATCTTTGTCATGAAGGTATCCATGTTAATTTTTATTTTATTCAATTGGCTTTCAATTATCTGCTATGTGGTTATCATTACCGTTTGTAAGTGTCTACATTAAGATATAGATTAAGAAGAAGAAGAAGAAGAGAAACTTTGATCTAAAATTAGATTAAGAAGAAGAGAAACTCTGATCCAGATCAGGATTATCGACAAAGATGTAGTTATCTTGTATCCTCGTGATAACCATAACTATTTAGGAGTTTTTTTCTTAGTACACAAAATCATGCTTGTTATTACTCTGAAGTTATATGGTAACCAAAACTAGAACTTGTTGAAAAGCTATTCAAGAAATAAACATTACTGATTTCATTAAGCATATTATTATAAAATAATATCCTTTGCATGCACACGTTTTCAAAAGATCAAGGTCAAAAAAGCTTAGGATGCTTTTTGGAATTGAAGATAAATCCGAAAAGAGTGAGAAATAAGGAAATTGGACATGTGAAAGATATGTCTGTGTCACGATAAAAGTGAATGACACCGATTGCTTTGTTTTTTGTTGATTGCTTTGTTTTCTTTACTACTTGTTGTTCAAACTCAATTAGACAAGAGCGTTATTGGGGTACTAACAAAACACAATGGCTAGTAATTTCTTATTTGAAATCGACGGACAATTTAATGATAGAAATTCATTGCGTCCTTCACTATGCCATCAACTTATACACCAACAGCAGTTCCATTTTGATTTTTTGAACAAGTAGTAACACTGGAAATACAAGCAGTATTAAATTGGAGAAACCAACGCCCATGAAAGAAAATTTGATATATTTGAATTTAAAAATATTCGAAATAAGTCTAATAAAAGTAGTATTAAGCAAGCAGACTATAGTTTGAACATATCATTATTTGAAATGATTCTAATAAAAGTATATAGTTAAATAAATAGTTATACTGTTGCTCCCCCTACCCATTGACCAAGATGATTGGCCCGTCAATCTTTCCCCAGGGCTTGACTTGGCTAAAAGATTAAAAGAAGTATGTTCATTCTTCTTCTTCTCTATCAAATTTTTTTTTCTATTCACATAATCTGACAAACCCCATTTCGGATAATCTAGCTCAATCTAAAAAAATCCACAATTTGATTGGTTATTTTCATTTTTGCATTTCTGTTCAAAAAAATGCACAGGATGCATGTATTCTCTAAAAAAATAAATAATTTGAAAGATAAAACAAGCAAAAAAATAGAAACAATTTTCTTGGTCTTTCTTTTAAATAAATAAAAAAAATTCTTACCTTCACCTTTCCTCCATTGTCATCATAATGATTTGAAATTATAATTTTCTTTTGTCATCTTTGTATTCTTTTATGAATGTTGAAATTGCGAAAAACAAAATGAAACCAACCAGATCTATCTTTCTGTATTATGCATCTTAGATCAAAGGGATTCATGGAGGTGAAATTTCTCAATCTTTATAATCTTTGGTTTGTCAGCGTATCCTCAAACATATCCGAGGATGGTCTCTGTAATCTGCTCTGAAATCATATCTAATTTAGCGTGGAACTATTATCTCCGAGGATGCCTGTGTTTGCCTACTACTGAGTATTTGTATATTTAAGTGTCATGGGGTATCATCAGATAATTTTGTTTGCCTATTTATTAACTTTTAGCTTCAATGATTTTCTAATAAATAATAATAATAACAAGCAGAGCCGTTTATGGAGAATCAACCTAAAGCGATGTCGACCAATTTTCAGGATATACTCTAAAAATACAAGTTCAACACACAACATTTATACCAAATTCCATTACTGCTTCAGCAGTCATCAAATTTGGAAATACAGGGTGGCATAAAGTAATAAATTCTAGTGACAAACTTACATGAACAAAGGGCATCATCTTCATATTCCTTGCCTTGAGATATAAAGTAACTGCAAGCTAGCAACATGTGTAGATGCACACATAACAGTATCTATGTACCATTACATTCACATTCTAACAAAAAAAACATTCAGAAAAAACTGAATCAAAATATAGTAGAGAAATTCTTTATAGTAATGCTTTTAACATCATCCTGAATGCCAAATTTGTACATATAAATAAAGAACTTCGTTTACAGTAATGCTAAGTTGCCCTGCCATTTCCTAATTTTAATGTCTGGTTTTCGAAAATTGATAATACAAAATTTCTAGAAGCGATACTTAAATCATCTACAACCGTAGGAGATGTGGGCATATTCCGCGAAATACTCGATGATCATACTTAACGATCATACTTAATAATTTTGCAATATATTAATATTTGATGGTTACACTTGATGATTAAAAATTCATAATTAATATATTGTCAGCAACATTTAATAATTAATATTCAATATTTAAAATTCATGCTTATTGTAAATTCACATGCAAATTCAAAATTGTCAAATAACATTAAATTCAAATGCAAATTCACAAAACAAACAAACTAGTGCACAGATGTTACACCCCATAATTTTATAACATTAAAATTCATAAATTAAAGTATACGTAATTTTTAGAAGAAGAATTAAGTGAAATGGATTGCGCTATTATGTTCGTTTCAAAATTTTGGGTCAAGATAGACATTTGGTTTGCACAAACGGATACCTTATGAAGATGTTATTAAGCTTTGAAGTTTGTATGCATATGAGATATATATATATATAGAGATATATATGAAAAATTAATAAATAAATACCCAAAAAAGTTCAAAACAGCGAATCGGGAGGGGGAATAGCCGAACTGCACCATTTTTGGAGTCGACCCGAGCCCTGCTATGTCGATTTGGGGTCGATCCAGGGTGTTTGACTATCAACCCGCGACCCGATTCGCCCTAAGGGCTGATGTGGCATCTGAGTGGTCCTGATGGTTTCTGGGTTAATCTAAGAGCTCTAATTGATCCTAGACATCTATATACATAGCTAAACCTAAACCCTTATTCATTAACAAAGAGGAATGGTGCCTCCATGCTCCTAAAACCTAAAGTGACCTAGCCTCCACCCTAATCAATCAATTCAAAAGAGAAGATAAAGATAACAAATCAACGCCTACATCAACGGGAAGTTAAATCAACTCCAGAAAATCAGATCCCAGAATCGTTGTTCTTTTTCTTAAACCACGATTTGTGAGTACAGTTATTTTCAGATATGAAATTTAATTATGATCTTGACATGGGTATAAATCTTAATTAGAGATCTATCTTATTCTTATTTATCAGATCTTTTTTTTGGTGTAGATCCATCTTATTGTTGTTTATCAGATCTGTTTTTCTTTATAGATCTATCTTATTGTAACTATTCTGTATCTCTTCCTTCCTTCTGTTCTATAGCCAGGCTACTATGAGCCTGAGCCAAATCTTATAAGAGATTGACACGCGAACACTAAATTTGGGGAAAATATTGAATGATGCATAATTGGACATAACTGATTTATGACTAAATTGAGAACACAACATAAGTTGTAATTTAAGATCTAGATCTAGGCATACTATATATGACGTTTTATGATTTGGAAGAAGGAGAATTAACGTATGACAATATATGACTTGTAATTTGGGGACATAATGCATATTATAATTCAAGATATGATTTTGAGGACATAATACATGTTGTAATTTAATAGCTAGATTTTGGGCATATTTTATATGACGATCAATGACTTGGAAGAAAAAGGATATGTGACTTAGGCCTAAAAACCTATATTAAAATAGGGATAACTATTAACGTGAATAGCTAATTTGGATTTTTTGGATATTTGACATACGCGGTAATCAACGGCTATAAATTGGCATAATTCATATTGTATATCATGATTTGGGGCTTTTAGAGAGTATTCTGTATTATGGAAAATCTAACTAAATTTGGGCATATGTTATGTTCAGAATTATGACCATAATTTGGGCATGTAAAGTGAAGCTTGATTTATGATTAGGCAAGATATGTTAATCGAACTTTAGGATATGTTTAAATCTATTAAATTGCCCAATCCGCTAGATATGTTGGAATTGAATACTGTTATTTGGGTATGTAATCTGTAGGCTTGATCTAAAATTGAGAAAAACATGTTAAAGGAACTTTGAATAATCTGTTGTAACTTGTAAAGAAGTTAATTTGTTGAATTGGCATAATTAATCTGATATTGGCATAATATGTGAATGAAAACTTTAGCTACAAATAAGAATGCTAAGACACGAGGTTAGACTCAGTTTGCGGTGGAAGCCTGCCCAAACCCAACCGTCTTAACTAGCAACTGCAAATTGTCAGTCTAATGTGAGAGGTCGTAGACACAAGGATGCTTAGACATGAGGTTAGGTCTGGCTTGTGGTAGAAATCTGCCCGGAACCGCCCGGCACATCCAGCGGCCACAAGCTACCGACCTAATGTGAGAGGTCTGTGCATTAATATTTAATTAATGAAAATCTAAGATAAATATGATGCCTAAAATGTGTTGGGTGGATAGGGTTAAAACAACTGGACTGATGAATCTAATAAACCCGTTTCGTGAATCTGTAGGTGTAACACCCCCACGTCCATTAATGTCACTCACAAAGGGAATGCATTAACTTCCATGGAGGTTTTAAGTGAATATAGAACAGAAAAATTACAACAAGACAGATAATAAGTAGTACTTGGAAATCTAAAACTTTATTTTATTGCAGCGGAAATTAAACATGTTTGTTACATCATAAAACCATAAATCAGAGTCAAGTGCAATATCCATCTTGATAAAACAAAACACATAATCCCATTACATAAATAGCCATTAAAGAAGATAACAAGCTGGACTTTACTTCAACGGTCCAAGCTTTCCAAAAGAGAGATAAAGCAATCCAATCAAACTCCGCTAGAGCTGGGTCCACCCTGATGACCTGGAGGGAGAAAGGGTAGAAATGGAGGGGGTCAGACATAAAGTCTGGCGAGTATGATAATTCTAACAATACTATTATCAAAATAACTAGACTAAGGCATAAGCTGGAAAACAAGGAAATGTCTATGAACTATTGGGTACGGAAGAGCAGATAAAGATAACGTTAAAGGCACACCTAATTACTAACGAATAATTACTACATTGCACCACACCAATCACCCTAAAGGTTGATCCCACTGGCTCCACTTAGAAATTATATAAATAGCTTCATGTACCCCTAGCTGACTACATAGGTGCCGCCTGCTCCTATCTCCGCTAGGTGTACCCCACTACCCACTTGCGATCGGCTCCCTACTCGTAGATACCTGTAACACCCAACCTCCGCTAGGGTCACTCGCAAAGGAATGCACTAGCTTTAGAGGGGTATTATTGGTAAACATGTATAGAAATATTACAAGACAGAACATATAAAATAGCGGAAGTAAAACCAACTTTCATATCATTAATAAATAAGGTCTAAAGCCTTTTACATCAGAGAATTTCTTACATGAAAACCTGTCTTGCAATAGTAAAGAAGCATAAAAACCTTTTCATAAATTATTCCCCAAGTGAAACAGTAAAGTAGCCATAGCCATGAAAAGTCCAAGCCATACATGATGACCTTCAAACAGAAGAAGTCCGAACTAACAATAGCATTTCCTCCCTGTAACCTGATTGGGAAACGGAAGACAAAGAGGCGAAACAAAACGAGGTCAGTCATAAAGACTGGTAAGCCCTATCTACTATCAGTATATAAACTAGTAAAGTTAACTGGCATGAGGAACTGAGATGAACATAAGTATGATGACAAGATAGATAAGCTAAACCAAAATAACAGGATGAACTACTGTACCAAGATAAACAAGTGTGTCATGATAAACTACGGTGTCAAGATAAGTCAAGGTATCACATCGTCAGGTTTCTATCAAGTACAATATCGCAAGGTATCTATCATGTATATTCGCTCTGCACCTCCCGTACTAGTATCCCGGCCCGCGTCATGTGTTAACTATGAATGTCTCTTGCCCAATGTCATGTAATGGTCCATGTCATCCTAATATATCGTATATGTAGGTTTCCTGATTCGTATGATTCTTTCCATGCATAAGTTCAGTCCTTTGCCGTAGGCCGTACGGGCTTTCTTATGTAAATCTATACCACTTCAACGTAGTACCATTTTATCCTTGAGGTTATTTTGGACTGCTACCCTTGATTTGGTTATGTTTTCTTACCATGAACTATCGCGTGTTCACTTAGGATTTATGCCACCTAGGGTCACTAGGGATTATGCTACCTAATGAACGTTTCCGTGTTTTGGGTTCAAGCCACCTAGGGCCACTAGGGATTATGCCACCCGTCAACCGCGCCCTTTATCCCACGTATGTATCGTGAATCGTTTCCATGTCTAGACGCACATGTATCTCAATGTGCCACCCGAGTTCCGTGCCAGGGCAAATCAAGAAATACGGAACTCGGTCGGGAGCTTTAAGTCGTCTGCTGATGCAGATACCAAGGTCTGTTTTTGTATCCGTGGCTATGGTCCCACGTGACCCCTCCCTCAACTACTGAAAGGCAATCCAAGAAAAATCATGTATGAGAACTACATCCCGGCCCCACTATAGCCCCACTTTCCTATGGGCCAACCTCACCCATGACTCGATAGCATGAACATGGTCTGTTGGGAGTTCTCTGCCTTTCCGTTCGTACACGATTGACTAAAGATGGTAGGTAGTCGGCGACGTGCTATCCAGGGCAAAAACAAGTATCGTCGACTCCACGCTAATCCATCCCAGTCTTTAGGTCGCTCGCATAGCAACCAAGGCATACTCTTGGCTCTTCTACCGCAGACCTTAACCTCTGTGAGGCCGGGTTTCATGGACCACCTGCCACCTCACAGAGGGATACCAAGAGTACCCTCACGTCCCCCGAAGCTACCGCTTCGTCACCCAGTTCGCTGGAGCTTTTTATCCAAGTCAGATAAGTTGCTCCTCCTCGTATACTAAGCGATGACTTACCGTATTTATTTATGAACCAGTCCCATGTCCTTGGCTAAGAATTATTACTTAGTTATCCTTAACTAAGGTTTACCACTTAGCTTCTCTTCCCACTATCCTTGTTAACTACGATTTTCAACCTAGTCCCCCGAGCTAGGGTTTTGTCTAATGGGTTAAGTGTTGTCATTCAAGTTCATGACCTAACCCGCCCACGAATCATGTCAAGATTGGCTAAGTACTCAAGTTCAAGGCTTATCCCTACAAGTTGGTTAAGTGTACCAAGAAGCTCACGACTTATCCCTATCAAGTCAAATTGGTTAAGTATTTATTTGTCTTAACCCTATCAGATTATCATGTTAGATTGATTAAGCATAGATTATCTTAATCCCATCAGATTATCGAGTCGGATTGGTTAAGTATGGGTTAGCTTAACCCCATCCACTAATCGTATTACAATGGTTAAGCCTAAGTTAAAAGGTCTTGTGACTTAACCCTATCAGGTCCGCATATTAGATTGGTTAAGTATAGGTTACTTAACCTCATCAAATCATCATGTATAATTGGTTAAGTATAAGTTACTTAACCCCATTAAATTATCATGTTAAGTTGGTTAAGTATTGGCTACTTAACCTCATTAAATTACCAAGTTTAGATTGGTTAAGTGTTTAACTTAACCCCATCGAATTACCGTGCTTAGATTAGTTAAGTGAAGGTTACTTAGCCCCATCTAATTACCGTGTTTAGATTAGTTAAGTCTAAGTTACTTAACCCCATCTAATTACCAAGTCGGATTAGTTAAGTGTAAATTACTTAACCCCATCGAATTTACCGTGTTAGATTAGTTAAGTATGGATTACTTAACCCCATCTAATTACCGTGTTTAGATTAGTAAAGTGTAGGTTACTTAACCCCATCTAATTACCAAGTCGGATTAGTTAAGTGTAAATTACTTAACCTCATCCCCTAATTGTCTTATATGGTTAAGTGTCATTAAGGAACCAAGTCCGGTTTAACTTAACCTACCCATTCGTGTCATATCGGTTAAGTGTCATTAATCAAAATTACTTAACCATTTCATGTGGCATTAATTAGATTAATGCACCCCAACCTCTCAAATTAGACTTTGTTGTGGTTACTAGTTAAGCCGGGCGGGTCCGGGTAGATTTACACCACAACCTAGTCTAACCTCGGGTTTTAAGTGCTATATGACCAACTACCCACATTGGGTCCTATTGTTTGTAGCCACTAGTTAAGCCGGGCGGGTCCGGGTAGATTTATGCTACAAACTCAACCCAACCTCGAGTTGGCCACTTTCATGTTTGGTCTAGTGTCTTATTACACTTACAACCCATACGTGTCAAGTTTTCAAGTCCCATGTTCATAGCCAAAATTACATGTTGTCATGTTTATACCAATTTACCCAAATCATGTTTCATGTCATTAAAGTTTACCCATAACGTAACCCCAACGCTTTTAAACTCGCATATACATTCGCAACAACGCATAATGGATTAAAAGAAGGAACTTGGCAAAGGTATGACAAAAGCGGTATAAGGCCGCAAGTTAAACATGGTGGCATATGAGACATAATGTGTTCACAAACTTGCATGTTACATTATTAAGCCCCAAAAACATGCATAACCCCAAAACTTAGCATATAGGTGATGGTGATAGATGACATAGAAAAATGGCTAGAAGTTCACATCTAGCATTCTATGCAAGTTAACTTAAGGGATAAGAGAGTTCTTATGTTGCATAATGCAACATTTCAACATAAAGCTTATAGCTTTTAGCCCACAAAATCAAGATGATGACTTTACGAATATGCATAGGATAAATCTACACATAACATGATAGTTTCTAAGCATGTAACCTACTCAAGTTCAAACCCAAAACTTACAACATGAACATTTAACTTCATAGTTAATATCTAAGAGTAGGAGGGGGCTTACAATGCTATGAAGGCACAAATCAATATATAAAAAGATTGAGACGAAGCCACACCAGCAAAAACCCCAAATCAATAAGCTCCAATAAAACCCTTGAGAAAATAATAAGAAAGATCCTTGCTTTGATGAAGATTTGCCTTGAAATCAAGTTTAGAAGCTCTCATATGAACATAGAAACTCTCATACACTCATATGATCATGTAATCCCTCATGTGATTGAAGATAGAATTTATGACAAGAGGATGGAGGCTTGAGTGGAGGCCATGATCTTTAGAAATTTTGGCATAGTTTAGTTGTAGGATCAATTTATGAGGGTTTAAGGTAGGGTTAGGGGTCTTTTTATAGAAGACAAGGATAGTTTAGGCCGTAGGATAAACCCTAGTTTAGATCCTAGCCATCTAAATCCATCACAAGCCAAAAAACTAGACCCAAAGCATGTCTTGGGGAAGAAGTCAAGTGTAGGAACCATTTAGGTCCTTTAGATCAACCCTAGAGTCAATCCGGACCATCAAAACTCATCCCAGGCCTCAAAAATGGGTTCTGGGCCACCCCCGGCCGACCAGGTTGACCTGTACAGGGGGGAAGTCGACACTACAGTCGACACAAGGGGGGCATGTCGACTTGGGTGTCGACACTACAGTCGACACGGGTCAGTCTACTAGAAAGTTTACTGAAATCTTGTTTTGGCCATATCTTGGTCATACATACTCCGATTTTCGAAAACTCGGACTCTATTTCGCGTATTTTTCCGAGACGAACGCAATGGTGATGTCCATTTCACCTAATTATAATTTTAAAATTTAATTCTGCCTTGATTTCTTGTTTTAACGTGTTGTTAAAATTCGGGTTGTTACAATACCCGTGATGGCCCCACAGTGGGGTGTATCACTCCCCTAAAGTGGCAACCCGATACAACTTGAGAATGCACGGCTTATACCTACACGATGCAACAACGTCTTACCTACCAGCCCAGGTCCACACACGCATATGAAACCCGTTGGACTTGCGTTGCCACCGCTACCCCGTTTGGCCTCTTATAGTCAAGCCCAGTATGCATGTCCCGTCCTCGACTTGGGTCGAGCCCACAAAGATACGTTTGGGTTACTTGTTGAAATGGGCTCCCATAAGCTATCCACCTAAGCTTGTCCCCACTAGTATATCCCACTTAACCCTCTTCTTAGTCATGCTCATTTACATGTGTGTTTGGTTAAGTCTTACTAATCGTATTTCAAATGCCACTAAAGGCACCCACTTGATTCCTCATGCCACCCAAGGCACCTACTTAACCCCCATGTCCCACCTTACATGTTTATCTGGTTAAGTATTTCTTAATTCATTCAGGCCATAACCTCATAAAGACCTCTCACATTAGACTGACATTTATGGCAGCTGGATTTGTCGGGCGGGTCCGGGCAGTCTTACACCATAAAAGAGTCTAACCTCGTGTCTTTACAACTGTTATGCTTTAGTTTGGGCCTAGGACCTCTCACATTGAGCTGACATTTGTGACTACTGGATTTGCCGGTCGGGTCCGGGCAGGTTTACGTCACAAACGAGTCCAAACTCGTGTCCTAAGCATTGATTAACACTTATAATCTTTCACCCCCGTTTTAAATATATCCCTATTCAAATCATTAATTAATTCCAATTTTAATGATGTCCATAATTGACTCAATTATGGCCATCCACTTATAGTATGCAAAATCATATCAATTGCACCCCAATTTTTGAATATTAAATCCTTAATATTACCCATACCCCACATTATACGTTCGCTTATTCAACGCAAAATATACGTTAGACTCGAACAGTCTAACTTATAGCACAAAGATAAATTATCACAACATATAGACAAATAAAATAGATCTAATCATAATAGGTGTGAAACTTGCATAAAACTACATATGTCATGGATCTAAAGGTGTCAACTTGTTTGGTTGAATGTCACAACTTACATAATATGATCATAACCCAAATTCATATATAAATTTGCATATGTGGTTTATGCAACATAATGATGGTGTGAACTAGCATCTAACACAAAGAACTCACACATGTCATAGCATAATTCTAGATCTAAATAGATGTCATAGGATATGTGAGATTATACATACTAATCAATCTAAACTTGCATAGGTACATGTGGTTTATCATGTGAATCATCATAGCCCAAACATATATATAGTCAACATCATGATTTGATCAAGCATAAGCTAACTATAACATAAATAATAACATCATGACTTTGTAACATCGCAACTTAGCATAGAAACTTTCAACATATATAACATCATCGTAGCATGATTTACAACATACAGGATATCATCATCACGTAGCATAGGATTTACAACATACATGATAGCATAAGGTTTACAACAACATATATGACAATTCACATCATTTTCTTATGATCCATATCACATCTTAATCTAATTAGTTTGCTAATAATCTTGTTAAGATCATCGTACTCACAATTAGAGAAGAAAAAGAGTCTTGATTTGCTTTAGAGTTGAGTAGAATTAGGGTTTTGATTAACTTTCTTCCTTCTTAGTTGGCGGCGGCTACACTGAGTTCCATTGCGATGGCATGACGGCGGCTATTCTATTTTTCATGTGAATTAGAGTGAGAGACTACCTAGGTATATATAGAGTTTAAGATTTATTTAGGCCTCCCCAGTCGACCTAGGTGCTGGGCGGGAAATTTCCTGCCTAGCCTGTTTGACTTCGAATTTGAAATTTAAATTTTCTGAAATCTGTTTTGAATTTTCTGAAACTTCCGATGGCCATATCTCCTTCATACGAAGTCCAATTCACGCAAACTCGGACTCTATTTCAACCAGAATTCCGAGACGAACACAATGGCGCAACCCGTTTCCTACAATTCTCACGTCTGAGATTAGTTATTCTTTAATTTTTGAATATTTATATTAACAGAATTACGGGGTGTTACATTCTCCCCTCCTTAAAGGATTTCGACCCCGAAATCTTCAAGTCAAGAAGAATGTATGTCCTAACATCCAATCGTCCATCTACTCAACCATCAAACACAGGCATCCATTGTCCTTATAGACTTCTAATGCTTTCATGTTTAAATGCACAGTGTGTGTGTATGTCCATATCTAATGCAAAATCAGGCGGTCCACTGATTTAGTTGACCTCCTTAATGCAAATCATGATAGTTCCATGCGTCCATTATATATGAAAAAGTTCCTTAATGCTACATATTATCTCTATATGCGTGCACAATCATCATCTGAATGCAGCATCCATATGATAAAAAAAATCTTCATACATCCATTTTACTAAATACATCCATATATATGCAATATGCAATATGAAGTGACTGAGCCGATCTAGTGCCTAATAGTGTGTGTATATGCCTCCACGAGCAACCACTAGCAAACACTTGCATCCACTTTGCATCCATCATACATAACATGTCTCAAACACATGTTTCAACCATAAGATTATCCTAACTAAAGGTCAAAGATACTAGCGAGAGGACATACTAAAGATAAGATAAGTACAAGCTAAGCGATAAAGGAGAAATTAAAAGATATACCCTCAAAAATAAAAGGGTACAACGAACGCATCTTCGCTTCTGTCTCCCAAGTACCGTTGCTCTCATCATCTCCCCATTGCACTTTGATTAGTCTGACCTCTCGATTCCTCAACTTCTTGACCTCCGACCCAAGAATGCATGTAGGAGCTCGTCGAATCGTCACATCACGCTCTATCTCCACCTCTCTAAGCAAGCTCGGCTCTACCACTTCCGCGGTCTCGTGCAAGCACTTCCTCAAATGTGACACATGGAATACGTCGTGTACATCACTAAGTCTCTCAGGCAACTCCACTCTATACGCCATTTGTCCAATCTTCTCCTTAATAGGAAACGGCCCTACAAACCTTGGTGCTAACTTCCCAACAGACCCAAAGCGTACGACGTTTCGTAATGGAGACACTTTGACAAAGACCATGTCCCCAACCTCAAACTTAAGATCTGACCTCCTCTTGTCCGCATAAGATTTCTGTCTATCTTGCGCCATCTTCATCCTTCTTCGGATCAAATCAATCTTTTACGAAGTCTCTCTAATCATATCGGGCCCAAGCAAGATCTTATCTGTAGCTTCCACAAACGCTTCTGACCCTTGAAAAGGTTTTCCACCCATAGCCTTAAATTCCTTGCATGTCTTTGCAAAAGTATCAGCGCGAGGAGGAGGAGGAGGAGCGGGTGCAACTGGTGGTGGAGGAACATTGGCTAGACCTGCAGTGGGCCTAGCCTCTAATAACCTCCTATACCATCCTGGTATCGTTACACCATCCGGAAGGTTAAGATCTTCAGCCATGCTGAAACGAAAAAGGAAAGATTCAAAATGGAAAATTCGAAAGATAAAGATATATGGCTATTGGGGATTATGTTTTTCATAAAAACTTTCCTCTTAAAATCACTCATTAAGACATGTTTTTGAAAATACTTCTTCCAAAAATACTTTAGAAAAATAGTTTTTCTAAAAAAATTATCTGTTCTGGTAACCTTAAGCTCTGATACCACGTGTAACACCCCACGTCCATTAATTTCACTCACAAAGGGAATGCATTAACTTCCATGGAGGTTTTAAGTGAATATAGAACAGAAAAATTACAACATGACAGATAATAAGTAGTACTTGGAAATCTAAAACTTTATTTTATTGCAGCGGAAATTAAACATGTTTGTTACATCATAAAACCATAAATCAGAGTCAAGTGCAATATCCATCTTGATAAAACAAAATACATAATCCCATTACATAAATAGCCACTAAAGAAGATAACAAGCTGGACTTTACTTCAACGGTCTAAGCTTTCCAAAAGAGAGATAAAGCAATACAATCAAACTCCGCTAGAGCTGGGTCCACCCTGAGGACCTGGAGGGAGAAAGGGTAGAAATGGAGGGGATCAGACATAAAGTCTGGCGAGTATGATAATTCTAACAATACTATTATCAAAATAACTAGACTAAGGCATAAGCTGGAAAACAAGGAAATGTCTATGAACTATTGGGTATGGAAGAGCAGATAAAGATAACGTTAAAGGCACACCAAATTACTAACGAATAATTACTACACTGCACCACACCAATCAACCTAAAGGTTGATCCCACTTGCTCCACTTAGAAATTATATAAATAGCTTCATGTACCCCTAGCTGACTACATAGGTGCCGCCTGCCCCTATCTCCGCTAGGTGTACCCCACTACCCACTTGCGATCGGCTCCCTACTCGTAGATACCCGTGCTGGCCCCATAGTGGGGTGTATCACTCCCCTAAAGTGGCAACCCGATAAAACTTGAGAATGCACGGCTTATACCTACACGATGCAACAATGTCTTACCTACCAGCCTGGGTCCACACACGCATATGAAACCCGTTGGACTTGCGTTGCCACCGCTACCCCGTTTGGCCTCTTATAGTCAAGCCCAGTATGCGTGTCCCATCCTCGACTTGGGTCGAGCCCACAAAGATACGCTTGGGTTACTGGTTAAAATGGGCCCCCACAAGCTATCCACCTAAGCTTGTCCCCACTAGTATATCCCACTTAACCCTCTTCTTAGTCATGTTCATTTACATGTGTGTTTGGTTAAGTCTTACTAATCGTATTTCAAATGCCACTTAAGGCACCCACTAGATTCCTCATGCCACCCAAGGCACCTGCTCAACCCCCATGTCCCACCTTACATGTTTATCTGGTTAAGTATTTCTTAATCCATTCAGGCCATAACCTCATAAAGACCTCTCACATTAGACTGGCATTTATGGCAGCTGGATTTGCCGGGCGGGTCCGGGCAATCTTACAGCATAAAAGAGTCTAACCTCGTGTCTTTACAACTGTTATGCTTTAGTTTGGGCCTAGGACCTCTCACATTGGGCTGACATTTGTGACTACTGGATTTGCTGGTCGGGTCCGGGCAGGTTTACGTCACAAACAAGTCCAACCTCATGTCCTAAGCATTGATTAACACTTATAATCTTTCACCCCAGTTTTAAATATATCCCTATTCAAATCATTAATTAATTCCAATTTTAATGATGTCCATAATTGACTCAATTATGGCCATCCACTTATGGTATGCAAAATCATATCAATTGCACCCCAATTTCTAAATATTGAATCCTTAATATTACCCCTACCCCACATTATACGTTCGCTTATTCAATGCAAAATATACGTTAGACTCGAATAGTCTAACTTATAGCACAAAGATAAATTATCACAACATATAGACAAATAAAATAGATCTAATCATAATAGGGGTGAAACTTGCATAAAACTACACATGTCATGGATCTAAAGGTGTCAACTTGTTTGGTTGATTGTCACAACTTACATAATATGATCATAACCCAAATTCATATATAAATTTGCATATGTGGTTTATGCAACATAATGATGGTGTGAACTAGCATCTAACACAAAGAACTCACACATGTCATAGCATAATTCTAGATCTAAATAGATGTCATAGGATATGTGAGATTATACATACTAATCAATCTAAACTTGCATAGGTACATGTGGTTTATCATGTGAATCATCATAGCCCAAACATATATATAGTCAACATCATGATTTGATCAAGCATAAGCTAACTATAACATAAATAATAACATCATGACTTTGTAACATCGCAACTTAGCATAGAAACTTTCAACATATATAACATCATCATAGCATGATTTACAACATATAGGATATCATCATCACATAGCATAGGATTTACAACATACATGATAGCATAAGGTTTACAACAACATATATGACAATTCAAATCATTTTCTTATGATCCATATCACATCTTAATCTAATTAGTTTGCTAATAATCTTGTTAAGATCATCATACTCACAATTAGAGAAGAAAGAGAGTCTTGATTTGCTTTAGAGTTGATTAGAATTAGGGTTTTGATTAGCTTTCTTCCTTCTTAGTTGGCGGCGGCTACACTGAGTTCCATGGCGAAGGCATGACAGCGGCTATTCTATTTTTCATGTGAATTAGAGTGAGAGACTACCTAGGTATATATAGAGTTTAGGATTTATTTAGCCCGTCAGATCAACTCAGAACTAACCTGAACCGTTTAATTTGCCAACTCAGCCCTAAAGACACACCAGCAGCTCAAGATTGGGCTTAGTCAAACCCTAGCCGACTGGACCAGGTCGACTGCGCAGTCGACCTGGTCCCTGGGGTGTTGACTGCCCAATCGACTCCCCAGTCGACCTGGGTGCTGGGCAGGAAATTTCCCGCCTAGCCTGTTTGACTTCGAATTTGAAATTTAAATTTTCTGAAATCTGTTTTGAATTTTCTGAAACTTCCGATGGCCATATCTCCTTCATACGAAGTCCAAATCACGCAAACTCGGACTCTATTTCAACTAGAATTCCGAGACGAACACAATGACGCAACCTGTTTCCCACAATTCTCATGTCTGAGATTAGTTATTCTTTAATTTGTGAATATTTATATTAACAAAATTACGGGGTGTTACAGTAGGTCCAATACAAAGTTAGGTAAAACAATCTGTAAGTATGTTAATCTGTATATCTGATCCTTTAGTCTGAGAACTTGTTAATCTGTACATCTGATCCGTTAGTCTGAAAAACTGTTAACTTGTATGTCTGATCTGAAAACTAGTTAATCTGAACTTTGTACATCTGAAATCTGTAAACAAGTTAATCTGAAATCTGTTAGTCTGGGGACATAAGGTTAGGAGGGATAATTACTTGTGTCACCTGTTGTTTGGGACCCATATTAGTCAGTAACCCTTTCTGGTATCAAAACTATGACCCAACATTAAGAGGGGTCCGGGCATGCTTACTGAACTAATTGTAAGAGGTTCACTCTGGTAATGGTGAGGGGTGTTGATGGCGCATTCCAACCGGGTCATGTGCATGCATGGATCCGGTCATCTCTAAGGATGTAAGACACCGTGACATCTGTAAATAGGTCTGTGTCTATAGGTTGCCACTTTAGGGAGTGATACACCCTTCTATGGGGCCGGCACAGGGTATTTATGTATTAGAGAGCCGATCGTTTGGGGTAGAATTTAGGGTACACTTAGTTCTGTTTGTTTCTATTAGGGTACCGTCTATTTCTGTTGGGGTGGTAACACCTATCTGTTTCTGTGTGGTACCGTCTGTTGGGGTGGTAAAGGCCCATTACTAGTGTACACCTAATTCTAATATTATGTTTCCGTAGGGATTATTCTATTTCTATCTCTGATTTCATTCCTGATTCTGTTTCTGTACCGTCTGTCTCTGTTCGGGGGGTAAAAGCTCATTTCTAGCATCATATTTCTGAAGAGATCATTCTGTTTTCTGTTTAGACAATAGGACAACACCTAATTCTATTATACTAGTATTAGTGTAGAGAAGTGAAAACTAAGTAAGGAGCTTAGCTTAGCCTATATAATTCTGTTTCTTCTGTTAACCTGCTACTCCTGTTATGGCTATCTCTCATCCAGTTTTATTTACATGTCATGATACTGTTATCTGTTTATATGTTGAAAGTCACTGGACTCACCAGACGTATGTCTGACCTAGTTTGTTTCGCCTCTTTTCTTCCGTCCCCCCCCCCCCCGGTACTCAGGTTGGGAGCGTAGGAGTTTGACTTAGATTTCTCTCTGCTTGAAGTGCTAGAGTGCTTGAAGTATTGCTTGGATTTGATTCTTCCTATTTATGGCATTTTCTGCTGGGGAGTATGCCTTTAATATTACGTACTCTGAAGTCTTTTGTACAAGACTGATATTTATGTACTTGAATTCTGATATTGTGGTTTTGAAAGATGTAACCAAACTTATTTCTGTTTTCTGCTGTAATAAAGTTATAAATTTTCAAGTACTACTTTATCTGTCTTGTAAATTTCTGTTCTGTTTACTTATAATGTTCCACCGAAGTTAAGGCATTCCCTTTGCGAGTGACCTTAACGGAAGTGGGGTGTTACAACATAGATACTGCATTTCAGCCGGAACAAATAGCAATGCTTTTGTAATACCCGTAGTTCTTCATGGATCCACCTGCCTGCTTGTTCGGCATTTTCAAAGCTTCTTGAAAATTCCTGTCGACATATGATTTATTTTAATCTTTGTAAAGTTGTTTTGACCGAATTTTAAGTTCCGTTCTTGGCATTATCAATATTTACTAATTTGCGATTGTCATGTTAAGAAATACTGCTAAGTCCAAATAAACATGTTCGTTTGATTATATTTGTCCACTATCTATTGCTCGTAAGTACCTTGGGGTAAAACAAGTAACATACTGAATGGTGAGTGGCAAGATGTCAAACTAAAGAAGGTTTGTCTATGTCAGTATCCCTAGAGTATATTATGGCAAGATGTCAAACTCGAAGAGAACTACCCTAGATATCAAGAAGCAACTGAACAATAAAAAATGATCGGTTCTGGGACGTAACACCATTGAACACTAAGCTAAACCGAACCAACATACCGCACTTAGAACCGGATCCTTAGAATACTTCGCTTCCATTAATCTCAAACGCATCCTTATATTTAATAAATAATTGTAATATATGGAAGTTTTGCAATGTTATAATGAAATGTTATAAGTTACAAATTTTCTGAAGAATTTAACTTGGCAGGAAACCACAGTTCGGTTGGTAAATTATTGAAGTAGTTTAGGGCTTTTTTTCAGTAAAATAAAGTATGCAATGATATATTCGGACACCTTAATAATATAGTTGAAGTTGCTTCTTGATAATGGAAAGCAATTTTGTGTTACATGTATTGTTTAATGCTTAAGTCATGGTATCATTGTGAATGAATTACCATAGGTAGAAGCTAAAAATGTAACGAGAACGTTTTCTTAGTTTCAATGCTTTTTTGTAGAAAGTGATCTCTGCTAGCACAAGTTAGCATGCAATAGTATATACTCCTCACTCTGCCATTTGCTTTGATAAATACAAGTTTGTTTCAAATTCACTCAACCACTACTAATTACAAGTGCGACAGTTATTTTCCTTAAATCTTAATTAAAACTATAAAAAAATACTAAATTTTTTATAAGGACCCGTAACTTCCCCGGTAAGGAAAGAGCGGATACTTTGAGGACAAGACAAATCAGAACGCAAACAGAAGAACATTTCATTGCTTATTACAACAATTTCATCAGAATATAAGAATATACAAAGTATGAATAAATATTACACATTCGATAAATATCAGAGATTACAATAAATTACATAGCAGCGAAAAAATAATACAAAACACAACTGAAAGTAATACACGGATACAGAGCTTTCCGAGTGTCGTTCCAGCTGTAAACCAGGATCCTATGAATATAAATCTGCAAAACCAAAACTACTAGCTGCCCGTGTCAAAATAAGGGTACCCAGAGTTTTGGTTAAAACAATAAACTCCAGGTCAGTCATGTGGCTGGTGTGAGAACTAAAACAGTTATTAATCTTTATTTTAAAGTTAGTAAATCAAGGGACCACGCCGTATATCACGGAACAGGTTTCCTCCCAAGAATACCAGTGCATAAAACAACAGCGCAATGCTAAATAAAGAATAATGAAGCTATTATAAGACCCAGGTCCCATCACACAATGCAACGCAAGCCGGAGGATAGGGTTTTTACCTTATAATAGCCCAGAATGCTTGGTACGTGAAATTTCATGTTTTATTATTACTGTAAGTGTATAGTATCAAAACAATTTCAATCATAAGTATCAATCATAGACGGCATAAGTGCCCCATACCACTATGTCGCCATATATAGGTATACAATCAGAACCGCAAAGTCACGTATTGGAAGTTGGATTTCCATCTGTGAACCGAGGCCAGGGATCGTCCTCTACCGATTCGAGACAATCTAGCCTACCATGTCTCAGGATCAAAGCTCGAGTGACCCTTGGATCGTCAGGGCCGGTCCGCTGATGTTGATTAAAATGCCTGAACACTGCGTTCCCCCTCCCTTTGGGGTGAAAATGAGTTATATGACTCCATCGGCTCCACATAGTCACCGATATATCCGAGGCGCCTCGCAACAGCAACAACCAAACAGGTGAAAATAGTAAAATGTCAGGGCTGGTAAGTCATTGACACCACCCTAGCTAGAAGGAAACGCATGCCCTCCCTGAGGTCCTCTCCCGTTTCTGGTTCACAACCGGGGTGTGAGGCTCGCGAATCAACGCTGCACAAAGCTATGCCACACAGGCCGTGCTTTGATCATCAACCACAAGACTCTGGCTTTCAACAAAACCCTTGATCATTTGCCACTTAGGCATGCCACACAGGCAATTCACTCCATGCGATTGATATCCATCAATATATAACCCCTGAGCTCGTACGTCTCAGAGAAGGGCGTTAAGCAAGAGAATAAATTCACCGCCGCCAAACAGATATATATTTAATAGAAATCAATCACACAGAATAAAATCCAATGTCAAACACACAGTCCATTTACAAGTTCATTCTAGGTCTGAACGAAACCGGAGGCACCTTGTACCTAGCATATCCATCGATCTCCAAGTACGTCTGGACGATCACCAACTGATTCCCTCCTCTTGGGTGTACAACCCAATGTAGATCATTAGTAATCACCCAAACGATGTGATGACCTCTGGTCTTCGACCACCGTCTTCATCCTTGACACCACGTCGAATCAGTTATTCAGAATGGGATAAACCCGGTCTTTCTGAATAACTCGCGTATATAATAAACAAGTGTTACAGAAACATAACATACCCCTCATTCCAACTCAGAATATTCTTTTATTCAAATATTCTTAAACTTTGGGAAAGGTTCCCATTAATTTTATCAAAGATAAATTCTTTAAATTTATTCTTTAATCTTCTTCTGAATATCAATTCAAATTAGTCAGGATTAGTGAACCACACCGAAGTAATCATTTATTTTATTTCCCAATCCCAACCTATTCATCCCATGAAGTAAAACTAGTCATACTTCATATCTAACACCACAGTGTTATCGGTAAATTCAATTACCATTTCACGTTCAAATCTAATTAAAGATTAAACTATTGCCAGGAGAAAAATTGGTGATACTCCATTATCGATCATTTCAATCTAATTAAAGATTCATTAAAACTCCACTTGGTTTTAATCTTCCCAAAAATCAATATTAATGATTGCTTAACTTGGGAAATCATATCCTGTCTTTAACTGGGTTAAAGAACCAATGTCATTTAAAACACAGTTCACTATAAACCCAAAATCACATTCCATTCCAATTCAATTATTGAAACTTCTGGTTACTTTTAAAACTCTTTCACATCCAATTTATTTATTTCAAAAATAAGTAAATTATTATTCTAGTTCAAAACTAGTTCATTTCGATAAAAATCTATTTTTATCTTTTCAAATTTGGAATTTTTCATCTCAATTCTTCACAAATCATTTCTTATGATTTTACACAAATTATTACTATTTTTAATAATTTTATCAAGGCCCGTACAGTCGAATTCCATCAACAGCCATCGAACTGCACTTACAGCGACCTTTTCCAAATTTGATTTGGACATAATTCCAAATCCAACCATTAGATTTCAAATCTCTAATATTCTTAGAAATCTCTTTTCGATACGAACCCAACGGTTCCGGTTTTAGGAGAATCCGACGGTCGGATCTCCCGTAATATCCATTCGAAGTCAATGGTCGAAATTCGCGAACTGCCGCAGTGCGGCGTGTTCTATTCAGGCCATTTAATATATATAATATTTATATTATATATATATTTCGTTGATTTCCTTTTAAAACGTATTTTATAAATCGTTTTAAATTCGTTTTCGAAACAATTTCAACTTCATATTCAATTTCTAATCAAAATTGAATATTCCACATCATATATACAAATGATAACATTTTCAAACGTTATATTTTGAAATTATTTCCTTTTCTATATTCATTATAAAAATGAATATAATCAATATAAATATCGTTCACGTCAAAATGGCGCATCTCTAATCAACACGTCTTTATATATTTCAATAACTTCGTTATTCTATTCAACAAATGAATATTTTCTTCAACACATGAATATATATTTTATTTCAACACATGAATATATATATTTTTATTCGACACATGAATATTTTATTCTATTCAACACATGAATATTTTATTCTATTCAACACATGAATTTTCTTTCTATTCAACACATGAATTTTCTTTCTATTCAATACATGAATTTTCTTTCTATTCAACGCTTGAGTTTTCTTTCTATTCAACACATGAATTTTCTTTTAATATTCCATATTTTCCAAATTGGAATGAGGCTTAATCAATTACCATATAACATTAATTATATGGATTCCCTACAACACATGTATATAATAGCAACGATAAATCATCAACCATCATCCAGAGTGCACCACACAACTGCATAAGCATTAAATATAAATAATTAACGCTTACACAGTCTGTCAACCCATCGATTGACATACAACTAAACAATCGGGATTAGTGTACGTCAAATATCATCCCAATACCCGTGTGGGGTTTCAGTCAATCAAATACATATTTTATTTGTGCAGTTGGGCGATGTGTAAAATTTATTGTCCCAATCAATATCAGTCAAATCGGTGTACATAAACAAATCATTCGATTTGTAAATGAATATTTATTTTACTTCAACACATGAATATATATTTTACTTCAACACATGAATATATATTTTACTTCAGCACATGAATATATATTTTATTTCAACCCATGAATATATATTTTATTTCAACCCATGAATATATATTTTATTTCAACACATGAATATATATATTTTTATTCGACACATGAATATATATTTTATTTCAACACATGAATATATATTTTATTTCAACACATGAATATATATTTTATTTCAACCCATGAATATATATTTTATTTCAACACATGAATATATATTTTATTTCAATCTATGAATATATATTTTATTTCATCACATGAATATATATTTTTATTCGACACATGAATATTTTATTCTATTCAACACATGAATTTTCTTTCTATTCAACACATGAATTTTCTTTTATTTCAACACATGAAAGTTTTATTATCCATTTCACATCAACATCACAAACAAACTTAATAACACATCAAACAAGCATACAAGTCATCCATGGTTTGTGGACGACAGGTGTCGGGTGCTGCTAAGCACCGTCTGCATCCTAGTATATATTTCAACTAGAAAATAAATTAAAAGTGAGGAGTTCTCACCGACTAGCTAATCCAATACACCGCGACTCTTCATATGTAGGAAATCTTCGCCACTTGCCTTTTATCACTTTCGTTGTCCGCATCCACTACACATATAAAAATCACATTTTTATTATCTACTTTATACAAAAATCATATTTTTATTATCTACACTATATAAAAATCATATTTTTATTATCTAAACTATATAAAAATCATATTTTTATTATCTACGCTATATAAAAAACATATTTTTATTATCTACATTATATAAAAATCATATTTTTATTATCTACATTATATAAAAAAATCAAATTTTTACTATCTACACTAATTTATATAAAGAAATCTAATTTTTTTTCTTGCTAATGCACATTAAAAAATCTGATTTTTACCTAAATAAAAATCCTAGCTTTATATATATATATATATAATTCAGATTTAAAAACAATATTATAGTTTCTAAATTAACCAAAATCAATTTCCTAAGAAGAAAATAAATAAATAAATAAATTGAACTCACATTGATGTTCAAAGAGGGAGGAGCTTCACGTCCAGGGTTGGGGGGTGCTGCGTTCGGTGGCGGAGGGGGTGCCTCCAGCAGGCAGCGACGCTCAGGTGGCTAGGGCGTGGGCGGTGCTGGCTGAGAGGGGTTGCGGTTGGGTCCTGGGTTCGATTGAAAGAGAGGGGGGAGAAGCTCCATCGCGAGGAGGACAGAAGAGGAGGAAGGAGGGGCGAGGGGGGCGATGGCGAACGGTGGTGGATGGAGGTGGGAGGGGTGGCGCGATTTCGTTCATCGCGAATTTTTTTTAAATGGTCAACGGTGGGAGAGAGTGCGGGGTGAGGTAAGTATATAATTATATATACATATATATATTATTTTTAATTTTTAAAAAGCAACTTTTTATTTCGAGCTCGAAATCGAACCCACCGACTGTCGCCCATAGCTAATTGACCCCATTCCGAACACAATTGGATATGTTTCGTAAGCTGATTCGATCGTTTCGATCAGTTTTCATCAAAATCAAAATATAAATCTATATATTGAATTTGAACATGCATTTCAATTTACTCGGGCCACATTCAAACTCTAAAAATTCCCGAAAAATATTTTATAGCTTCGTATTGATACGGTTCTAAAAAAACTAATTTCGTCAAATTCTGAGACCGTTTGAAAAATGGTCATTTTCCAGTCGATTAAAATCAACTAGAACTGGTCAAACGCGTTTAACTTCGCCACGCTCACATATTGATTCAGAAAATTACGAATTTTGAAACCTAGCAATAACTTGCCATCACGGATCCAAAAAAAGTGGTTTCGTCGAAAACCGAGGTCGTTTGCAAAATTTCCATTTTTAAGGGCTAGAATTCCATAGCGACTATTCTGAAATTTCAACTGGACGTAACTTTTGATTCCTGCTATGAAATTTTGATTTTCGGATTCGTTGGAAAGATATTCTCATATAGATTCTAATATTTTTGGTTTCGCTAAAATCCGGTATATTTTGAATCCTGTACATTCATTTGAATTTTGAAATCGAATTTTCAAACTACCGCGCCATTTTCAATTCCTTATATAATTAAAATTAAATATTTATATTCTAACGACGATTCAAATAAATATATTCATTCTAATTCTATTTAAAATAAATTTCTCATCGTAATTATTTAAAATAATTCATTTTAAATATCCAAAATTCATTAAAATTGCCAAAATAATTTTTTTTTAAATTGGCTCGGATTTCCGGGTTATTACATTTTTAGAAGCATTTTACCTACACTTGTTATGTTCGGTAAATTTCAGTTAATTCCTAATCTTAAGTCATAATAGTTCATAACAGATTTCAAGATAGAAATCATTAGCAACCAAGGAAAAAAAGGTATTATAACTTGTACAACAGAACCTAGGATAGTAAATAAATTATGAATTTTAATGCAAGATTCTATTTTTTGTTGTTCTTTAACCTGACACTACAACTACGTGTAGTGCACCTATATTCACTTCTTTTGTTCATCTTTGTCTCGATTTTTCATTTGCTATTATTAAATGCTTTTATTCCATGTTTTTGCAGAAAAAGGATATGCATACAAGCAATGTACGCACTCGTCATCAACTGAAGAATGAGAAATCTCGGAAGTACAAACCAAAAAGCAAATCCGTTGTGCCAACTTATGAATCTTTACACGTAGGGAAGGAATAAGAATTAGGGCCCAACATCACACGAATGCCATGTGAAGAAAATGAAGTGCCTTGTGCAGAAAATGAAGTGCCTTATGCAGAAAATGAAATGCACGAAGAGAATGAAATGCCTTGCAAAGATAATGAGATTCCTGAAGGAAATGAAACACCGTGTAATGAAAATGAGATGCGCAAAGAAATTGAAACACATGAAGAATGTGAAATGGCTTGTGAAGAAAATGTTGTTAGCGAAATGGAAATCGAGAGGTCGGTTGAAGCTGGAATTCCAAATGTAAATGTAAAAAAGCGTGGTAGAGGACCAACGAAAATAAAAAGACTTCCATTAAATCTTGAGAGTCGAATTGAAGTAGAATTCAATGAGGCAGGCGTACTGATAGGAGAAGGCTCTGTCCGGTATCTTCTTATCTTGGACCACTTGTAAGGGAGAATGTTCCGGTTACACTTATTGATTGGAGGCTTCTAAGCAATGAACTAAAAACTGTCTTATGGGGTTCCATTCGTGTAACAAAAATTTATATTTACGAAAATGATTTATTTAACAAAATGTTCTTTTAAATTCATTTTAATATGAAATAACAGTAGTTTTTTCCTTTTGATTTGTAGGCTAGATTTAAAGTGGAGGATGAATGGCAAAAAATGACCATATTTCAGCAAATGGGAACCATCTGGAGAACCTCAAGAAGTAGATTTGTTCGAAAAATAATTAGAGTGATGACGGAAGAGGAAAGACTTGCTTTAAAACCATACAACATAAAAAATGTCATGGAGTGGAGAAGGTTTGTAAAGGAGAAAACAAGTTTGGAGTTTAAGGTAAAATACTTACATTTAAATTCAGTTTGAATTATATTTTCTTTGTTGCTCTTTTTGGATTTGATAATTCAATTAGGAAGTACATCTCTCTTTGAATATAATGCTGGTACAATCTGGAAACATTTTGGACAAGTATATCGCATATACTGATAATTTATCTTGGCACATAGTATTTTGGATAAGTATTTTGATGCTTATCTGAAAACATTTTGTCCATATATTGATAATTTATCTTGGCACATAGTATTTTGTCCAAAAGTCCTAGGATCGACCCTGCCTACAGCTACTTAGAAAAGATTTGATGCTTTAGCTATAACTAGCTCACCAAATCTCTAACCCGTAATGGAAAGAATAGGAAGCCGCCTAAGATTAATTGTCGCTGGAGTTTCTTTTGTCACTTAAAGTATACAGTCACCACTAACATTGAGAGTAAATCGCTGTCGCTTTGAAACAAATGCCCTGCCTTAAACTGATGTCACTGCCTAAATTCCAAGTGCCAAATCTGATATCAATGCCGCAATCTTTCCGTGATATTCGGTAGATCCGGTGATTTGATCGGAGAAGACGTAGAGCGAGATTTGATTAAGATAGGCAAAGAGAAAGATTTATTAGATTTCAACCCAAAGGAATTGATTGTGCACATGTCATTCAAGAGTTCATTTATGCTGATGAAGGGACTAGTGGTTGTCACTGATGAAGAGCATGACCCATACTTGGATGTAATGCCCACTGAATAAATCTTGGTACACACATGATCTGTTCACCGGACCCTTTCACCAAAAGAAGAAGTAAGAACTTCATTAAAATAAACGTCAGTAAGTTGTATGTTTGATTATAATTATGATGGTAGCCAATTTATTATGCTGTTATGAAATATGAAGAATGATATCGTGTTTGCTAACTTGAAACACGAAAATTATCCGAAGTATGAAGGTAACAAGCTTGTGCCTTCCATCTATGAGGCGAACCACTACACTTTTAATCACTTGTGTAGTTAAAAAAACAAAAGCTAAATGTCTTCTTATTCTAAGTGGAATCTTTATGTAAGTTTGAATACAATAGTTCTGTTTTCGTAACTTTCCAAATGAATCCTTTTTTAAATCTGCTGAAATTTCGTTTGAACTGCAAAGTATTGAACCTTTGGTTTTTTTTTTGACTAGTTGATGTCTGGTTTTCTTAGTATATAAAGGTAGGTTTAAATAGAAACATGGTGACATCGCCAACTCATACGCTTTTTTAATGTTGCTTCCAACTGAAAGTGTGATGTGAACAGAAAGCAGCCAAGTCCCATCCATGCCCTTATAGACCAATTTCAAATTCCAAATTCACAACAAAATATCTGTTCTTTCCATTGCTTACTTCATCCATTCTAAAAACTAAATTTCATAACTGTGGATCATTGAGATTATGTAAATAAAAGAGTCTATACACGATGTGTTTTGTGCATTTATTACTTTATTGGTACCTAGAAAGTTCAGTGTGAAAGTTGGTTAAATACCTGGTATTAACAATTTATCTAGAAACATTTTGGACAAGCATTTTGCATTCAGAATATAGTTGGACGCATAGTATAAACAATTTATCTTTGAAATCCACTTAAACTGTTTCCAGATGGTAAATTATTTACCTCTACTCTTGTATAAACCGCAGATATAAATGATAATCTTAAATAATCAACTAAAATGAAATTATAATCAGGGTTATCATATGTACAGGAGCAAATTGCATGGTTCTAAAAAACCAAATAATTATAGTTAAATACCTGGTCATCGCCAATAAATTTAACACTGTTATGGAATATACTTGTATGCCACAGTGTTTCTTGCTTTTGTTAGTAAACTTGGCACAAATTGTTAGCAGAACCCCACTTGAACATCTGGATCATAATATCAGCTCGAATTCAAGAGGTAAATCATAGAAATCAGCAAAATGGCATATAGTCCTGAACCACATTAGAGATGAATTTAGTTAGAGTTTTTATTAGTAAATGAACTAAAGTACACAGACTAAAATAAAAAACTGAACTAGCCTTATTCTTTGATTTTTTTTTTCAGAAATCAAAAAATATCATCACACAACTATCGACATGTCACACAGTTAAGGAGGATTTAGATCACAAAATAAAGGATTCATACATTGTACACGATGTTGCTCTTTGTTCCATTCTCATTCTTGTTCTTGATTACTAGTTTAGTTTTAAAAATGTACATGCATTGCGTGTCTTAAAGGTTTTTTTTTTTGGGCTTCAGATTTGTGCAGGTTTTGCAGATTAATGTATTGAGTAAGTATTAAATTATCCCTTACCTTCTTTCAGGCACAAAGTGAGAAATATACCGCCATTATGCAAAAACAATTGCCACATACGACTGGACGCAGAGGAATGGCTAGATTTACCGAGGATGTGGTTAGTTAATTAATTGAGCATTATTTACCCAATTATTTAATTACTTATCAATTGATTTATTAAATGTCTAAATGTATATAAAGCAGAGTCAGGATTCATTGCCCGTATTTAGAGTTGATGTTTGGGTTAAATCCCGCACAAAAATGAATGGCGAACCAGTAAACACAGATGTTGCGAGTATTATTGTAAGAATATTTGTTTTTTTAGCAACTAAACACTGCTTTAATTCTACCATCATATATAGCCTATATGTTTTTTAATTTATGTAGGAGGAGATTAAAACAATTGATAATTCAAGATAATCCGACTCGGCAAATAATATCAGAGAAGATGCAATTGTACATGTATTGGGGCACGATAAACCGGGACGCCTAAGAGCACTAGGAAAGGGCTACACCCAAACCAAGCTAGCGTTGCCACAATGTAGAGAGAAGCGGATAAGTCACTGTCATAAAAGAATTTCAGAAATGGAGAGTATGGTCCACATGCTAATGAACAAGCTGGAAAATCTACAACAAAAGGTTCACTTATTGCGTCGTTGATTTTTCATGAATTTCTTTAAATTTCAAAATTTAAACCATTAACTATTAGTACTGCTTTTTTTCTTTGCTTTGATAGGGTAACGAATGTTCGAAAGAAGGGAGCACATCAGAAATGGTTGAAATCACTTCTATTGTTTATATAACATCAGTTGTAGTTTATTTTTAATCCAATAATCAATATTTTTTTATTTGACAAGGTAAAGATTGTTAAAAAAAGTTAAACACAGTTGAAATGGTAAAAAACTCTTATATTATTGATATAACATTAATCGTAATTTAGTTCCCGAACCAATAATTAACATAATTTTCGATCGAATTATTATAGGAAAATTCTAACATGTGTGAGTTAATGAATTGGGATGGAACCAACGAAATTGTTGTTGAAGGAAGAGTAGTGTCCGATGATCCTAATGAGGTTGTCAATGATATTCGTATTGTTACAAATGCTATGAAAGTTGTTATAGAGCATGTAAAGGAAGTAGATGCTTATTTATGGAGGCATACACCAAGTTTGTCACTGTTAAGGGAAGCTAAGAATAAGTCAGTAGTATGGCCTGCTAACTATGTTGTGGCACGACAAAACTTGGAGGAAGACATTACGGTAAATTTCATAATATATGATAACTATTTGCACTTGTATACATATCTTTTCCCATTAAATTTGTTGTTGTTTTTAGAGTAAAACTAGTAGCACAACCAAAAAATGCAAGATTTATGATTGGAATGAGGGCGAAGTGTTAGTTGCCGAAGGAAAATTGTGTTCTAGTGATTTAGAAATTATGGCAAATGTTATTCCGCTTGGTCCGTTAGACTTTGTGGTTTGGGTAGACTATGCCAACAAAGGAAATGCTTTCTTATGGCGACCTACAACCGATATGTCATGCATTAAAGTCGCCGTTGGTAGGAAAATAGCATGGCCGAAATCAAAAGTTGTAGTTGAAAAAATAAATGTTGTGAACAAGACTTCAACAAGTGTTCCGACTACTCCTCAGGTAATTTTGTTTAATTCATTGTGTGATAAGTTTAATTCATTGTGTGATAGATTGCCCGCTTAGCTCTTATATTGGAAAATTGCTATCAAATTACATTTGAAGCCACTAAAGAAGCTTCTAATATTGTCTAAATTAATGTCAATGAAGCTGAACTATAAATTAATTGTAACCACTGAACACGCTTGCTTATATTTTGATTACATTTCAATCTCAAGCTTATGTCCAACTCCGAGAGCTGGCATTATTATTATGATTTCTTTATGTCTTAGCATTCTCCTTTGAACTGCACATTTTAAGTTTTACCTTAGCTGTAATCGATACAAAATGTCATATGAAAATAGAATCCTCCTAATCCTAAGTCACAATGGATAATTAATAAATCCATTTTAAAGATAAAAATGGAATGAAAAATGAATTGGGCCATAAACTATTTACTAATAATTTTAAATATACAAAGGACACCCAAGTTGAATGATGTAAGTTTACATTTATCGTATATTTTGATATATGCCTGACGTGGTTATATCGCTATTGTGATCCAAACTCTAGACAGTTGGCTTGCCAAATTGATTCTTAACCAGTTGGCTGCTCTTGATAATATAATTAACAAGATTGCATTTCTTCTCGCTGTACGTATTTCATTTTCTGTTATTTAACGAACTTGTTGTCCCCTGCTTTGCTTGAAAAAGAAAAGATCCTTAAATATATTTAATGCTACTTGGTGTTGGACTGAATAGCCTTAAGCTGCATTTTTTCATGTTATTCTATTTTTAAGTCATATTATTAGATGAAAATATATCATTCTTCGTAGTATCCCATTGTGATATCAACAATATTAACCTCAACTGAGATAGCAAGCGTGGGACACATTTAGTTTGCGAACAACTGCTACTTCATAGTAAAGACTTTTTAATAATTAAAATATAGGATGTGTGTATTTTTATAAACTTGATAGCATGGACACTCATCTTATCAAGTATGTGAATATCATGTTCTAGATATACGTACCTGTACCTCTAGGATTTCATGTTTCTGTATTAATCCACTACTTGTGGTTATGAATACTTTAACTTTGTAATAATAGTCAACATAACATGGCATGGAAGGATTTATATTGGCATGTAACTTTGTATTTATAGTTATCTCCTTTTATTACATGTGCTTATAATCAATTTAGATGTAGTTATAATGATGCCCGCATTAATAAAGCATGTGCTTCGAGTCATGACTTCTAAGAAAATGACCTGTTTACTTTTATCCACTGGGATATATGATCAATGTCGCTATTTCATTACATCACAGAAATCTTTTTCACAGTTTTGACCATCAAATAATAGACATATTTTGTACATTCTTGGTGTCTGTAGGCTAGCTTTTTTTGGCTTTTGCCTTTTGAGTAAAATTTATAGTTGATAAATAACAAAAATTAATTTTCCCTGAAGAAACCCTCATATGTTGCTTTTGCCTTATGAGTAATCTTGGCTTTTTTGCTTACCCAATAAACGACTGCAAATCTAGTAGCAAATAGTAAATGCAAGTTGATTGATGTGGGTAAAACGGGACGAATAGTGGCTGAAGGAACCATCGTATCAACCGATCCAACAATGATGGTTCACTTTGTTCCATTGGGAAAAGATGTTGTAAAAGTTTGGATAAATTTTGTGAGAGTCAATGATGCATTGTTATGGGGACCTACATCGGAGTGTACATACATGGAAGATGCATTTGGTACAACGATAGCTTGGCCAACCGCATATGTCATTGAGGAATCAAGTTCAAGTAAGTCATACTGTCAACCCAGTCAATAATTATAGATTTTTCCTTTTTCTCTTTTGAACATATTCTCAATCTTGTTGTACTCGATTTCACCATCCGTTCGAATTTGCATATATCATCTTGTTGTACTTGATTTCACTAATTTCCTGAAGTAAAAAAGTCAAAAAGACCACTTTATTGTTAAAGATATGTAGTCTATGCATAATCCATATATGTTAACAGTGCAAGGCTCCAAGTCACAATAGATAGAGTGGGACACTGCAATATACTAATATTTTACGTAGTGATTGAAAAAAATTCACCACCACACTAATTCAGGTAAATAGTTAAATGTAGGAGTTAAGATTGTAATGAAAGTAAGTTATCTAAATAATGGATAAATAATTGAATGGAACTATCCATTCGAGTTAGATAGTTCGGTACCTCTCTTTAATTCAGTTGGTTGCCAGTTAATTTAATTTTACTGTGCTAAAAATACAATGAAGAAGTCACCTTTATTCTACTACATCAGGTGATTTTTTAATAATGGTCACTGATATGGTGAAAGAATTGCTTGTTCGTAGGACTAGTTATTGATAGGAGTTTGAATCTTGTAAATATTATCACGGAAGAATAATCCAGAATTTTGAAATTTATGATTCTTAAATGGAGTTGTCCCAAGTTATATGGGAAGGCTTTGCTCATACATTCCGCTAAATTAATCCTTTATTGAGATTGGTATTCTGTGACTTAGCCTTTCTGAAAATACCATAATGTGATTCTTATGAGTTACTTGCACGAATAGAGTGCAACCAAGTTTAATATCCATTGGTATCCCTTTATTGTTAAAACATTGAAAGACTTGTGTTGCACTTGATCATGCTATATTACAACGTAACAACATTGGTGTCCCTTATATTCTAACTCCCAACTTAACTGGGTAGGACATACGGTGCTCATCTTAAAAATTGATGGTCCAATCCCTCATCAGCATGCCGCATATAATTCTTATCCCAATAAATCATTTACAGTATGTACGTATTGTAAGTTCAATGCATACCTAATTGGGTTTTAAAGCTTGGTTGTTTGGACCTTATACAAATAATAATAATAATAATAATAATAATAATAATAACAGTAATAGTAACAAGAATGACATGTATATTTTGAATATTAATGTTTTACCACACTTTATAGTGCACTCTTCAACAACTTATTTTGATTTTGTAACCAGCAGCTTGGTTTCTTCCAAAGTCAGTGTGAAGGCCTTCTAAATAAGACACTTGAAGCTAAATAAAAAGGTAGGGTCATCCGCTTTTTCTATTTTAATCAGTGTTATTAACATTATGTATTAAAAGTAGAGGTTGTTTTAAAAAGGGTTTATTAACCTTCTGCTACAATCTACGATGTATTCATTTTTAAGCAAAGTTTGGCAACAAAGTTATTACCTGCAATGTAAAAAATATTTTGTATCAATTCTAACAACTATGACACTTTCTGAGCTGCATTGCAAAAGTTTAGCATCACCGCCGACTAATTGGGCAAATGAAATGCCATTTATGTAATTCTAACCGTTGACCGTTGTATTTGTATGTAATTTGTAACACCCTAAATTTTCTGTGAATATTAAAATTAACAATCTTAAGAATACTTAATTGTTATAGTGAGAATTAAGGGAAAGGGGTTATGCCATTGCGTTCGTCTCGAAATTCTGCTTGGAATAGAGTCCAAGTTTTTGTAAATCGGACTTTGTATGAGGAAGTTATGGCTTTTGGAAGTTTCAGGAATTTTATATAAAATTAAAACAATTCAGAATAAAAATTCAAAATTTAAAATTCAAACAGGGAAGCGGGCTGGGCGGGAATTCTCCTACCCAAGGCCATGTCGACCAGGGGGTCGACCTCCCCTATACAGGTCGACCAGGGGGTCGACCTAGGGGTCGACCTACCCCTCGGGGCAGATCTGAAATCAAACGATCCTGACTTGTTGCTGAGTATTACCTGACCTGTTGCTGAGTCACTAGGGCAGAAGTGGCAATTCTAGATAACTCTATCTAGTTTGGACGGTTGTGATTGCTTTTATGATAATCTAATGGCTTAGGTCGATTTAAACTTCAATAAAAGAATGCCTAGACTCAGACCCAACCTAAACTAAATTAGTCTCTTGGCCACCATGCTGCTTCTAGGATAGTTCTTCTTCCTAAAGCTTAGGGATTAACAAGTCAGAATTCTAATTCAAAAGACGAACGAATCATTCTCTTCTCTAACCCGTCTTTGTGAGTACAATTTCTTCCACAAAATAATTAATAAATTAATTGTGATGAGTTATAATTTGGATTATGAGAACATGACTGTTGAATTATGTGATTTTATCGTCTGTTGGTGAACATATGACAGTTTTGTTATCTTATGTTGGTAGATCTATTTCATATGTCCAATTATACATGTTTAACTTGATTCATTTTATGCAAGTTTGGGATGTAAATCATATGCTAGTTCTTATGTGAATCTTATGCAAATATGGGATGTTAAATCATATGCTAGTTTGTATGTGAATCTTATGCAAGTCTGTGTTTACATATGCTAGTTCATATGTGAATCTTATGCAAGGTTGGGATGTTAAATCATATGCTAGTTTGTATGTGAATCTTATAAAAGTCTGTATGCGGTTTATACACAAGTTTATACGTGAATCAAGTATATACATATGCTAGTTTATATGCAAACATGTGATAAATTCATATGCAAGTTTGTAGAAAATCCATATGCAAGTTTAGGTGAAAACTATATTCACATTTTTAGGTGAAAAACTATGAATTCATTTGCAAGTTTAGGTGAAAAACCGTATTCACATATGCAACTTCACAATTTCATTTTTAGATCTATATTTAGATCCATGGCAGTACATAGTTTATGCAAATTTATGTTATATATGTACATTGCCTATGCAAGTTATTGGCTATGCGAACTTATGTTATAATTCTTATTTGCAAGATAGATCTATTTTGTGTGTTACGCAAGTTGTGATGTTTCTTTTCTTTTTATGAGTTAGACTATTTGCGAGTCTAACATATTTCATATAAAAAGTACGAATAGCGTAGGGACAATGGGAAAACATTAATTATGTAAAATGGTGAATTGGCATAAAGTGGTTTTAAAGGTATATAATTAAATTGAGACATTAATTGGTATAATTTATATACCTAAAAAGTATGGACGTATTTTAGGTGACAATTATGGACATAGTTTAATTTGGAAATTATTGACAATTTGAATAGTGATAATTAATTCATATTGGGGTGAAATAATTATGTGTAATAATAAATGCCTAAGACACGAGGTTAGACTCGTTTGTGGTATAAGACTGCCCGGACCCGCCCAAAAAATCTAGCAACCACAAACGGTAGCCTAATGTGAGAGGTCAAAGGCATAAATTAAATGCGTAACAATTGTAAAGACACGAGGTTGCCCGGACCTTCCCGGCAAATCCAGCAACCGCAAACGGGAGTCTAATGTGAGAGGTCTTACAAGGTTACGGTTATAATGAATTAAGTAGCACTTAACCAAGATAAACATGTGGTGGGACATGGGGGTTAAGTGGGTGACATGTGAAGTACGATTAGAAACACTTAACAAAATTTAAACATGTAAGAAGACATGAATAAGAAGGGCTTAAGTGGGAAATCTTAGTGGGGACCAAGCATAGGTGGAAAGCTTGTGTCAAACATGGGGGTCCCTTTTCAAACCAGTAACCCATTAAGTATCTTTGAGTAAGCTTGAGTTAGATCGAGGACGGGACACGCTTACTGGGTTTGATCGTAAGATGTCAAAACGGGTTAACGGTGGCAATGCAAGTCCAACGGGGTCATGTGTGTGTGGGCCCGGGCTGGTAGGTAAGACGTTGTTGCATCGTGTAGATATAAGTCGCGCATCTTTAGTGGTATCTGGTTACCACTTTGCAGAGTGATACACCCCACTGTGGAACCAGCATGGGTATCTACGTGTTAGGTAGCCGATCGCATGGGGGTAGTGGGTACAACTAGTGGAGATAGGGGCAGGCGGCACCTATGAAGACAGCTAGGGGTACACAAAACTACCATTATGGTTATTATGTTCAGTAGGCGGGATCAACTTTTAGGGTGACTAGTAATGGTGCAGTATAGTAATTATCCTATAGTGATTAGGAATGAGATTAACACCAGAATATTCCTCTTGTTTGTTTTGTCTTTCCCACTTGTTTCACAGTCATTCGTTATTTTACCAGTTTATGCCTTATCCTAATTACTTTAATAATTATATTGTTAAAGTTATTGGACTTGCTAGACTTTATGTCTGACCCCCTTTGTTTTCGTCTCTTTTCTTCCTCCACCCCCCCAGGTTCTCAGGGTGGGACTAGTGCTAGTGGAGCTTGATTTGGATCTTTCTCTCTCTTTTGGAAGTGCTTGGATTGCAGAAAGTAAAGTTCAGCTCATCTCTTTTATGGCTACTTATGTTGGGGTTATGGTTTTTTACTTTATGTACTCAGAAAATAATTTGTCAAGATGGATATTAAGTGTACTTGGTTTTATTGTTGGTTTATGAAGCTGTTGTAATCAAACTATTTCTCCGCTGCAATAAAAGTTGTTTAAAATTTTTCAAGTATCGATATATGTATCTGTCCTGTTATATTCTGTTCTACACACCAATAATAATCAATGGAAGTTAATGCATTCCCTTTGCGAGTGACATTAATGGTCGTGGGGTGTTACACGTGGTATCAGAGCTGAAGGTTAACAGAACATATAAGAGATTTTGAAAAACTGTTTTTCAAAAGCGTTTTATAAAGAAATACTTTCAAAAGTATGTTTTAAGGAGACTATTTTCAAGAAAAAAGTTTGTTTTAGAAACATTACCCGCAAGAGCCATATATTTTTCTTTCGATTCTCCATTTTGAATCTCTTCCTTTTTCTTTTCAACATGTCTGGGTTACCCGAGATACTCGAGGGAATACCGATACCAACCTGGTTCAGAAGGTATATAGAGGCTAGGGCCACCGTTGTAGGCCTAACAGACATCCGTCCTCCCCCAGCTGCAACCACTCCTCCTCCTCCCCCTCCCCATGTTGATACTTTTTCAAAGTATGCAAAGACTTTCGAGCAATGGGCGGAACACCTTTTCACGGATCAGAAACGTTTGTTGAAGCTCGAAATTGGCTTAAGGAGGTGGAAGATTTCTTTGGTATCTTCGAGATAGAAGATGGAAGGAAGGTCCAATTGGCTGCTTGGTTAATGAAGGACGAAGCCTCGTTTTGGTGGGAGGTCACGAATGGAGAGCATCCAGTGGAGACATGAATGGATTTCAGACATAGGTTCAAGATGAAATTTCTCTCACGAGCAAAAGAGAAATTAAACATGGAGAGGTTCTTGACATTGAAGTAGGGGAATGTATCAGTAAAGGAGTACGTCAACAAGTTCAATCAGTGAGCGAGGTTTGGCTTAGACTTGGTAAACACACCTAAAAAGAAGGCCCTGAGATTCGTTAATGGTTTGAATGAGCCACTACATGGGTTGGCTATGACCCACATTTCTATGGGGGCTACCTTTGAGAAGCTGGTTGACATGGCGCTTATGCTTGAAGAGGAGAAAGGCGCTAATGCTAATAAGGAACCGGAAAAGAAAGGGGTTCAAAAGAAGTCACAGCAGCAACCTAAGAAAGGTGGTGAGGATAACAATAGCAAAGGAAAGAAAAGGTGCTTTAATTGCGGAACACCAGACCATCTGAGCAAGGTCTGTAGAAAGAAGAAGAAGACTGACTGCTTCAACTGTGGTGAGACAGGACATCTGATTAAAGACTGCATGAGAAGGCAAATGCAGATGATAGGGTCTACTTCTGGAGGGCAGGTTTAGGCTCTCATGGCACCAGGGCAAGCAAGAGGGCAGGTTCATGCTCTCATGGCACCAGGACAGGAGAGAGGTAGAAACATTTCTGTTGAAAGTTTGGTTTTTCTGTTTGATCATCCTGTTCGTACTTTGTTTGATTATGGCGCTTTCATTTGTATCTGCTTCGTTAGTTGAAACACTGCACCTAAATACTATTCTAGTTACAAATCCCATAGTAGTCTCAAATCCAATTAGTGGTTCGGCTCATCTTTCAATGATTTGTTGGGATTTGAGAGTGTCTATCTTAAGCGCTGAATTTGAATGCAACGCCTTCGTTCTTGGCTTCATGGGCTATGGGTTGATTCTAGGCATGGAATTGTTATCCAGTAATGGTGCCATCCTCGATTGTGAAAAGAGAGTGGTTAGACTTATGACTCGCCTTGGCAACACTCTCGAAATCTCTTGTAATCCCATACATTCTGTTATGCTTAGCTACCTGGAATCTCTTGATGCGTCTGTTGAAAAGTTTCTGTCTGTTAGAGTAGTCCGTGAACACTCAGATGTATTTGAAGAGGTAAAGGGCTTACCTCCGAAGCGGGAGACAGACTTCTGCATATACCTTGTGTAACACCCCGTATTTTCTGTTAACGGTATAGTAACAAATTAAACAATACTTAATTTAAAATGTGAGAATTAATGGAAAGAGGTTACGCCATTGTGTTCGTCTTGGAATTCTGGTTGAGATACAGTCCGAGTTTGCGTGAACTGGACTTCGTATGAAGAAGTTATGGCTATTGGAACTTTCCAAGAAATTCAAATAAATTCAAACAGCTCGAAAAACAAGTTCAAATTCAAATCAGAAGTCAGAAGTGGGCTAGGCGGAAAAATTCCTGCCTAGGACCCAGGTCGACTAGGGGGTCGACCCTAGTGTCGACCACCCCCTACAAGTCGACGTGGGGGTCGACCTGCCCCTCCCCCCCTCCCGGGCAGATATGAATGGTGACGATTTTGTGACTCAGCGTTGAGTCACTAGGGCTGAGGTGTCACCCTATTTTCATTGGATGGATGTGGTTAACCCTAGGATCATCTGACGGCTCAAATTGAGTTGAAATTCTATATAAACGACCCAATGCCCAAACCTAAAAATCACACAAAAATAATCCTAGAACTATCATGCTGTCAATCGAAAACTTGGAGTAGCCATCGCCAATTCAAAGACAAGATAAAAACTTGAATCAAAAATCAAATTAAAAGATTATCAAATTCAACGATCTACATCAAAGGCAAGCTTACCAATTTCAGAATTCAGATTTTAGAACGCAAGAATTCCTTTTAGTTTGTAAGTTGGTTATTACGCAGATTTAAATGTTCCTTCAAATGAATCGTGACATGTTGTAATGTGAATATAGAATGATACTTATGTATAAGATTTGATTCTCGTTTATCTTAAAGTATCGTTGTAATTAATCATGTCTATATGCTTGTGGCGATGAACATGTTGCATGCTTGTGGTGATGAACATATTGTCTATTAATCATGTCTATATGCTTACGGTGATGAACATATTGTATGTTATTGGAATCCATTATGATTAGGTAATGGATTTATTTTACCAAATAAATGGTAGAATATGTCATGTTATAAATTGGTGGTTATTTGCAAGTTTATGATCTAAGACACATGCTTATATGTTAGATCAACACTCATGTATATTCATGTTAGGATGAATCTATTTATGTTGAAAAAATTGAAATTATAGTCCTCTTATGTTTTAACACATAAGTCATCATGTTAAGTTATGATCTGAAATATGTTGATAATAGTTTTCTTATTTTTTGACATACATAAGTTAATATGCTAAGTTGCGATTTAAAAATGATTATAGTAGCTTTCTTATATTTTGACATACATAAGTTAATATGCTAAGTTGTGGTTTAAAACTATGATTATATGTTAAACCTCCATCCTGGACCTTTGTCAAGTTTACATGACAACTAGACCCAACTTAGTCACAAGTTCACCTTTTCCCATTTAGTTAAAGTTAAATGATACCTCTATGCCAAGTTACACATGACAAGTTGAAATTATGCTATTTTATGTTTATTTCATGCCTCTTGTTTATTACCCCCTTTCTTGTTTATGGGTTGGGCTAATTTACTAGCCCAACATTTTATGTGATTCATGCGTACATTCCACGGGGGTAGCGATGGAAAAAATATGAAAATTCATGGCATATATTTGTTCATAAAATGGTATATTTTATATACCATTTATGGTGACCATAATCAAAGGATAATTATGACATGATTAAATTAAATTAAATTTACATAAATAAATTAGACATATATAGAAAAATGTGAATTTAAAAAAAGACGAATATGCCTAACCCGAGGTTAGACTGAGTTATGGTGTAAATCTTCCCGGAACCGACCGGCATATCCAATGAGCACAACAAGACGTGTCTAATGTGGGTGGTTAGTGCATCAAGCCCAAAAAGAACCCGAGGTTAGACTGAGTTGTGGTGTAAACCTGCCCGGAACCGACCGGCACATCCAGTGACCACAACAAGACCTTTCTAATGTGAGTGGTTGGTGCTTTAATAAATTAAAGCTAAGTCAGGATTGGTAGGGATAAGTCAATTAAGGAAACACTTAACCGATTCAACATGTTAACTAAATGAATGGGTGGGGTTAAGTAAACTTGGACACTTAGCCAAATAAACAAGTTGATTAGAAAACCCTAGTAACGGGGACCCATTTCAGCAGTAACCCACATAGATGTATCATGGTACCCTGAAACTAGGCAGGGTGGGGCACGATTACTAGGCTGAGTATAAGCGGTCAAAACGTCGGCAGTTGGTGGGCCAGTGTTGGTTCCAACGAAGTATGGGCGTGCACGTACTCCGAAGTGGAAAAATCAGGCACTGGGCATCAGTAGTATACACTGTGCATCCTGAATCGTGTCGGGTTGCCACCAGAGGGACTGATACACCCCATGGTGGGACTAGCACAGGTATCTACAGTCAAGCAGGGCCGAATGACACAGGATATGAATGCATGCGAGTAGGAGCCGATCATTAAGGGGATCGTTTGTTATAAACACGTAGGGCTGGTGGATCCAATGGTTAAGTAGGTGCAGAGATTATAGTAATGGGTGCAATCACATGATCCTCTTATCTTATATTAGGGTATTGTCCTATGTTCTGTTATTGCTGTCATGATCCCTTTCCTTGTTTAAATACTAGTAATCGCCGAACTTACCAGACTTATTGTCTGACCTATTTTCTTTCGTCCTTTTTTCTTTCGTTCCCCCCTAGGTCCACAGGGAGGGAATACTACAGCTTAGTCAGACCCTTTGCAAGCTTCAAGAAAGTAGATGTATGATTTGGACTCTCTCAATCTTGGATATGGCTCTTGGACATTATCTTTGGGAATTTATGCAGTTTTATTTTTGATTTATGCTTCTTTATTAAATAATCAAGACATAAATTATGTTGTAATGTTTTGGAAGTTGTTTTGAGACAATTTGATGTAATGATCCACGTATTCAATAAATAATTTGAATTCCACTGCTTATACTTATCTATCTTGTAAAATTTTATGTGTCTTGTACCTATAACCCTCCACCAAAGTCAAGGCATTCCCTTTGTGAGTGACCTTAACGGAGGTGGGGTGTTTCACTTGGTATCAGAGCAAAGGTTTACCAGATCAGATATGAGTTTTTGAAAATTATTTTCAAAAAGAAATATAAAGAAGCATTTTTCAAGAAAGTGTGTTGTTTTAAATTTAAAAAAGGCATAATCTCCAAAGCCATATGCACTATCTTTCTATCCTTCGTTTTGAATCTTTTCTTTTTCATTTCAGCGTGTCTGGGAATCTTAACCTTCCAGAGGGTGTACCGATACCTGGCTGGTTCAGGAGGTACTTAGATGCTAGGGCCAACGACGCAAGCCCAACAAATATTCCTCCTTCTCCAGCTGCAGCGGTTCCTCCTCCTCCTCGTGCAAATGCTTTCTCAAAGATTTGTAGAGACTTTAAGTCCATGGGTGGAAAGAATTTCAAGGGAACTGAATCATTCGTTGAAGCTAGGAACTGGCTCAAAGAAACTGAGTATCTGTTCGTTATCTTCGAGGTGGACGATAGGCAGAAGATACAGCTGGTTGTATGGTTGCTCAAAGACGAAGCTTCCTATTGGTGGGAAGTCACTAACGCTGAAAGACCAGTTGACACATGGATGGATTTCAGAATAAGGTTTGAGATGAAATTCCTCTCACAAGCTGAACGAAGTTTACAACAGGAAAAATTCTTATCTCTTAAGAAAGGAAGTATGACGGTCAAGGAGTACGTCAATCAATTCAATCAGCTGGCTCGATTCAGACTGGACTTAGTGAATACTCCTCATAAGAAGGCTCTCCGTTTTGTCAACGGATTGAATGAGCCACTTAACAGCTTGGCTATGACCCATATACCAATGGGGGCTACTTACGAGAGGTTAGTGGACATGGCACTCTTAAGAGGAAGAAAGGACGAGAAGGAGGCAAAAGCAGAATTGCCTCAAGATAAGAAGGGGGAGGGGTCTCAAAACAAGAAGGCTAATTCAAAGAAAGGCGGGAAGAACAACAAACCCCGTGAAAAGAGAAAGTGTAATTTCTATGGCATTCCCGGACATCTGATCAAAGACTGCAAGAAGAAGAAAAGGAAGATGGGTGGCTGTTTCCACTATGGTGAGACATGACACATGGCTAGGTCTTGCCCAAGGAAGCAAGGGCAGGGAGCTGGACCTTCTTCTGGAGGACAAGTTCATGCTCTCACGGCACCTCCGCAAGAATGAGGTAGAAATATTTCTGTCAAAAGTTTAGTCTATCTTTTTGATCATCCTTTTCGTACACTATTTAATTCTGGTGCATCGCACTCTTTTATATCTACTGCTTTAATGGAATCTTTGCACCTAAACACCAGTATAGTAGAGGATCCCTTGCTTGTTTCAAATCCAATTAGGGGCTCAGCTTATTTGACAATGGTTTGTTTGGATTTGAAATTATCTATACTAAGCGTTTGGTTTAAATGTAATGCCTTTGTTTTGGGCTTCACGGGCTATGGGTTGATTCTAGGCATGGACTGGCTATCCAGTAATGGTGTCGTCCTCGATTGTGAAAAGAGAGTGGTTAGACTCATGACTCGCCTCGGTAACACTCTCGAAATTTCTTGTAATCCCATGAACTCCGTTATGCTTAGTTATCTAGAATCACTTGATGCGTCTATTGAGAACTTGCAGTCTGTAAGGGTAGTCCGTGAATATTCGGATGTGTTTGGAGAGGTAAAGGGCTTACCTCCGAAGTGGGAGACAGACTTTCGCTAATATCTCGTGGACAATGAAAAACCCGTTGCTTTACCCGTTAGACACATGGCTCCGAGGGAGAGGAAAGAACCCAACAAGCAAGTTAAAGAATTCCTTGAGAAGCGGTTTATAAGGCGGAGTATTTCTGAATGGGGTGCTCCAATAGTGTTCGCCACTAAAGCGGATGGTTCGCTTTGCCTATGCTTTGATTATAGGGAGCTAAACAAGCTGACCAAAAGGAATAGGCACCCACTCCCGAGAATAGATGATTTGTTCGATCAGTTTGTAGGTGCATCGGTTTTCTCCCAATTAGATTTGGCTACCGGGTTTCATCAGCTAAGGGTGGCTGAAGATAGCATTAATAAGACCGCGTTCAGAACTCCAGATGATTTATTCGAGTGGCTTGTCATGCCCTTCGGCTTGATAAATGCACCCGCTTACTTCGTTGATTTAATGAGCAGGGTGTTCCGAGAGTTCCTCAATAAGTTTGTGGTGGTCTTCGTAGACGATATTTTGATCTTCTAAAAGAATGAGGAAGAGCATGCTCAACATCTAAAAGAAGTCATGGATACTCTCCGTGCACATAAGTTGAAGGCGAAATTCTCCAAATGCCATTTCTAGAGAGAAGAAGTTAGGTTCCTTGGACACGTGGTGTCAAAAGAGGGGATAGCTGTGGACCCCACGAAAGTGGTTACTGTGCAAGATTGGAAGGTTCCTCGAAACGCAACCGAAGTCCGAAGCTTTCTCGGGCTAGCAGGCTTTTATCGAAAATTTATCAAAGATTTTGCAAAAATCTCAGCTCCACTGACAAGGTTGACAAAGAAGAACCTAGCTTTCAATTGGGATTTGGATTGCGATATTTCTTTCCAACGTTTGAAAAGGGCTCTAACAACAGCCCTAGTTTTGACATTGCCTGATGGAAGCAAGATGTTTACAGTTTACGCAGATCCTCGCGGAACGGGACTAGGCGTTGTTCTGATGCAAGAAGGGAAGGTAGTAATTTATGGTGGAGGGCAGTTGAAAGTACACGAGAAAAACTACCCAACCCATGACCTAGAGTTGGCAACCATCGTTTCTGCGCTTAAGTCTTGGCGCCATTATCTCCTAGGTGAGAAATTTGAACTGTATGTTGACCATAAATTGTTGAAATACCTTTTCTCACAGAAAGATCTCAATTTGAGGCACCAAAGATGGATGAAGTTTCTTGCCTCATTCGATTTTGAGATTTCCTACACTTCTGGTAAGGGCAATGTAGTAGTAGACGCCTTAAGTAGAAAGAAGCTGGCCTTAAGCCCTCTCTTTGTGGAAAGGCAAAGCTTGGAGTTCATAGCAAGCTTTAACTTCAAACCCTCCTCTGACTTTGTACCTGGCTTGCTAGCAACATTAGAAGTGCAACCAACTTTATTAGACTCAATCGGAGCCGCGCAAAGAGAAGACCCTCAGCTAGCCGATGTGATGAACAAGTTAATTAGAGGTGAGACTTCCAGTCACCTCAATAGGTACTCCATTGATGCCAAGGGCTGGTTGAGATGAGATGGAAGACTATGTGTCCCATAAGCAAGTGATTTGGTAATGGCGGTTCTAGAAGAGGCACACCATTCCAACCTGACCATACATCCAGGCGTAGATAAAATGTATAAAGATATCAAAAGAGTTTTCTTTTGGAATGGCATGAAGAAAGACATAGCTGAATTTATTTCTAAGTGTTTAATATGCCAACAAGTCAAGGCGGAGCAAAAGAAGCCTGGTGGTCTGCTCCATCCTTTAGAAGTCCCATAGTGGAAATGGGATAGCATCTCGATGGACTTTATAGATGGGCTGCCTAGGTCAATAAGGGGAAATACCAGCATTTGGGTAATAGTGGACAGGCTCACAAAAAGCGCCCACTTTATACCCGTTAAAAGTAGAAGGACTGCCTTATCTCTAGCATTCATATATCTCAAAGAGGTAGTTCGACTCCAAGGGATACCCTCCAGCATAGTGAGTGATCGAGACCCTATCTTCACGAGCGAGTTTTGGAAGAGTTTACAAGAGGCTGTAGGCACACAGTTACGCTTAGGCACGACCTATCACCCTCAAACCAATGGCCAGACGGAAAGAGTCAACAAAGTATTAGAAGACCTCTTGAGACTATGCATTTTTGACTTCGGAGGTAAATGGGAGGATCATCTACCTTTTGTGGAATTTGCTTACAACAATAACTACCAAGCCACTATAGGCATGGCGCCTTTCGAAGCTTTATATCGAAGATCGTGCAGGTCACCAACTTGCTGGTGGGAGTCCACAGACAAGCTCATAATTGGACCAGACATGATTAGGGAAACTTCAGAGAAAGTAGACTTGATACGAAGAAGAATGAAGACTGCCCAAGACAGACAGAAGTCCTACGCAGACAAAAGAAGAACTGACCTTGAGTACGAAGTTGGAGACAAGGTGTTCCTTAAAGTATCTCCTTTGAGGAACGTCGTTTGCTTTGGATCCGCAGGAAAGTTAGCACCAAGATTTGTAGGGCCATTCCCTATCATCGAAAAGATTGGAAAGATGGCTTATAGGGTATAGCTCCCCGAAAGGTTGGCCGGGGTTCATAATGTCTTTCATGTCTCTCACCTGCAGAAATGCTTACACGAGTCTGCGGAAATGGTAGAACCAAGTATGCTAGAGGAAGTTGAAGTTGAACGAGAAGCAACTATGAGAAGAGTTACGACCCGTATCTTGGGAACAGAAGTCAAAAAGCTACGTAACCGTGAAGTTAAGCTCGTCAAAGTTCAATGGAGCGACACCGAGGAAGACGCGACTTGGGAAACTGAGGACAGAATACGCACAGCCTACCCTTTTCTTTTTTAGGGTACATCCTTAATCTCTTTTTCCTTAAGTTTATGCCTGTATCTATCTTTTTAGGTATATCTCCTCGATCCTATCCTTTATCCTTAGGTAGGAACCCATTTGGATGTAAACATGTAATTGAAACATGTTATGATTGATGGTTGCAAGTGGTTGCCAGTGATTGCTAGTGGATGCATATACACACACATTAGGTATTAGATCGGCTCAGTCACTTCCATATTGCATATGCATATATGTATTGGTATATGGATTGAAACTTGATGTGTTATCATATGGACGCTGCATTTGTATGAATGATTTTGCACTCATGTAGGAAATTTTGAGTAGAAAAAAAATTTGCATTCATAATGGACTCATGGCACTAACATAATTTGCATTAAGGAGGTCAATTGAATCAGTAGACCGCCTGATTTTGGCATTAGATAAGGACATGTACACACACAATACATATGATCATGAAGCATTAGAAATCTTTTAAGGACAACGGACGCCTGTGTTTGATGGTTGAGTAGATGGATGATTTGATGGGTGGATACAAGTTCTTCTCGACTTGAAGATTTCGGGGATGAAATCCTAAAAGGAGGGGAGAACGTAACACCCCGTATTTTCTGTTAACGGTATAGTAATGAATTAAACAATACTTAATTTAAAATGTGAGAATTAAGGGAAATGAGTTACGCCATTGTGTTCGTCTCGGAATTCTGGTTGAGATAGAGTCCAAGTTTGCGTGAATTGGACTTTGTATGACTAAGTTATGGCTATCGGAAGTTTCCAGGAAATTCAAATAAATTCAAACAGATCAAAAACAAGCTCAAATCAGAAGTCAGAAGCGGTCTGGGCAGGAAAATTCCCGCCCAGGACCCAGGTCGACTAGGGGGTCGACCCTAGTGTCGACCACCCCCTACAGGTCGACCTCCCCCCCCCCCCCCAGGCAGATCTGAATGGTGACGATTTTGTGACTCAGTGTTGAGTCACTAGGGCTGAGGTGTCACCCTATCTTCATGGGATGGCTATGGTTAACCCTAGGATCATCCGACGGCTCAAATTGAGTTGAAATTCGATATAAGCAACCCAATGCCCAAACCTAAAAATCACACAAAAATAATCCTAGAACTATCATGTTGCCAATGGAAAACTTGGAGTAGCCGTCACCAATACAAAGACAAGATAAGAACTTGAATCAAAAATCAAATTAAAAGATTATCAAATTCAACGATCTACATCAAAGGCGAGCTTACCAATTTCAGAATTCAGAATTCAGAACGCAAGAATTCCTTTTAGTTTGTAAGTTGGTTATTACGCAGATTTAAACGTTCCTTCAAATGAATCGTGACATGTTGTAATGTGAATATAGAATGATGCTTATGTATAAGATTTGATTCTCGTTTATCTTAAAGTATCGTTGTAATTAATCATGTCTATATGCTTGTGGCGATGAACATGTTGTATATTAATTATGTTTACGTGCTTGTGGTGATGAACATATTGTATATTAATCATTTCTATAAGCTTATGGTGATGAACATATTGTATGTCATTGGAATCCATTATGATTGGGTAATGGATTTATTTTACCAATTAAATGGTAGAACATGTCATGTTACAAATTGGTGGTTATTTGCAAGTTTATGATCTAAGACACATGCTTATATGTTAGATCAACACACATGTATATTCATGTTAGGTTGAATCTATTTATGTTGAAAAACTTGGAATTGTAGTCCTGTTATGTTTTAGCACATAAGTCATCATGTTAAGTTATGATCTGAATACGTTGATAATAGTTTTCTTATGTTTTGACATACATAGGTTAATATGCTAAGTTGCAATTAAAAATGATTATAGTAGCTTTCTTATGTTTTGACATACATAAGTTGTAACACCCCACCTCCGCTAGGATCACTCACAAAGGGAATGCACTAGTTTTTGTGGAGTATTATCTAGGTAAACATGCACAGAGATATCACAAGGCAGAACATAAATAAAGCAGCGGTAGAAATTAAAAACTAACTTTTTATTTTTTCCAAGAAAAGAGTCAAAAGCTCATATATCCAAGATACAAATTATTTCATTACATCAAGTTCATAGTAAAGAAGCATAAACTTTAAAACAAAAGTAAATTATTCCCTATAAATAGCTGAAGCAGCCATAGCATAGCCCAAGACCAAACCGTACATGAGCTGTCAGAAAGCAAGTTGAATCCAAGCTAAGAGCTAGTGTTTCCTCCCTGGGAACCTGGGGGGGGGGGGGAACGAAAGAAAAATGGGCGAAAGAAAAAGGGTCAGTCATAAAGACTGGTAAGCCCTAGTGACTTTCAGTATGAAAACTAGTAAAGGTAACGTGATATGTGAAAACTGGAATTAAACATAAGGATGATAACAGAACTAGTTGGATAATTAAGATAACAAGATAAGTCAAGTCTGGCATCGCATGTTCAAGGTTCGCTGCACCAACTGTACTAGTATTCTAACCCATATCAAGTATTAACCATGAAATGATCCCTTAGCCCAGTGTCATGAAGTGACCCATTACGGGGTCCTACGGTACGATCTACTAATCGATCGGCTCCCTACAAGTCCTAGCGCGTCATGTGTCTGTGTCATACGGCCCTACCCAGAAATGTAGTTATCTGTGCTAGGTCCACCATAGGGTGTATCAAGTCCTATGGTGACAACCACCGACACGAATCAAGCACGCACAGTGTAAATCTACGGGTGCCCAATGCCTGCTTTTTCAACTCCAGACTACGTGCACGACCATAGCCCGCCTGAACCTACAATGGCGCACCTGCTCAGCCGTCGTTCTGGTCGCTTACAATCAGCCCAGTAATCGTGCCCCACCCTGCGTAGTCCCAGGGCATCGTGATACATCTAAGTGGGTTACTACTGAAAAGGACCGCGTAACTAGGGTTTCTAATGGGTTAAGTGTTGTCATTCAAATTCGTGACTTAACCCTATCAAGATCATGTATCAAGTTGGTTAAGTGTGTTCAAGCAGTTCATGACTTAACCCTATCAAGTCATCGTGTCAAGTTGGTTAAGTATATTCAAGTGGTTCATGACTTAACCCTATCATGTGGCATTAATTCATTAGTGCACGCCAACCTCTCACATTAGACTAACTGTTATGGTTACTGGATTTGCCGGGCGGTTCCGGGCAGATTTACACCACAACATAGTCTAACCTCGGGTTTTTACATGCGATATGACCAAATGTCCACATTGGATCCTATTGTTTGCAGCCACTGGATTTGCCGGGCGGTTCCGGGCAGATTTACACTGCAAACTCAACCCAACCTCGAGTTGGCCATTTTCAAGTTTATCTAACTGTCTTGCCCACGTTCAAGTTTTCATGTTTAGATTCATGTCGAGTTTTCAAGTCATGTTTTATGTCAAATCGTGTCAAGTTCATGTCCATATTCAGGTTCAAGTCATAATAATGTTCATGTTCAAGTTTAAAGCTAATTCATATTTGACCTAATCTACCCAAATCGTATTCCCATTGCACGAAGGTTCGAATCGATACAAATAAATCTAATTAGGGAGTGACATAAAAAGAAATGGGTATAAGGTGGCAAGAGTGATTACTAGCATAGCATGATATGACTTGAAATAAAACATTACTGGCATATGAAATATTGGCCTCAAACATAAAGATTCCAAATCTAGCAAGATAAGGTACTAGTCAAAATAACAGTTGTCACAAGGTGATAGTATAGTCATGGTAACGACTGTCATAAGGTGATAGTATAGTCATAGTAACGATTGTCATAAGATGATAGTATAGTCATAGTAACGATTGTCATAAGATGATAATCATAAACATGTGGCTAATAACAGATTCAACATGATAATAAGAGGGGTTTCTCTTTTTGATTTACAACATGAATAGGCCCCAAATCGATGTCATAGTAATATTCAAGAGTCAAGATCCAAAATGAACAAGAATGAATGTGAACAGTCATCATACATAGGTCCAATTTCAATTTTACATCATATTCATAATCCATTTACAGTTTAAATCTGAAAATAAATAGGGCTTACAGATCGTGGTTCGAGAATTAGAAAAAGAGAGTCGTTTGTTGCTTAGTCAAGTACTAATAGAAGTCCCCTAATCAGCAATTCCTTTAACGCAGTCTTAACGTAGTAGAAGCAGTCCCTCTCCCAAACTTTTCAACCTGAATCAGAGCAGTATATGGTCAGAAAGAAATTTGGTGTAGAGAGATTGGTGTTAGGGGATGTATTTATAGGGTCAGGTCAACGAATGTGGACAGAAATGAGGCCACATACATCAGAGTGAATCTAGCTTCAGAAATGGGCCCGGGCACAAGGTCGACCCCCAGGTCGACACTATGGTCGACCTGGCCTTGGGTAGATCGACTACATAGTCGACCCCCAGGTCGGCCTGGTCCTGGGCGGGATTTTTCCCGCCCAGTCCATTTGGAGGTTTGAAATTTGAATTTTGAATTTTGAATTCGAATTGAGTTTGTTTTGAATTTGAAAATTTCTGAAAACTTCGAATGGTCATAACTTGGTCATACGGACTCCGATTTTCGAAAACTCGGACTCGTTTCTAAGCAGAATTTCGAGACGAACGCAATGGCGTAACCCGTTTCCCTTGATTCTTATTTTAAAAATTAATTCTTCCTTGATTTATGGTTATTACACGTTATAAAAACACGGGTTGTTACATTCTCCCCTCCTTAAATGATTTCGTCCCCGAAATCTCTAAGTTAGGGAGGATGTGTCCTACCATCCAATCAACCATCTACTCAAAGCATCATCCACAGGCAACCACTGTCCTTAAAAGACTTAAAGTGCTATATGAACATATGCAGAAAGTGTGTGTATATGAACTTTATCTAATGCAAAAGATCAGGCGGTTACTAATTCAGTAAGCCTCCTTAATGCAAAATATGTTAGTGTCATGAATCCAACATGTATGCAAATTCCTAGCATAGTTTATTATCTCTACATGAGTGCACAGTCATTCATCCATATGCAACATCCAAGTGATAGCATAACAAGTTCCATCCATGTACAAGTATAAGCACCCATGCATATGCAACATGAAAATGTGACTGAGCCGATCTAGTGCGTAATGTGTGTCATGCATCCACTAGCAACCACTTGCAACCATTTGCAACCATCAACCATAACATGTTTCAATCACATGTTTACATCCATACGGTTCTACCTAAGGTTCTCAAGATAAGATCGAGAAGATAACAAGACAAACATAGATATTAGAAGCATGATACGAAAAGGTTTTCAAGGAAAAAGAGATCGAGAATGTACCCTCAAAAAGAAATGGGTAAAGCGCGCGTATCTTTTCTTCGGTTTCCCAAGTTGCGTCCTCTTGGGCTTCACTCCACTGTACTTTCACTAGCTTGACTTCTCGATTCCTTAGCTTCTTAATCTTCGTTCCTAAGATACGAATCGGAACTCGCCTCAATGTTGCTTCTTTCTCCACTTCCACGTCTTCAAGGATGCTTGGCTCAACCACTTCGGCTGACTCATGCAAACACTTCCGGAGATGCGAGACGTGAAAGACATTGTGTACTCCAGACAACTTCTCAGGTAAGTCCACCTTGTAGGCCATCCGTCCAATCCTCTCAATGATGGGGAACGATCCTACAAATCTTGATGCTAGCTTTCCAACTGCTCCAAAACGAACTACATTGCGTAACGGAGAAACCTTTATAAAGACCATATCTCCGACTTCGAACTCTAAGCATGCCCTTCTCTGGTCCGCATAAGATTTCTATCTATCTTGGGTCGTTTTCATCCGTCTTCGTATCAACTCAATCTTCTCAGAAGTGTCCCTTATCATGTCGGGCCCAAGTATAAGTCTGTCTGTCGTCTCCCACCAACAAGTTGGCGACTTGCACGGTCTTCCGTATAGGGTTTCGAACAGTGCCATTCCGATGCTAGCTTGGTAACTGTTATTATACGCAAACTCCACGAGAGGAAGATGGTCTTCCCAAGTACCACCAAATTCAAGAATGCATAGCCTCAGGAGATCTTTTAGTACCCTATTTACACTTTCGGTTTGTCCATCCGTCTGTGGGTGATAGGCCGTGCTTAAGTTCAGTCGTGTTCCCATTGCTTCTTGCAGACTATTCCAAAACTGGCTAGTGAAAATCGGGTCACGATCACTAACTATACTAGAAGGAACTCCATGCAATCGTACTATCTCTCGAATGTAAATGGACACTAGCCCTAATGCGGTCCTCTTGCTCTTCACCGGAATGAAGTGAGCGCTTTTCGTGAGTCTATTAACTATGACCCATATGCTAGTATTTCCCTTCCTAGACCTAGGCAGTCCATCCACGAAATCCATCGAGATACTCTCCCATTTCCATTGCGGAACCTCCAAAGGATATAATAGCCACCGGGCTTCTTCGACTCAGCCTTTACTTGTTAGCACACCATGCACTTCGAAACGAACTCTGCCACGTCCGTTTTCATTCCATCCCAAAAGAAAATGCGTTTCATATCCCTGTACATCTTATCACCTCCGGGATGTATAGTCATCTTCGAGTGGTGCGCTTCTTCGAGAACTCTCCTTACTAAGTCTCCCACTTATGGGACACATAACCTTCCATCGTGCCTTAGCCATCCCTTGTCATCTATGGCATACCTATTGAGGCGACTTGATGTCTCACCTCTAATCAGCTTGGCCATGATTTCAACTAACTGTGGGTCTTCCTTCTGTGAAGTCCCTACTTGATCTAGAAGTGTAGGTCTTAACTCAAGAGATGCAAACGTAGCAGTCAATGACTCAAAAGAAGGTGTAAAATCAAAGGTTGCTATAAACTCAAGGCTTTTCATTTTAACAAACAAGGGGCTCAAAGTCAGCCTTTTTCTACTTAGCGCATTTGCCGCCACATTACCCTTGCCAGGGGTATAAGCTATATCGAAGTCATATGATGCCAAGAACTCCATCCACCGCTGTTGTCTTAGATTCAAGTCTTTCTGTGAGAAGACGTACTTAAGCAATTTGTGGTCGGTATATAGCTCGAACCTCTCCTCTAGAAGATAATGGCGCCAAGCTTTAAGTGCAAAAACAATCGCGGCCAACTCCAAGTCATGCATGGGAATGTTTTTCTCAAGGACTTTAAGTTGTCTTTCCCCATAGCATATTACTCTTCCTTCTTGCATTAGGACAACGCCTAACCCCGTGCCGCACGCATCTGTGTACACGGTAAACATCTTACCTCCATCGGGTAATGCTAAGACTGGAGCTGTGGTGAGGGCTCTCTTAAGTCTCTGAAAAGCAGCATCACATTCTAGGTCCCATGCAAAAGGTAGGTTCTTCTTTGTTAATTTAGTAAGAGGGGCTGAAATCTTAGCGAAGTCCCTAATGAAGTTCCTATAGTAGCCCGCCAAACCGAGAAAGCTCCTCACCTCCGTTGCATTCTTAGGAATTTTCCAGTCCTGTACCGCAACTACCTTTGCGGGGTCCACGGCTATGCCTTCCTTAGAAACTACATGTCCAAGGAACCGAACTTCCTTCCTCCAAAAATGGCATTTGGAGAACTTAGCCTTTAACTGGTGTGCTCTAAGTGTTTCCATGACTTCCTTGAGATGCCTAGCATGCTCTTCTTCATCTTTTGAGAAGATCAAAATATCATCCACGAAAGCTACCACAAACTTGTTAAGGAACTCCCGAAACACCCTGCTCATCAAATCTACAAAGTATGCGGGTGCATTCGTTAATCCAAACGGCATAACGAGCCATTCGAAGAACCCATCTGGAGTCCTAAACGCAGTTTTGTCAATGCTATCCTCAGCCACTCTGAGCTGATGGAATCCTGTGGCTAGATCGAGTTGAGAGAAAACAGATGCTCCCACAAGTTGGTCAAACAGATCGTCGATTCTTGGTAGTGGGTGCCTATTCTTCTTTGTCAGCTTGTTTAACTCACGATAATCTACGCACAGACGAAGCAATCCATCCGCCTTAGTAGCGAATACTACCGGAGCACCCCATTCAGAAATGCTTCGTCTTATGAAATTTTTCTCAAGCAACTCGTTGATTTGTTTACTGAGCTCTCTTCTTTCTCGCGGGGCCATGTGCCTAACGGGCAATGAAACTGGCTTGGCATTATGAACAAGATAAATTCGGAACTTTATCTCGCGTTTAGGAGGTAATCCCCTCACTTCATCAAAGACATTTGGATATTCTCATACCACTCTTACAGATTGCAAATTATCGTCGGACGAGTCAAGGGATTCAAGATAACATAACATGACCGGACCCTTATGGTTACAAGAAATTTCAAGGGTATTACCAAGGCGAGTCATGAGTCTCACTACCCTTCGTTCACAATCAAGAATGGCTCCATAATCGGACAGCCAGTCCATACCTAGGATCAAACCGTATCCCATAAATTCGAGAACATAAGCATTACACGTGAATTCTACGCTTACGATAGAGATCCTCAAATCCACACACATCATGGATAAATGGGAGGAGCCCCCAATTGGATTTGAAACTATAACGGGATCCTCAACCAGACTAGTACTTAGGTGCAGATTTTCAACAATATCAGAAGAAATAAAAGTATGCGATGCGCTAGAGTCAAATAAAGTTCGAACGGGAAAGTCAGAAATGTAAACAAGGCTTTCTACGTAAATATTACTACCTCGGTCAGGAGCTGGAGCGGTGTTGAGAGCATGCAACTGCCCTCCAGAAGGTCCTACTCGCTGAGTCTGCCCTTGCCCCTGCCCTTGCTTCTTAGGGCAATCCTTGCTGATGTGTCCAGTATCTCCACAATGAAAGCATTCACCCAACTTCCTCTTCTTCCTTCTACAGTCTTTAGCTAGATGTCCAGTAATAACACAGAAGTTGCACTTCCTCGTCTCACGTGATTTGTTGTTGCTCTTGTCATTCTTATTGTTCTTGTTGTTCCTCTTCTTGAAGTCAGCCTTCTTATTCTGAGTCTCATTAGGCTTAACCTCCTTCTTGCTATTCTTGTCTTCCTCATGGAGTAGAGCCATATCCACCAAGCTTTCAAAGGTTGCCCCCATGGGTATATGAGTTAGGGCCAAGCTGTGTAGTGGCTCGTTCAATCCTCGAGCAAAGCGTATAGCCTTTTTCTGGGCTGTGTTGACCAAATATAAACCGAACCGAGCAAGCTGATTAAACTTATTCACATACTCCCTCACAGACATATCCCCTTGCTTGAGTGCTAGGAACCTCTCCATCTGAAGATTCTCCTCTGCCGACGATAGGAATTTGAGCCCAAACCTTTCTCTAAAGTTTGCCCAAGTCTCAATTGGCCTGGTAGCGTTGGTGACTTCCCACCAAAATGCAGCTTCCTCTTTCAACAACCATGCTGCCAACTGAACTTTCCTATGGTCCTCCATATCAAAGCTAATGAACAAGTCTTCTGTTTCCTTTAGCCAGTTTCGTGCCTCAACGAAGGTTTCAGTTCCAACGAAGTTCTTACCGCCCATCGCTTTAAAGTCTTTGCATATTTTGGCAAAGGCGGTATCAGGAGGAGGAGGAACCGCGACCAATGGGGGAGAAGGAGGAGGGATGTCTGTCATGCCCACGTCATTGGCCCTGGCTTATTAGTACCTTTGGAACCATCCAGGCACGGGTATTACCTCAGGAAGGTTAAGATCGGCCATGCTGAAAAACGAAAAGAAAAGATTCAAACGAGGAAACAAAGGGAAGTGCTAATGGCTTCTTGGGGAATAACCTTTTTAAACATAAAACTTTTCTTGAAAAATGCTTCTTTATAAATGGTTTGAAAAAAGTTTCAGAAGGTTTTTAAAACTTTTGCCCAGCCTGGTAACCTTCTGCTCTGATACCAAATTGTAACACCCCACCTCCGCTAGGGTCACTCACAAAGGGAATGCACTAGTTTTGGTGGAGTGTTATCTAGGTAAACATGCACAGAGATATCACAAGGCAGAACATAAATAAAGCAGCGGTAGAAATTAAAAACCAACTTTTAATTATTTCCAAGAAAAGAGTCAAAAGCTCATATATCCAAGATACAAATTATTCCATTACATCAAGTTCATAGTAAAGAAACATAAACTTTAAAACAAAAGTAAATTATTCTCCATAAATAGCAGAAGCAGCCATAGCATAGCCTAAGACCAAACCGTATATGAGCTGTCAGAAAGCAAGTTGAATCCAAGCTAAGAGCTAGTGTTTCCTCCCTGGGAACCTAGGGGGGAAACGAAAGAAAAAGGGGCGAAAGAAAAAGGGTCAGTCATAAAGACTGGTAAGCCCTAGTGACTTTCAGTATGAAAACTAGTAAAGGTAACATGATATGTGAAAACTGGAATTAAACATAAGGATGATGGTAGAACTAGTTGGATAATTAAGATAACAAGATAAGTCAAGTCTGGCATCGCTTGTTCAAGGTTCGCTGCACCAACTGTACTATTATTCTAACCCATATCAAGTATTAACCATGAAATGATCCCTTAGCCCGGTGTCATGAAGTGACCCATTACGGGGTCCTACGGTACGATCTACTAATCGATCGGCTCCCTACAAGTCCTAGCTCGTCATGTGTCTGTGTCATACGGCCCTACCCAGAAATGTAGTTACCCGTGCTAGGTCCACCATAGGGTGTATCAAGTCCTATGGTGCTAACCACCGACACGAACCAAGCACGCACAGTGTAAATCTATGGGTGCCCAATGCTTGCTTTTTCAACCCCGGACTACATGCACGACCATATCCCGCCTGAACCTACAATGGCGCACCTACTCAGCCGTCGTTCTGGTCGCTTACAATCAGCCCAGTAATCGTGCCCCACCCTGCGTAGTCCCAGGGTATCGTGATACATCTAAGTGGGTTACTACTGAAAATGACCGCGTAACTAGGGTTTCTAATGGGTTAAGTGTTGTCATTCAAATTTGTGACTTAACCCTATCCAGATCATGTATCAAGTTGGTTAAGTGTGTTCAAGCAGTTCATGACTTAACCCTATCAAGTCATCGTGTCAAGTTGGTTAAGTATATTCAAGTGGTTCATGACTTAACCTTATCATGTGGCATTAATTCATTAGTGCACGCCAACCTCTCACATTAGACTAACTGTTGTGGTTACTGGATTTGCCGGGCGGTTCCGGGCAGATTTACACCACAACATAGTCTAACCTCGGGTTTTTACGTGCGATATGACCAACTACCCACATTGAATCCTATTGTTTGTAGCCACTGGATTTGCCGAGCGGTTCCGGGCAGATTTACACTGCAAACTCAACCCAACCTCGAGTTAGCCATTTTCAAGTTTATCTAACTGTCATGCCCACGTTCAAGTTTTCATGTTTAGATTCATGTCGAGTTTTCAAGTCATGTTTTATGTCAAATCGTGTCAAGTTCATGTCCATATTCCGGTTCAAGTCATAATAATGTTCATGTTCAAGTTTAAAGCTAATTCATATTTTACCTAATCTACCCAAATCGTATTCCCATCGCACGAAGGTTCGAATCGATACAAATAAATCTAATTAGGGAGTGACATGAAAAGAAATGGGTATAAGGTGGCAAGAGTGATTACTAGCATAGCATGATATGACTTGAAATAAAACATTACTGGCATATGAAATATTGGCCTCTAACATAAAGATTCCAAATCTAGCAAGATAAGGTACTAGTCAAAATAACAGTTGTCACAAGGTGATAGTATAGTCATGGTAACGACTGTCATAAGGTTATAGTATAGTCATATTAACGATTGTCATAAGATGATAGTATAGTCATAGTAACAATTGTCATAAGATAATAATCATAAACATGTGGCTAATAACAGATTCAACATGATAATAAGAGGGGTTTCTCGTTTTGATTTACAACATGAATAGGCCCCAAATCAAAGTCATAGTAATATTCAAGAGTCAAGATCCAAGATGAACAAGAATGAATGTAAACAGTCATCATACATAGGTCGAATTTCAATTTTACATCATATTCATAATAGATTTACAGTTTAAATCTGAAAATAAATAGGGCTTACAGATCGTGGTTCGAGAATTAGAAAAAGAGAGTCGTTTGTTGCTTAGTCAAGTCCTAATAGAAGCCCCTAATCAGCAATTCCTTTAACGCAGTCTCAACGTAGTAGAAGCAGTCCCTCTCTCAAACTTTTCAACTAGAATCATAGCAGCATAAAGTCAGAAAGAAATTTGGTGTAGAGAGACTGGTGTTAGGTGCTGTATTTATAGGGTCAGGTCAACGAATGTGGACAGAATTGAGGCCACATACATTAGAGTGAATCTAGCTTCAGAAATGGGCTCGGGCACCAGGTCGAGCCCCAGGTCGACACTATGGTCGACCTGGCCCTGGGTAGGTCGACTACATAGTCGACCCCCAGGTCGACCTGGTCCTGGGCGGGATTTTTCCCGCCCAGTCCATTTGGAGGTTTGAAATTCGAATTGAGTCTGTTTTGAATTTGAAAATTTCTGAAAACTTCGAATGGTCATAACTTGGTCATGCGGACTCCGATTTTCGAAAACTCGGACTCGTTTCCAAGAAGAATTTCGAGACGAACGCAATGGCGTAACCCGTTTCCCTTAATTCTTATTTTAAAAATTAATTATGCCTTGATTTATGTTTATTACACGTTATAAAAACACGGGTTGTTACATAAGTTAATATGCTAAGTTGTGGTTTAAAACTGTGATTATATGTTAAACCTCCATCCTAGACCTTTGTCAAGTTTACATGACAAGTAGACCTAACTTAGTCACAAGTTCACCTTTGCCCATTTAGTTAAAGTTAAATGATACCTCTATGCCAAGTTACACATGATAACTTGAAATTATGCTATTTTATGTTTATTTCATGCCTCTTGTTTATTACCCCTTTTCTTGTTTATGAGTTGGGCTAATTTACTAGCCCAACATTTTATGTGATTCATGCGTACGTTCCACGGGGGTAGCGATGGGAAAAATATGAAAATTCATGGCACATATTTGTTCATAAAATGGTATATTTGATATACCATTTATGGTGAGCATAATCAAAGGATAATTAAGGCATGATTAAATTAAATTTAATTTACATAAAGAAATTAAACATATATAGAAAAATGTGAATTTAGAAAAAGGCGAATATGCCAAACCCGAGGTTAGACTGAGTTGTGGTGTAAATCTGCCCGAAACCGACCGGCATATCTAGTGACCACAACAAGACGTGTCTAATGTGGGTGGTTAGTGCATCAAGCCCAAAAAGAACCCGAGGTTAGACTGAGTTGTGGTGTAAACCTGCCCGGAACCGACCGGCACATCCAGTGACCACAACAAGATCTGTCTAATGTGAGTGTTTGGTGCTTTAATAAATTAAAGCTAAGTCAGGATTGGCAGGGTTAAGTCAATTAAGGAAACACTTAACCGATTCAACATGTTAACTAAACGAATCGGTCGGGTTAAGTAAACTTGGACACTTAGCCAAATAAATATGTTGATTAGAAAACCCTAGTAACGGGGACCCATTTCAGCAGTAACTCACATAGATGTTTCATTGTACCCTGAAACTAGGCAGGGTGCAACACGATTACTGGGCTGAGTATAAGCGATCAAAACGTCGTCGGTTGGTGGGCCAGTGTAGGTTCCGACGGAGTATGGGCATGCACGTACCCGGAGTGGAAAAATCAGGCACTGGGCATCAGTAGTATACACTGTGCATCCTGAATCGTGTCGGGTTGCCACCAGAGGGACTGATACACCCCATGGTGGGACCAGCACAGGTATCTACAGTCAAGCGGGGCCGAATGACACAGGATATGCATGCGAGTAGGAGCCGATCATTAAGGGGATCGTTTATTATAAACACGTAGGGCTGGTGGGTCCAATGGTTAAGTAGGTGCAGAGATTATAGTAATGGGTGTGATCACATGATCCTCTTATCTTATATTAGGGTATTGTCCTATGTTCTCTTATTACTGTCATGATCCCTTTCCTTGTTTAAATACTAGTAATCACCGAACTTACCAGTCTTATTGTCTGACCCGTTTTCTTTCGTCCTCTTTTCTTTCGTTCCCCCCTAGGTCCACAGGGAGGGAATACTGCAACTTTGTCAGACCCTTTGCAAGCTTCAAGAAAGTAGATGTATGATTTGGACTCTCTCTCAATCTTGGCTATGGCTCTTGGACATTATCCTTGGAGATTTACGCAGTTTTATTTAAGATTTATGCTTCTTTATTAAATAATCAAGACAGAAATTATGTTGTAATGTTTTGGAAGTTGTTTTGAGACAATTTGATGTAATTCTTTTGTATTGAACCGCGTATTCAATAAATAATTTGAATTCCGCTGCTTATACTTATCTATCTTGTAAAATTTTCTGTGTCTTGTACCTATAACCCTCCACCAAAGTTAAGGCATTCCCTTTGTGAGTGACCTTAACGGAGGTGGGGTGTTTCACCTTGTTGATAATGCAAAGCCCATAGTTATGCCCGTTAGACACACGACTCCAAGGGAAAGAAAAGATCTCAGCAAGCAAGTCAAAGAGTTGCTCGAAAAAGGGTTTATAAGGCGGAGTATTTCTGAATTGGGTGCTCCAGTAGTATTCGCAACCAAAGCGGATGGTTCACTTCGCCAATGCGTTGATTATAGGGAGCTAAACAAGCTAACCAAGAAAAATAGGCACCCACTTCCAAGAATAGACGACTTGTTTGATCAGCTTGTAGGTGCGTCAGTTTTCTCCCAACTAGATTTGGCTAACAGGTTCCATCAGCTAAGAGTGGCTGAAGATAGCATTGATAAGACCATGTTCAGAACCCTGGATGGTTTCTTCGAATGGCTTGTCATGCCTTTTGGCTTGACAAACACACCCGTTCACTTTGTTGACTTGATGAGCGGGGTGTTTAGGGAGTTCCTTAATAAGTTTGTGGTGGTCTTCATAGACGACATTTTGATTTTATTGAAGAATGAAGAAGAGCATGCTTTGCATTTAAGGGAAGTCATGGATACTCTTTGTGCATATCAGCTGAAAGCCAATTTCTTCAAATGCCATTTCTGGAGAGAAGAAGTGAGGTTTCTTGGACATGTGGTGTCCAAAGAAGGGTTAGCTGTGGACCCCACAAAAGTAGTTGCGGTGCAAGATTGGAAGGTTCCACGGAATGCAAATGAAGTCCGAAGCTTCCTCGGGCTTGCGGGCTTTTACCGAAAATTCAATAAAGACTTTGCAAAAATTTCAGCCCCACTCACAAGATTGACAAAGAAGAACCTAACTTTCACTTGGGATTTGGATTGCGATATTCCTTTCCAATGTTTGAAAAGGGCTCTAACAACAGCCCCAGTTCTGACATTGCCTGATGGGAGAAAAATGTTTACCGTATACACAGATGGATGCGGTACAGGATTGGGTGTTGTCTTGATGCAAGAAGGCAAGGTAGTTTGTTATGGGGGAAGGAAATTGAAGGTACATGAGAAGAACTACCCAACGCATGATTTGGAGCTAGCTGCCATTGTTTTCGCTCTAAAGTCATGGCATCATTACCTAATAGGAGAAAGGTTTGAATTGTTTACTGACCATAAATCATCAAAGTACCTTTTCTCACAGAAAGACCTTAACTTAAGACAACAAAGGTGGATGGAATTTCTGGCCTCATATGATTTTGAGATTTCCTATACCCCTTGCAAGGGCAATGTGGTAGCATATGCCTTGAGTAGAAAGAAACTGACCTTGAGTCCTCTCTTTGTAGAAAGCAAAGCTTGGAGTACATAGCAAAATTTAACTTTAGACCCTCCTCTGAAATTGTACTTGGTCTGTTAGCATCGCTAGAGGTGCGGCCTACTCTTTTGGACTTGATAGGAACCGCGCAATGAGAAGACCCTCAGCTAGTTGACATGATGGATAAGCTAGTTATTGGTGAGACTTCTAGTCACCTCGCTAGATACTCCATCGATGATAAGGGTTGGTTGAGACGGGATGGAAGGCTATGCGTCCCACAAGTAAGGAATTTAGTGAAGATGGTTCTCGAAGAAGCATACCATTCTAAGCTGACCATACACCCAGGAGGAGACAAGATGTATAAGGATATAAAAAGTGTTTTCTTTTGGAATGGCATGAAGAGTGATGTAGCTGAGTTCATTGCTAAGTGTTTGATATGTCAGCAAGTCAAAGCGGAGCAGAAGAAGCTTGGTGGTCTACTTCATCCTCTATAGGTCCCACAGTGGAAGTGGGATAACATTTCAATGGACTTTGTTGATGGGTTGGCTAGGTCAAGAAGGGGCAATAACAATATTCAGGTAACAGTGGACAGGCTCACTAAAAGCGCTCACTTTATACATGTTAAGAGTAGAAGGACTGCCTCGTCCCTAGCATCTGTTTATCTTAAAGAGATAGTTCGACTCCATGGGATACCCTCCAGCATAGTGAGTGATCGAGATCCTATCTTTACGAGCGAGTTTTGGAAAAGTTTGCAAGAGGCTGTAGGCACACAATTATGCTTAAGCACGGCCTATCACCCCCAAACGGATGGTCAGACGGAAAGGGTGAACAGGGTATTGAAGGATCTCTTGAGATTGTGCATTCTTGACTTTGGAGGGACATGGGAGGATCATCTCCCTTTGGTGGAATTCACTTACAACAATAGCTACCAAGCCACCATAGGCATGGAGCCCTTTGAAGCTTTATATGGAAAACCATGTCGATCACCAACTTATTGGTGGGAGTCTACAGACAAGCTCGTACTTGGGCCAGATATGATTAGAGAAACCTCAAAAAAGACGGACTTGATAAGAAGACAAATGAAGGTTGCACAAGACAGACAGAAGTCCGACGCAGACAAAAGAAGGACCGACCTTGAGTTTAAGGTTGGAGATAGGGTGTTCCTTAAATTATCTCCTTTGAGGAATGTCATTCGCTTTGGGTCCATAGGAAAGCTAGCACCAAGATTTGTAGGACCATTTCCTATCATTGAAAGGATTGGGACGATGGCTTATAGACTAGAGCTACCCAAGAGACTGGGTGGAGTTAATAATGTTTTTCATGTTTCTCAACTACGAAAGTGCTTACATGAATCTGCGGAAGTGGTGGAGCTAAGTATACTAGAGGAAGTAGAAGTGGAACGAGAAGCGACTGTGAGAAGAGTTCCAACTCATATCTTGGGTGCAGAAATCAAAAAGCTATGCAACCGTGAAGTCAAGCTTGTTATAGTTCAATGGAGTGATGCTGAGGAAGACGCGACTTGGGAAACTGAGAGGAAAATACGTGCATCCTACCCTTTTCTTTTTTTGGGTACCTCCTTGATCTCTTTTTCCATAAGTTTATTCATGCTTATATCTATCTTTTAGGTATATCTCCTCAGTCTTACTCTTTATCCTTAGGTAGAAACCAATGGATGTAAACATGTATTTGAAACATGTTATGATTGATGGTTGCAAGTGGTTGCTCGTGGATGCATGTACACATATATTAGGCACTAGATCGGCTCAATCGCTTTCATATTTCACATAAATGTGTTTGCATATTTAAATTAATGGATGTATAATGGTTGTGTTTTTCATATGGATGCTGCATTTTGATGAATGGTCATGCACACATGTAGAAGTAATATATATCGTTAGGACTCTTTTGCATGCATAATGGACGCATGGCATTATCATGATTTACATTAAGAAGGGCAACTGAATCAGTGGATCGCCTGATTTTGCATCAGATAAGGAACATATAAACACACTTTTTGCATATGTTCATATGACATTAGAAATCTTGTAAGGACAATGGATGCCTATGTTTGATGGTTGAGTAGATGGTTGATTGGATGTTAGGATATACATTCTCCTTAACTTGGAGATTTCGAGGGCGAAATCCTTTAAGGAGGGTAGAATGTAACACCCTGAATTTGCTATGAATATTAAAATTAACAATCTTAAGAATACTTAATTGTTAAAGAGAGAATTAATGGAAACGGGTTATGCCATTACGTTCATCTCGAAATTCTGCTTGGAATAGAGTCCAAGTTTTCGTAAACCGGACTTCGTATGAGGAAGTTATGGCCTTAGGAAGTTTCAAGAATTTTATATAAAATTAAAACAGTTCACAATAAAAATTTAAAATTTAAAATTCAAATAGAGAAGCGGGTTGGGCGGGAATTCTCCCGCCCAAGGCCAGGTCGACCAGGGGTTCGACCAGAGGGTCGACCTCCGACATACAGGTCGACCAGGAGGTCGACCTAGGGGTCGACCTACGCCCCGGGGTAGATCTGAAATCAGACGATTTTGACTTGTCGTTGAGTCTTACCTTACCTGTTGCTGAGTCACTAGGGCAGAGGTGGCAATTCTAGATAACTCTATCTAGTTTGGACAGTTGTGATTGCTCTTATGATAATCTAACGGCTTGGGTTGATTTAAACTTCTATAAAAGAATGCCTAAACTCAAACCCTAAACCTAAACTAAATTAGTCTCTTGGCCACCATGCTGCTGCTAGGATAGTTCTTCTTCCTAAAGCTTAGGGATTAGCAAGTCAGAATTCTAATTCAAAAGACGAACGAATTATTCTCTTCTCTAACCCATCTTTGTGAGTACAATTTCTTTCACAAAATAATTAATAAATTAATTGTGATGAGTTATAATTTGGATTATGAGAACATGACTGTTGAATCACGTGATGTTATCGTCTGTTGGTGAACATATGACAGTTTTGTTATCTTATGTTGGTAGATCTATTTCATATGTCCAATTATACATGTTTAACTTGATTCATATTATGCAAGTTTGGGATGTAAATCATTTGCTAGCTCGTATGTGAATCTTATGCAAGTTTGGGATGTTAAATCATATGCTAGTTTGTATATGAATCTTATGCAAGTTTGTGTTTACATATGCTAGTTTGTATGTGAATCTTATGCAAGGTTGGGATGTTAAATCATATGCTAGTTTGTTTGTGAATCTTATGCAAGTCTGTATGTGGATTATACACAAGTTTATATGTGAATCAAGTATATACATATGCTAGTTTATATGCAAACATGTGATAAATTCATATGCAAGTTCGTAGAAAATTCATATGCAAGTTTAGATGAAAACTATATTCACATTTTTAGGTGAAAAACTATGAATTCATTTTGCAAGTTTAGGTGAAAAACCATATTCACGTATGCAACTTCACAATTTCATGTTTAGATCTATATTTAGATCCATGGCAGTACATAGTTTATGCAAATTTATGTTATATATGTTTACTGCGTATGCAAGTTATTAGCTATGCAAACTTATGTTATAATTCTTATTTGCAAGATAGATCTATTTTGGGTGTTATGCAAGTTGTGATGTTTTCTTTCTTTTTATGAGTTAGACTATTTGCGATTCTAACATATTTCATATAAAAAGGTACGAATAACGCGGGGACAATGGGAAAACATTAATTATGTAAAATGGTCAATTGGCATAAAATGGCTTTAAATGCATATAATTAAATTGAGACATTAATTGGCATAATTTATATACCTAAAAAGTATGGACATAATTTAGGTGACAATTATGGAATAGTTTAATTTGGAAATTATTGACAATTTGAATAGGGATAATTAATTCATATTAGGGTGAAATAATTATGTGTAATAATAAACGCCTAAGTCACGAGGTTAGACTCGTTTGTGGTATAAGACTGCCCGGACCCGCCCGGCAAATCCGGCAACCACAAACGGTAGTCTAATGTGAGAGGTCGAAGGCATAAATTAAATGCGTAACAATTGTAAAGACACGAGGTTAGACACGTTTGCGGCATAAGACTGCTCGTACCCGCCCAACAAATCCAGCAACCGCAAAAGTGAGTTTAATGTGGGAGGTCTTACAAGGTTACTGTTATAATGAATTAAGTAACACTTAACCAAGATAAACATGTGGTGGGACGTGGGGGTTAAGTGGGTGACACGGGTGACATGTGAAATACGATTAGAAACACTTAACCAAATTTAAACATGTAAGAAGACATGAATAAGAAAGGGTTAAGTGGGAAATCTTAGTGGGGACCAAGCATAGGTGGAAAGATTGTGTCTTACATGGGGGACCCTTTTCAAACCAGTAACCCATTAAGTATCTTTGTGAGCTCGACTTAGATCGAGGACGGGACACGCTTACTGGTTTTGATCGTAAGAGGTCAAAACGGGTTAACGGTGGCAACGCAAGTCCAACGGGGTCATTTGCATGCGTGGGCCCAGGCTGGTAGGTAAGACGTTGTTGCATCATGTAGATATAAGTTGTGCATCTTTAGTGGTATCGGGTTGCCACTTTGGAGAGTGATACGCCCCACTGTGGGACCAGCACGGGAATCTATGAGTTAGGGAGCCGGTTGCATGAGGGTAGTGGGTACAACTAGTGGAGATAGGTGTAGGCGGCACCTATGAAGACAGCTAGGGGTACACGAAACTACCGTTATGGTTATTATGTTCATTAGGCGGGATCAACTTTTAGGGTGACTAGTAATGGTGCAGTATAGTAATTATCCTATAGTGATTAGGAACGAGATTAACGCCAGAATATTCCTCTTGTTTGTTTTGTCTTGCCCACTTGTTTCACAGTCATTCCTTATTTTACCAGTTTATGCCTTATCCTAATTTCTTGAATAATTATATTGTTAAAGTTATAGGACTCGCCAGACTTTACGTGTGACCCCCTTTGTTTTCGCCTCTTTCCTTCCTTTTCCCCCCAGGTTCTCAGGGTGGGACTAGTGCTAGTGGATCTTGATTTGGATCTTCCTCTCTCTTTTGGAAGTTCTTGGATTACTGAAAGTAAAGTTAAGCTCATCTCTTTTATGGCTACTTATGTTGGGGTTATGCCTTTTGCTTTATGTACTCAGAAAACAATTTGTCAAGATGGATATTAAGTGTACTTGGTTTTATTGTTGGTTTATGAAGCTGTTGTAATCAAACTATTTCTCCGCTGCAATAAAAGTTGTTTTAAAATTTTCAAGTAACAATATATGTATCTGTCTTGTTATATTCTATTCTATACACCAGTAATACTCCATAGAAGTTATTGCATTCCCTTTGAGAGTGACATTAATGGATGTGGGGTGTTACATAATTCTTACCGTTGAAAGTTATACTTATATGCTGGTAATTAGATTTCCAAAGTGAAGAACGCCCGCATCAAAGAACCGGTGGTTATTAAGCTATGAAGAAGGCTTCAACTATTATTTTGTTTGTATTAGTCAGGTAGACTTGTTTGTAAGCAATTAGGGTATGTGGATTCATTTATTTTGTCGAAATACTACTATTGAGACAATTATGGGTGTTATATTTGATATTGCGAGTAATGTGTTTTTTTAAGTACTTAAATATGGCGGTTATTGATTTTAGTTTAAAAATGATACTCATATAATTATTTGCTTTAATATTTCTAATATATATAAGTGATTGATGGAAATATTAAAAGCTATTAACAGTAAATAACCGCAATTAAGATGTGGTGTACATTGGTAAGTTTTAGTAGCGTTGAAAGAGTGCTACAAATGATTTACAAAAAATATTGTAACTAATATGAAACACAACAAAAGACATGTAGTAGGATTGAAAACCGCTACAAAAAAACATATATTAGGATTGAAAGACCGCTACAAAAAACTTATAGTAGGACTAAAAAACCACTACAAAAACCATATAGTAGGACTGAAAAACCGCTACAAAAACTTTGAAAAATGATGGAAGTATCATTTTGGCGGCATTTTTAAGCCGCTGCCAAAAAAACTTTTTGTGGGGTTTCAGAAATGCTACAATATTTTAAATTTCGGTTTCGTTTACTAAAACGCAACAAAAACTTTCAGACTTTTAGTTGCATGTCATACAGCAGCAAACGCTACTAAAAGTTATTGTAGCGTTTTTTCAACGCTAATAAAGGTATTTTCTGTTGTAGTGAACGTGCATTCAAATTCAATTTATATTGATTTATATTTTAATTTTAAAGAAAAATTGATTGAAACGGTCGAACTGGCTTACGAAACATATCCTATTGTATCGATGACGGGGGTATTTGGCTAAATACGTCAGTCGTTGGATTTGATTTGGAGTTGGTATGTAAAAATCCCACTTTCTGAATTAAATAATATAAAAATATATTAGTATATAGGTCAAAAGAAAGAAAAGAACGGTCAAAACCCTTCTCTTCCCATTACGTGGTCAATGCGGAAAGAAACCCGCTGCTCCTTTTTGGAATCAACGACCTGAATTCTCAGAAATTCCTCCCTAAATTGCTCACAAAATATGGCGAATTTGCTCATGAATTCAAAACACAAATTGTAGAGCAATCTCTACTTTTCAATTCTAGGCGAGCCTGATCGGATTACATGGAGTATCTGCTTCGAAATTGCTCCCAGAAGTGCTTGCATTCGAGCTCAAATTCCGCGCCCTATGGTTCATCGAGTTCGCCAGAACTTTGGCGGCGGGTGGCTCTCACGGCAGCGCTCCGCGTGGCGTAGGCCGATGAGCGTCCGGTCCTCCCACGTGGCGGCAATTCCTAAACCTAGGTATCGAGCTAAAAAAATGGACGCAACCTGGAAGATAACAATGAGCAGTGTTTTTTTGTTTTATTTTATGAAATCAAATTGTTTTAAATCTGAAATTTATTTAAATCAAATTGTTTTAAAACTGAAATTAACATTTGTTTTTAAAATTGAAATCAAATTGTTTTAAAAATGAAATTAACATTGTTTTTAAAATTGAAATTAGCACTGTTTTTTTTTTAAATATAAAGAGGTATTTTTAATAATATAAAGATGTGATTTTTACATGTATAGTAGAGATATAAAAATATGATTTTTTATATTAAAACCTTTGTGATAAAAATTCGATTTTTAGTTATATAAAAATTCGATTTTTAGTTATATAAAAATTTGATTTTTAGTTATACAAAATTCAATTTTTAGTTATATAAAAATTCGAATTTTAGTTGTATAAAAATTCAATTTTTAATTATATAAAAATATGATTTTTATTATATATATAGCGATACAAAAATGTGATCTTATATATATATATATATATGGCGATATAAAAATGTGATTTTTAAATATATAAACATCATATTAAAAATGTGATTTTTACTATTAACAGCATGAAAAATATTGCGTTGGAATTTCGGGCAAATCCAAACTGTTTAGAAATTCAGAAATAAAACTGGCAGAGTGGATCCCAAAGGTGAGAATTTCTCACTCTAAAATTGTTTTCTAGTTAAATATATATATACTAGGTTGCAGACGGGGTTAGTAGCTCCTGACACCGTCGTCCACAGACCATGGACGACTTGTTTGATTGTATTGTGATGTGGATGTTGATTGTGAATTCATGTGTTGAATAAACTATTTGAATAATAAAAATATCATTTTTATTGTATAAATGAACTATGTAAAATATTTATGTGTTGAATAAAATATTTTATCGTTAAAAATATAATTTTTAACGTATATATGAACGACATAAAATTCTCTAGAAATGAAAATAAATATTCATTTAAAAATTGGATGATTTATTTATGTACACCTATTTGACTGATAATGATTGGGACGATAAATTTTACACATCGCCCAGCTGCACAAATAATATTCAGTGGTTGTTGTTTAAAAACCCCACATGGGTATTGGGATGATATTTGAAGTATACCAATCCCGATTGTTTAGTTGTTTGTCAATCGATTGGTCGACAGATTGTTGTAAGCGTTAAATATTTATATTTAATGCTTATGCGGTGCAGAATGCACTCTGCATGATGGTTGATTGTTTATCATTGTTGTTCTATGCATGTGTTGTATGAAATCCGTATAAGTAACATTATATGGTAATTGACTGTGTCTGATTCCAGTTCAAAAAGAATTAATATTTTAAATAATGAAAATTTTAAAATAAGGAATATTTTAAAATAATATAAAGAAAAGAATCAAAATCTGATTTTGATGTCCGATTTTGGATGGACACGAAAATATTGAAATATACTAAGCCGTGTTGGTAAGATATGCGCCATTTTAACACAACCGATTATTATATCGATTTTATTCATTTTTATAATGAATATCGAAAAGGAAATGATTTCAAATCGAATGTTTTGAAAAATATTATCATTTATATTTTAATGATAAGGAATAATCAATTTTGGTGTAAAATTGAAAATGAAGTTGGAATCTTTTTTAAATGAATTTAAAATGATTTATAAAATATGTTTTAAATAGAAATCGACGAAATATATATAATATATATATATTATATATTTAATGGCCTGAATAGAACACACCGTGCTGCGACCGTTCACGAATTTCGACCATTGACTTCGAATTGAAATATAATGGTTGGATTTGGAATTATGTCCAAATCAAATTTGGAAAAGGTCGCTGTAAGTGCAGTTCGATGACCGTTTATGGAAATCGACTGAAAAGGCCTTAATAAATTTATTAAAATTATTAATAATTTGTGTAAAATCATAATAAACGATTTGGAAAGAATTGGGATGAAAAATTCCATATTTGAAAAGATAAAAATATATTTTTATCAAAATGAACTAGTTATTATCTAGAATTGTAGTCCAATTATTTTTAAATAAATCAACTAGATTGAGAATGGGTTTTAATATAACCAGAATTTGCAATATATGAATTGGAACGGATTTGAATCGAAATTATCCTGGGAATATTTCGATATTGGATTCCGTGATTATACGGATATTGTGGAGGAATTTGGAAGGTATATATATCTTTATTCTTAATACAATATTTGTTGATTTCAGAATTTGAAATTGAATATAAGCCGATATAATTTCTATTCAGAGCCTTGTATTTAATATTCAAATGGATTTTGGGTTTGTCATGAACGGTGTCTTCATTAACACTATTCTTGAACCTGGTTGAGAAAAGAATAAATCTTTTAATTAAGATTTAGTGAAGTTTTCCAGTTAATTAATATTTAATTGGAATTGAATAAAAGAATTAGATTTTGGGTTTGTCGTGAACGGAACGGTGTCTTCATTAACATTGTTCTTAAACCCAGATGAGAAAAGAATAAATCTTTTAATCAAGATTTAGAGAAGTTTGCCAATTATTTAACATTTAATTGGAATTGAAATGAAAGTTGAATTTGGGTTTATCGTGAACTGTGTTTTAAACGACATTCGTTCTTTAACCCGACTAACAGTGAAAGGTGATTTGTTATTTATAAATCTTTTCATTAAGATTTAATGGAATTTTCCAAAGTAAAGTTTTCCATTTTAATAAATAGGAATGGAATGGAATTCGATTTGATAATAATCGAAGTGAGCTTCTATATAGGAAGACAGTTATTATATATGGAATTTAAAAGGCTTTGCCGTTCCATATATATTATTGGTTGGATACGGAAGTTTATATTGATTTGTTTTCCGTGAAGATTCCATAATTAATGGAATGTGATTTTGGGTTTATCGTGAACTGTGTTTGAAATGACATTCGTTCTTTAACCCAGTTAATGACATGATTTATTTTCCTAAAGTTGAATAATCATTAAGAAATGATTTTCGAGATTAAAACTGAATTAGAGTTTTAATGAATCTTTAATAAGATTGAAATTTGAATATGATAATTTAAATTAGCAAATTTGGGAAATGATCTAGAATGTAGTATCAACAGTTTTGCTCCAAGCGATAGTTAAATCTTTAATTAGATTTGAACATGGAATGGTAATTAATTTTACCGATAACACAGCGGTGTTAGATATGGAGCAATACCAGATTTTTTCCATGGGATGAATAGGTTGGGATTGGGAAATAAAACAAATGATTACTTCGATAAGGTTCGCTAATCCCAACTAGTTTGGAAAACCTTAATTTGGTTTGAATTGTGAAAAGAATATTTGAACAAAAGAATATTCTGGATTGGAATAAGGCGTATGTTGTGTGTTTATATCACTTGATTATAATATACGCGGTTATTCGGAAAGGCCGGGTTTATACCCATTCTGAATAACTGATTCGGCGAAAAGTCGACGATGAAGACGGTGGTTGAAGACCGGAGATCTACACATCTTTTGGATGATTACCGATGTCTTGATTGGGCAGTACACCCAAGACATGGTAATAAGTGGTGATCGTCCAAACGTACTTGGAGATCGACCGGATATGCGAGGACCTTTCTTCTGTATTGGACATATGCGACGAGGAATAAGGTGCCTCAGGTTTTGCTCAGACCCAAAACGGACTTGCAAATCGATAGTGTGTCTGACATTGTATTCCTTTATACTGTGTTCGTTGATCTCTGCTAAATATATACATGTTTGGTGGCGGAGAATTTATTCTCTTGCTTAACACCCTTCTCTGAGACGTATGAGCTTAGAGGTCATATATTGGCAGAAATCAGAGGTATGATATGGATTGACAGTGTGGCATGCTAAGATGCATGTGATCAAGGCTTTTATTAAAAAGCAAAGTCTTGTGGTTGATGATCAAAGCACGGCTTTAAATAGCACAACTTTGTGTAGCGTTAATTCGCGAGCCTCACACCCCGGTATGAACCAAAAACGGGAAGGACTGCATGGAAATGGACATATGTTAGTTCTAGCTACAAGTAACATCATGGTATGGAGCCCAGACTGTTTACTTATGTGGATGTTGCTTATTACTACTTGATGGAAGGTGAGGTACCTCAGATATATCGGTCACTACGGGGCTGATGGATATGGTCAATTACGGACATTAGTTGTTGATGTACTGACCATTTTGGAGGTTCGATAGAACCGGCTAACATATAGTTTATGGTATAACCAATCATCGAGGGCTGACCGGCCATGAAGATGCGGGTGCAGTTGCGACTAAATCCTGAGGCACTTGCTAGGGTGTCTTGAATGTGCGCACGATGGTCCCTTTCCTTAGTTCATGATGGAATCCAATTTCCAATACGTGATATTCGGTTTTAGTTGCAAATATATATATGGCGACATAATATAATGGTACCTACGCCGCCTATGATTGATACATTTATATTTGAAGTTGATTTCTTCACTTATAGTAATAATAAAAGATAAAATTTTGCGTATCAAGCATATTTGGCCATTATAAGGGAAAACTCTATCCTCGACTGCATTCATTGTGTGATGGGACCTGAGTCTTATAATAGTTTCATTTTTCTCTTAAGCATTGCACTGTTATTTTTATGCACTGGTATTCATGGGGATAAACCCGTTCCGTGTTATACGGCGTAGTCCCGTGATTTACCTGACTTTAAAATCAAGCTAATAACCGTTTTTGTTCTCACACCAGTCACATGACTAACCTGGAGTTTATTGTTCTAACCTAAACTCTGGGTGCCCCTATTTTCCATACGCCTGCTAGTAGTTTTTGTTTTGCAGATTTCTAGTTTACAGGATCTTGGTTTACAGCTGGAGCTATATCCGGAATGTTCTGTATCCGTATATTTCTTACAGTTGTGTTATGTATTATTTTTCCGTTGCTATGTATTTAATTCTCTTATATTTTTCTTATGTACATTATTTGTCCATACTCTGTTATATTCTTGTATTCTGATGGAATTGTCTTAATAACAATGAAGTGTTCTATTATTTGTGTTCTGATTTGCCGTAATCTCAACTCAATCCGGGCTTTCCTTTACGTGGAAGTTTGGGTCGTTTCAGAAAATAACAAAATTGATTAGATTTGATAAATCTAAATTTAAAGATTAAGCCTGAAGGGTAGTTTGGGAGTTACATTGTTGTTTGTGCATCGTAGGCTCCATGAGTCCTATTTGTGAATAGGAGAACTACGTTGGCTTGATCCTGTATCTAATTGGGTACCGAATTAGATAATGGTACGTAGGCAGTCACAAGTGGTAGTGATACAGCCTCTTAAATAACATAATCCTTTTCTATTTGTTGTTTGATATTTATCGAGTATTGAAATATCTTTTCTGCTTACTGTATTATTCCATATATTACTTATTTGTTGAGTTTGCAGGAGTTGTTATTGCTGTTTATCTCATAAGAGTGAGCAGAGATTGTTTATTTAAGTTTTTCTTGTATTATAGCACACCTAGTTATTAAAAGATCTCTGATAGTTTGTTAATCAAAATTGTATCCTATACATTTAGTAGTATCGAATATTTATCAAATATTGTGTAGCAAGTTGGTAGTTGTAGAGCGGGCGAATTTTTCGGAAATTTTGAATGTTCTGAAAAATCTGGGTCGTTACATCAGGCCCGCTTACTGCCCAACAATAGGTTTTTATGCCTTCTAAATGCATTGAAACTAGTGGCGAAGCCCAATTCTGAAGTCTATAGCATGTTCCTTTAATAACGTAATATTTTAAAATAAACAATGTACAATTTCAACGTACATTTTAATTTACCGGAGCCACATACTGACTCCAAAAACTATGAAATTTGAAATCTAACTATGTTTTGACGATACGGTCCTAACAAAATTAATTTCATCAAATTCTGAGATTGTTTGCAAAATGTCAAATTTAACTTGTTCAATAATATATTAGTATATTCATTATTTGTTTATTCGCTTTTAAATTAAATTCAAGGTTTGTAAAATTTATTCAAATCAAAATAAAATTCATATACACTTATAAATCAACAATTTTATTATTGCAACTTCAATTATCATTATTTTAAACAATTCAATTATGTTTTCAACGTAAAATTTCACAATTAAATCATTAAATATTATTTACAACCATATAATATCAAAATCATATTGAATTAAATAATATAATTTATCGAAAAATCTTGGGATGTTACAGTATGTCTCCCCCACTCATTTATTAATTAAAAACTCAACCTCAATCCTTGATAAATATACAAACAATATTATTATTAAATCAAATACTAAATAATATAATTCAATCAAGATAAAATCAATTTCTTACAAAATCTACATCTTTAAATCTTACTCAAAAAATATATAGTTTATAAAATCTTAAAGTGGAAACATCAAATCTTTTCAAAATTTTGGTATTACAAAAACATAATATAATTTACGGAGATACATATCCAAATTTCAATAATGTATCATATATTATGATACCTTTCAAATAACAATTTCAAATCAATATTAAATAAGAATGGACTCGCTACTTCGTCCCTTGTTATAGACAAGGATAAGTTAAAGAATTCGAGTTAAAAGCCGAATGAACGAAAGAACCTAATCAAAGAAGGATCTATGAAGGAAGATGGACTCAAATGTAAAAGGAATTCAGAAAAAGGTTTAAATGTTAAAAAAAATATTTTTGAAATTATTTGTTTTAAAAACATTTTAAAATCACAAAAAAACTATTTATACTTTCAAATTACGCTCTCTCTCATGAAGGATTCTGCGACTGATTCCACTCATTCTAGGGTATCACTACCCTATCTCTAATGAGCCTTTACCCCATAGGCTAAAGCTTTGATAAACCAAAGCTATGAAACCAAATGTAACATACTGTCTTTCGTCCACTTCAAGCTGGTAATTAAACCAACTCAAACCGTTCGAAATTACAGAATGTAATTAGTTTCTGAGGTAAATAGAATAAATCACAGAATCACAGACATAAAAAAATAGAATATCTCGCAGCGGAATAAATAAATTATACAATAGTAGTTCATGAAGCTACTAAATTAAAATCAAAATTTATACATAATATCATAGTTACAAAATTAAATACAGCGGAAGTCTAAACACAAGAATTTCTAATACAAAGGAGAAATAGCCAGAATCAATAGGTAGAGGTGATGTCTTCAACAGTCTCCAGCTTCAAAAGTTGAATTCTCAACACTACAATACTCGATCTGACCCGAGCAATACTGCAAAACAGAACAACTCGGATCAGGACAAACATTTTCATGGAAGTAAATCAACTCAAATGAAATATTCAATGAAATGCATCAATAACTTAAAGGATGTTTGGGATCACCATCCTCTAAGGATCCGTTTAACTAATATCATATAATATAATGCGTTATTATAATAGCGTCTACGGTTGAATATAACATATTAAAATAGCGTAAGCGGGATTTCTTGTTTACCCTTACCCTGTTTATAATACCGTAGTCTATACAGATACCGTAAAGTCCACAGTAATGTAGTGGCTATCAAAGGGCACTCCATAGGTATGGTACAAATCAAATCGTAGAGGTCTCGATCAGGATAATATAACAAGGCACACGAGGAATGCCGAGAGTACGAATATACTAGTTGCATGCCCACACTAGTGGTAACGCATACCTACGACTACCGCCCACCCGAACAACACTCTGAAATCATGGATGCGCATCAAATCAATCAAACCGAGGGACTATAGTAATAAAGAAGAAGTGTTGCCAATGAAAGTAGCTAACCCCACTTGGTCAGGTATAGCCCTGTTTTAGTCATTTTAATTATGACCCGAATGTCAAGGACATCCATCATCATTCTCTTTCTTCAAATCCAGTAATCGCCACCAAATCAACCTACTTCATTTTGGAACTCCACTGCGTTCACAGTTGTTAAAGTGGTTTTCGGTATTGGCAGAGAGTATGACAATATCCGATCCGATGTCTTCAACAACCCAACGTTTACATTTTTCACATAGTGGCCATTTTATAATATCATATCTTGAAATAAATTGATTTAAGAAATTTCTTTAATTCAAACCAAACAGTTTATGAATCAATTCCATATATAGAATTTATTTCAATTCATATTCAGTCTATTTATAATCGAATTCATATATTCATACCAATTATAAATTCAAATCAATTATCCAATTCATGTTCATTTCCTATAAAGTTCAATATTTAAGTTTATAAAATATATATATAATAAGCATTGAAATTATATTCATAAGTTATAAATTTATATAGAAAATATCTTTATAAACGTATATAGGTTTAAAATAATTTAGAAATAGGTTTAAAAAGAATAATTTATTATAATATATCAATTTAAAGTAAAAAATACATATATGATTAAATTATATAGTTTAAAATAAATAAATTATAAGTAAAATCTTAAATAAGCATTTAAATACATTTTTACTCATAAAATCATTTTGAAACATATAATTTAAAATTTACAAAATTTAAGTATAAATCTTTAAAATATAAATATAAGATCTTAAATTAATATTATTACAATCAAATTTTCTAAATCATCTTAATTCGAAAACATGTCCAACGTTGTCCGTATATAGTTTTTTACCCTATTGTCAAGTGATATGGATATTTATCATTTCAACCTACAATTTATAAAATTTCTACAGGTTTATCATTTCAACCCACAATTTATAAAATTTCTATGGGTTTATCATTTCAACCCACAATCCCAAATTTAGTAAAAACCGTTCAGGTCTATCAATTCAACCCATAACGATTTTTCCCTAATCTAATATCCTTTCGGGTATGTATCATTTCAATCCTTAGTGATTTTTTCCTAAACTAGGGGTATTTACAATAAAACAAATCATCATATATCATCATTCACATCATAGTCGTATATAATCAGTGCACATACATGTCATATGAATATCGTGTCACATATGAAAGTGTATATTTTAAATAAACAATTCTATACATTTCATAACAGTTCATTTAGTTGATCTAACATCTATGAAATAATGTGAGTCAGGTGTGAGATAAACTCACCTTTCGTGGCTCAAAATGAAATGACCAGTTGTAGGCACGATTCAAAACAGATTTATATCTTGATAACCGCTCGCGATATATTTTATTTTCATAAGAGGACGCTAGAGATTTATCAAAGGATTAGTACAGTTGTTGGGTTTAGGATGAGTTTTGGAATTCAACACTACATTCGACTTAAAAATAAACACAACACTAGCCCAATAAAACCAAAAATAAAACACAATAATTCTTTACATAATTTTTTTATATGTATACGACACATAGGAAAAAAATCATAATATATATATATTTAAAATTCAACGCACATCGCAAGCACACAAGGTAAATTATAACAATATATATATATATATTATAAATTATACATAAACACATAACAAATCTTTTTTCAAAATAGTGTATATATATATATATATATATATATATTTAATGTAAACGTATACGCAGTAAAATTAATATATATATACCTATATATTTAAAATTCGACACATTCCAAATCACTTATATATATATATATATATATATATATATATATTAAATTATATAGCACTAAATCATATACATTTTTAAATTACATACAACGCAAACACACCCAAATAAAACCATAAAAATGTTGTGTGTATATATATATATTTAAATATTTAAAACAAATATATATATATATGTATAAGAATATTTATTTTTTCAAAATATTTAAATTTCCAATGCGACTCAACGCCACGCATTCAACACCGAAATATATGTTTCTTTTATATATAATCATAGATTTATAAGCGCACACAAACATTTATCACATAAAACCATATATAAATATTTTATACAAATTGGTGCACACAACCAAACTATATATATACCTATATATATCTATACATATATATATTTCTAAAATAAAAAAAAATTTAAACAAAAATATACACACTCAACAAAAGGGGACACACACAAAATCACTTTCATGCACAAACAAGATCACTAAAGCCACATAGTAACACAAACACACACTATCAACACACCATACAAACAAAATAACACACAGACATGTTAATACTCATACCTCGACACATGAACGCACACGTAAAACATACCCCATAAACTTACACATCTCACCAAACTCACGCACACAACAACTACATACATATTATGTAAAGGGAGCAATTACATGAACACAAAATTTTAACACAAATCAGAAGGCATAAAATCTCAACCACATGATTAATTTGTCTTTATGTGAGGGATGCAAGTCATGATGTAATCCTATGATTTAGATTTTTGTGTCACTCAATTTGTGTCAAATCTTTGTGTCTATACAGACTTTCCCTTATATAAATCACACAAGCACACGTAGACGAAATAAAATAAAATGTACGCCCCAAACAAACAAACAAACATATATATATATATATGTGTGTGTGTGTGTGTGTGTTATATAAGTTGAACATAATTCGATGCAAAAAAAAAAAAAAAAAAAAAAAAATCTGAAGTAAGACAAACTCACACAAACACATAACGCAAATTAAAATTATAACATATATACAATAAAATCAATACGACGCTAAGCACATACAAAACCACATACACATAATAATTTAAAAAAAATCAAAATTAATAAATTTTAAAACAACTCACACCAAACAATATATATATGCACACACACTTCCAAACTAATATATATGTATGCATATGTTCTTAAAACAAATAAATTTTCAAATAACTCACCCAAACACAACAACATAAATACACACACACACATCCATCACAACAGAGCAGATGAGTTGGTCAACTGGGGCAAGGACACGGGTTGGGTTAGCGACAGCGACAATAGCAGGCAGCCTTTGGGTGAAGCGCTGGCAAGGTGGCACGGTTGGAGTAGGGCAGTTGACGAGGCTATGGGATGAAGGGAAGTTCCAGGTTTTTTCCTTTTGTTGGATGTCTGCATAGGAAGGAAGGAAGATACGGGACTAGGGAGGGAAGAAAAGAAGTGTGGAAGAGAAATGGCGTGGGAAGAAAAGAAATTGGGATGCTTCCTTTATATATACATATATTGGTGTGTACCGTATGGGCATAAAGAAGGGGAACAGATGTAAAAATAAAGTGGGGAACGGTGCATTCAAATTTAAAATGGATGGGTTACTCAGTTTGAACACTTACAATGTTTTAAGAAAAAAAAAGAGTTACTATAATAAAAAAATTCCATAAATAAAGATTTGTTGTAAATATATTTGCGTAAAGAAGGGACTGATAAAAGGAATGATTTGTGAACGGTCGGATGGAACGATGGGGCGTCATGGGAAAGAACAAAGAAACGGCTAGAAGGAATTGAAACGACTTTAAATTTCAAAAACAAATAGTTAAGAATGGAAACCAATAGAATTAGAAGTCAAAATGGCAACGAATTATTTCACAAGAAATTTAAATATATATATATATATATATATATATATATATATATATTCACATGAGTCTCCAGGGTACTTCCTTTCGCTACTTAAAGTAAAAGTAATCTAAACTATTATAAATACAGGGGCATATACTTAATAGATAGGGGGCGCTACAGCCCTAATAATCAGGTCGCTAGTATATTAATTGGCAAGCACAAACGTCCTGAAAACGATCGGGCATTCATAAGGTTAGGATTCTGAAACCATAGATGTTGAGTCCTACCTCCCTCCCGGGTAGATGCATCAGAGAAAGACAAGTGGTATAGTATAAGGCTGGTACCGATTATTCTCCTGATTATTAGGACAAATCCAAACTAATAGTTAAATTTTGAAAATAATGAACATGCAAGGAAAGAAATTACACTACTAAATGTACATTGAACTTTAAACAGATAAACATTGTTTGCAAATAAAAAGAAACAGTATAAATGTGGTTGTAAATAAAAGGAAGAAAATATAATTTTTTAATTCAAATGAACAAACGGTTTTGACCATGTAAAATTAACAACAATTTTGCAGTCAACAATTGACGATATCAAAGGAAAAAGAATCTGACAATTAAAATTTTGTTATACGTACATCAACAAAAATCAATACGAATTGAAATTAAATGTAACAACCCGGAAAATCTGGGCCAGTTTAAAATTTTTATTTTGGCAATTATGGCGAATTTTGATTATTTAAAATAGATTATTTTAAATAATATCGACGAGAAATTTATTTTGAATATAATTAGAACGTATATATTATATACGTCGTCGTTAGAATATATAATAATTATATATAATTATAAAAGGAATTGAAAATGGCGCGGTAGTTCGAAAATTCGATTTCTAATTTCAAATGAATATACAGAATTCAATATAAGTCAGAATTGAACGAAACAAGAAATATTTGAATCTGTATAACTATATCTTTGTAACGAAGTTAACAAACTGAGATTTCATCTTAGAAAGGAAAAGATATGTCCAGTTTAAAATTAGAAATAGTCGCTGTGGAATATATATATATTTATATATATAAGGCCCTTAAAAATAGCAATTTTGCAAACGACCTCGGATTCCGACGAAACCAGTTTTGTTGGATCCGTGATGTCAAGTTATTGATAGGTTTCAAATTTCATAATTTTCTGAATCAATATGTGAGCGCGGAGTAGTTAAACGCGTTTGACCAGTCAGTTGATTTTAATCGACTGGAAATTGGCCATTTTTCCAACGGTCTCAGAATTCGACGAAACTAGTTTTGTTAGGACCGTATCGTCAATACGAAGCTAGAAAATATTTTTCTGGAATTTTTCTAGTTAGTATGTGACCCCGGTAATTTGAAATGTACGTTTAAAATTCAATATACTGATTTATATTTTAAATTCAACGGAAACTGATTCAAACAGTCGAATTGGCTTGCGATACATATCCCATTGAGTTCGGAATGGGGGTTAAACGCTATGGACGACAGGTGGTGGGCCTCGTTTTGATGACGTATGTAAAAGTCAACTTTTTTCGAATTAAAAAAAAAAAAAGTCTCTTCCCCTATTTCGCTTTGCCCCCCCCCCCCCCCCCGTCCAAATTCATTCAACAGATTAAAAATAAAAAAAAAATAAAAAAAAAAAGAGAAGAAGCGATCAAACCCTAAATCCTCCAGCCGTCGGCCTCCACGCCACCGCCGCCATCGCGAGTCTCGCCACCCCCTCTCCGCCTCACCCTCCTCCCTCTGACAAAGACCGCCTGGCTCCACCACCCAGACCCCACTCTCTCCTGTTCGATCGACGAAAGAAAACCCCCCCTTCAGCAGCTCCACGACCCCGCTTCCCCCCGAACGCCTGGAGACCGCCGGCGCCACTGCTCAGGCGAGCCCCCTGCTGACTGAGCGACCACCAGTAGCCCCCCCTGTAAGTTTTTTTTTTATTTATTTATTTTATCTTTATTTTATATAGACAGAAATAAAACTGAATTTTATTTAATTTAAAAACTGATTTTATAATGAATTTTAAAACTGAATTTTTAATGATTTAAAAACTGATTTGAAAAAGAAACTAAAAACTAAATTTATATATAGTATTGATTTAAAAAAAAAGATTTTTTTTAAAAGAATAAAAGCAGTTTTTTTAAAAGAATAAAAGAAGATTTTTTTTAAAAGAATAAAAGCAGTTTTTTTAAAAGAATAAAAGCAGATTTTTTAAAAGAATAAAAGCAGTTTTTTTAAAAGAATAAAAGCAGATTTTTTAAAAGATATAAAAGCAGTTTTTTAAAAGATATAAAAGAAGTTTTTTTAAAAGAATAAAAGCAGATTTTTTAAAAGGTATTGAAAACTGATTTTTAAAAGGTATTGAAAACTGATTTTTAAAAGGTATTGAAAACTGATTTTTAAAAGGTATTGAAAACTGATTTTTAAAAGGTATTGAAAACTGATTTTTAAAAGGTATTGAAAACTGATTTCTTTAAAAAGAAAAATCATATTTTTATATATTGAAAGTCGAAGAAAAATCATATTTTTATATATTGAAAGTCGAAGAAAAATCATATTTTTATATATTGAAAGTCCAAGTAAAAATCATATTTTTATATATTGAAAGTCGAAGTAAAAATATATATAATATGATTTTTATATATTGAACTTCGAAGTAAAAATAGGATTTTTATATATTGAATAGCGAAGTAAAAATTCGATTTTTACATAGGTAGTGAAAGCGGGCAACGAAGATGACGAAGATGCGATAGCGATGAAGATTTCTATCAATGAAGTGCCGTGGAGCTAGGATAGCTATATGTGAGAATTTCTCACCTTTCTATTTCTTTTCTAGTTATATATATACTAGGATGCAGACGGTGCTTAGTAGCACCCGACACAATCGTCCACAGACCATGGACTTGTTTGTTTGGCTGTGTTGTTAGTTAGATTGTTTGGGTTGATTTGAATAGTTTGGTGAAATGAAATTGATATGATTGATGTGTGAATGGCGTGGGCCTTCACTAGACCGGGGATAAGGCTAGGCCTTGTCCCGTTTCTAGTATCGTGCCGTTATGCCGCCGAAATTTTCTAAAATATGTTAGAAAATAAAAATATCATTTTATTGTGTAAATGAATTGAATAGAAATTCATAGGTTGAAATAAAATGTTTTATCGTTTAAAATATAATTTTTAACGTGAATGTGAATAAATGAATAGTTATAAACAAATCGGCCGATTTGTTTGTATATACACTGATTTGACTGATATTGATTGGGTCGATAAATTTCACACATCGCCCAACTGCACAAATAAAATCTGTGTTTGATTGTTTGAAACCCCACACGGGTGTTGGGATGAAATTTGAAGTTCACTCATCCTGATTGATTAAATATGTCGATCGATTGATTGACAGGCTGTTATAAGCGTTAGATATCTATATTTGATGCTTATACAGTGTAGTGCACTTTGGTTGATGGTTGATTATTTTTCAATGCTACTATACATGTGTTGTATGAAAATCCATATAATAACTTTATATGGTAATTGATTGGGCCTCATTCCAGTTTTAAAATAGAAATATTCGAAATAGAAATATTTGAAATAGAAATATTCGAAATGGAATATTTGAAAATATCAATATATGAAGCCGTGTTGATTAGGTTGACGCCATTTTGACGTGAACGATATTTATATCGATTTTATTCATTTTAAAATGAATATTGAAAGTGATTTCGAAATGAATTGAATTGAAAGTGATTTCGAAATGAATTGAATTGAAAGCGATTTCGAAATGAATTGAATTGAAAACGATTTCGAAATGAATTGAATATAAAACGATTTCGAAATGAATTGAATTGAAAACGATTTCGAAATGAATTGAATATAAAACGATTTCGAAATGAATTGAATTGAAAACGATTTCGAAATGAAATGAATTGAAAACGATTTCGAAATGAATTGAATTGAAAACGATTTCGAAATGAATTGAATTGAAAACGATTTCGAAATGAATTGAATTGAAAACGATTTCGAAATGAAATGAATTGAAAACGATTTCGAAATGAATTGAATATAAAACGATTTCGAAATGAATTGAATTGAAAACGATTTCGAAATGAATTGAATATAAAACGATTTCGAAATGAATTGAATATAAAACGATTTCGAAATGAATTGAATTGAAAACGATTTCGAAATGAATTGAATTGAAAACGATTTCGAAATGAAATGAATTGAAAACGCTTTCGAAATGAATTGAATTGAAAACGATTTCGAAATGAATTGAATTGAAAACGATTTCGAAATGAATTGAATTGAAAACGATTTCGAAATGAATTGAATTGAAAACGATTTCGAAATGAATTGAATTGAAAACGATTTCGAAATGAATTGAATTGAAAACGCTTTCGAAATGAATTGAATTGAAAACGATTTCGAAATGAATTGAAAACGAATTCAAATTGAATTGAAAACGAATTGAAATGAATTCAAATTGAATTGAAATTTGAATTGAATAGAAATGAATTTTGAAACGAATTTATAAAGAAGAATTCAATTTTGATTTGAATTGAAATGGAAGTTGAAAAAGTTTTTGAAACGAATTCAAAACTATTTCTAAATTTGTTTTAAATAGAAATCGACGAAATATATATTATATATATTATATATATAATATAATGGCCTGAATAGAACGCGCCGCGCCGCGGCAGTTCGCGAATTTCGACCATTTATTTCAAACGGACATTACGGGAGATCCGACCGTCGGATTCTCCTGAAACCGGAACCGTTGGGTTCGTATCGAAAAGAGCTTTCCAACGAATATTAGAAATTTGAAATCTAACGGTTGGATTTGGAATTATGTCCAAATCAAATTCGAAAAAGGTCGCTGTAAGTGCAGTACGATGGCCGTTGATGGAAATCGACTGTACGGGCCTTGATAAAATTATTAAAAATAGTAATAATTTGTGTAAAATCATAAGAAAGGATTGGGATGAAAAACTCCATATTTGAAAAGATAAAAATAGATTTTTATCGAAATGAACTAGTTTTGAACTATAAATATAATTCTATTTATTTTTAAATAAATAAATTGAATTTGAAAAAGGGTTTTAGAAATAACCAGAATTTCCAATGATTGCATTGGAGTGGATTTGAATCGAAATTGTCTTCGGAATATTTCGATGTTGAAATCCGTGATTATACAGATGTTGTTATGGAAATTTGAAAGATATTTATATCGTTATTTCCAATACGACATTTGTTAATCGTGGAATTTGATATTGAATATAAGCCGATATATTTTCTATTCAGAGCCTTATATTGAATATCAAATGTGATTTGGGTTTGTCGTGAATGGTGTCTTCACTAACACTGTTCTTGAACCCAGTTGAGAAAAGATTAAATCTTTTTATTTAGATTTAATGAAGTGTACCAATTAAATGATATTTAATTGGAATTGAATTGATATTGATTTTTGGGTTTATCGTGAACAGTGTTTTAAATAACACTCGTTCTTTAACCCGATAATTAATGAATGTGATTTTGGGCTTACCGTGAACCGTGTTTTTAAATGACACTGATTCTTTAACCCAGTTAACGATTAAAACTAAGTGGAGTTTTAATGAATCTTTAATTAGATTGAAAAATCGAGAATGGAGTATCACCAGTTTTACTCCAGGCGATAGTTAAATCTTTAATTAGATTTGAACGTGAAATGGTAATTGAATTTACCGATAACACCGTGGTGTTAGATATGAAGTATAACCAGTTTTACTTCATGGGATGAATAGGTTGGGATTGGGAAATTAAAACAAATGATTACTTCGGTAAGGTTCGTTAATCCCGACTAGTTTGAATTGATATTCAAAAATAGATTAAAGAATAAATTCAAGAAATTTATCTTGGATAAAATTAATGGGAACCTTTCCCTATGAATGTGAAATTTAGAAACTAACTGTCGGTTAGCCAAGCAGAATGGTTTTCTGGATATTGATCTGATGTTGGTTTCGGCCTTCGGGGTTAATATTTGGGGAATTATTCTCTTGATTAATTTACGGTTAGTGACTGATGAATTGGAATGAGGCGTATGTTGTGTTTGTGTAACACTTATTTAAAATATACGCGAGTTATTCGGGAAGACCGGGTTTATCCCATTCTGAATAACTGATACGACGATAAGTCGAAGATGAAGACGATGGTCGAAGACCGGAGGTCTTCACGTCGTTTGGGTGATTACTGATGATCTTGATTGGGCTGTACACCCAAGAAGATGGAAACAGTTAGTGATCGTCCAGACGTACTTGGAGATCGATGGATATGCGAGGTACTAGGTGCCTCCGGTTTCGTTCGGACCCAGAATGGACTTGTAAATGGACCGTGTGTCTGACATTGGATTTTAGTCCGTGTGATTGATCTCTATTAAATATATATCTGTTTGGCGGCGGAGAATTTATTCTCTTGCTTTAACGCCCTTCTCTGAGACGTACGAGCTCAGGGGTTATATATTGATGGATATCAATCGCATGGAGTGAATTGCCTGTGTGGCATGCCTAAGTGGCAAATGATCAAGGCTTCTGTTGAAAAGCAAAGTCTTGTGGTTGATGATCGAAGCACGGCCTTTGTGGCGTAGCTTTGTGTAACGTTGATTCACGAGTATCACACCCGGTATGAATCAAAAACGGGAGACGGACCTCAGGGAGGGCCTACGTTTCCTCCTAGCTAAAAGTGGCATCAGTGGTTTTACACGCCTTGACGAGTTTGACTTATGTTGTTGTTGCTGTTGCGAGGCGCCTCGGATTGATCGGTCGTTCTCGAACCGATGGAGTCATTTAGTTGGCTCGCTTACGCCCCAAAGGGCGGCGAAACGTAGTGCTCAGGCATTTTTAATCCACATCGGTGGACCGGCCCTGTCGCTCCAAGGGTCGATGCGTTCTGATCCTGAGACTCGGGCTAGGCAGTCTCGAATCATTGAGGATCTTGCCCCTAGCCTCGGTTCATACCATAAATGATAACCCAACTTCCAATACGACATTTGCGGTTTTGATTGTAAATTTATATATGGCGACATAGTGTTATGGGCCATTCATGCCGCCTATGATTGATACTTATGATTTGAAGTTGTTTTATACACTATGCACTTATAATAGTATCAAATGATTTGTTTTAAACGTATCAAGCATTCTTTGGCTGTTATAAGGGAAAACCCTATCCCCCGGCTTGCGTTGCATTGTGTGATAGGACCTGGGTCTTATAACAGCTTCATTTTTCTTTATTTAGCATTGCGCTGTTTGTCTCATGCACTGGTATTCTTGGGAGGAAACCCGTTCCGTGTTATACGGCGTGGTCCCTTGATTTACCTAATGATTTAAAATAAAGATTAATAACTGTTTTAGTTCTCACACCAGTCACATGACTGACCTGGACTTTATTGTTTTAACCTAAACTCTGGGTGCCCTTATTTTGACACGGGCAGCTAGTAGTTTTGGTTTTGCAGATTTATATTCACAGGATCCTGGTTTACAGCTGGAACGATATCCGGAAAGCTTTGTATCCGTATATCTTCTTCTAGTTGTGTATTGTATTATTTTCCGCTGCTATGTATTTAAATGTAATTTAAATCTCTGATATTTCTGTGTAATATTCATTTATACTCTGTATATTCTTGTAATCTGATGCATTGTTGTAATATACAATGAAACGTTCTTTTGTATGCATTCTGATTTGTCGTGTTCTCAAACGATAGGGCGTTTCGAACGGCCTGAATCGGTTTAGCGACTGGTTCGGACCGAGCGAAATTCCTTGCCGTCACAGTTGGTATCAGAGCTTTGGTTTACAAAGCTCGGAGAACAAGGCACATTAGAACCATACGAAAGAATTCATCAGATATTGGATTAGTAATATCCAATGGGGATGACTCGTTAGAGATGGGATCAGTAGTATCCTAGAACGAGTGTGAAGAGTAAAATTTTAAAGTGAAAACAAATTTTTGTTTTGAAAATTTAAATCAATTATTCGTATTTGATTATCTATTTATATTGATGTGGACAATCCAGTATATATAGATTTTGCGTATACGTCTGATCCGCGTGTATTCGAAATTTTAATATACTGGATAGATATAGAATCAAACTCTAGTCGCCCGGAGATGATTCAGATGATGAGGCCTCATCATCAGTGTTTATATTCGAGTGACGAAAGTGAGATTTCTATATATTTCCTATTGACTGGTGTGAGAACCAAAAATTAGATAGGGCCTATTGTTGTGATTTGGTATCAAAAACATGATTTTTGTATAGGTATCAAAATTATGAATTTGAAACGTTAAATTCACTAATTGATTGATGTTTGTGTTGTTTGTTTATTTGGTTGATAATTTTGAACCATTTAGCCTAATTGAAACAAATATTGAATTGTATTGAAATTTGGTCGCATTTGCTTGCATACATATATATCATTGAACAGGTCATAGCAAGGAGGCTAGAGCCGAAGCATAAAATTTGTTTGCCCGACAAATAGGTACATGTTTACTACAGAATTTACTGTTTTGTTTGGGTGATGATGATTTTATGAGCCTATTGGCTAGCCGCTTGGCTTTTTCTTTTTCTTTTTGAGATCTGAAGGACCGGGGAAGCTATTTGAAATTCCCCGATGCTCCCGGTGCAAGGGAGGTTATGGCGAAATTTTTCGAAAATTTAGGGTGTTAGCCAAATTTTTGAGATTTTGAAAATTCTCAGAAACTAAAGAGTTGGAGAATGGAAGCCAGATCGAGCGTAGAGATGAATAGTCAAACCACTTTCGACTTTGTTCCTTTTCGGGGATGAAAAGTTTTAAGTGGGGGAGATTGTAACAACCCGGAAAATCTGGGCCAGTTTAAAATTTTTATTTTGGCAATTATGGCGAATTTTGATTATTTAAAATAGATTATTTTAAATAATATCGACGAGAAATTTATTTTGAATATAATTAGAACGTATATATTATATACGTCGTCGTTAGAATATATAATAATTATATATAATTATAAAAGGAATTGAAAATGGCGCGGTAGTTCGAAAATTCGATTTCTAATTTCAAATGAATATACAGAATTCAATATAAGTCAGAATTGAACGAAACAAGAAATATTTGAATCTGTATAACTATATCTTTGTAACGAAGTTAACAAACTGAGATTTCATCTTAGAAAGGATAAGATATGTCCAGTTTAAAATTAGAAATAGTCGCTGTGGAATTTATATATTTTTTTATATATATAAGGCCCTTAAAAATAGCAATTTTGCAAACGACCTCGGATTCCGACGAAACCAGTTTTGTTGGACCCGTGATGTCAAGTTATTGATAGGTTTCAAATTTCATAATTTTCTGAATTAATATGTGAGCGTGGCGTAGTTAAACGCGTTTGACCAGTTTCAGTTGATTTTAATCGACTGGAAATTGGCCATTTTTCCAACGGTCTCAGAATTCGACGAAACTAGTTTTGTTAGGACCGTATCGTCAATACGAAGCTAGAAAATATTTTTCTGGAATTTTTCTAGTTAGTATGTGACCCCGGTAATTTGAAATGTACGTTTAAAATTCAATATACAGATTTATATTTTAAATTCAACGGAAACTGATTCAAACAGTCGAATTGGCTTGCGATACATATCCCATTGAGTTCGGAATGGGGGTTAAACGCTATGGACGACAGGTGGTGGGCCTCGTTTTGATGACGTATGTAAAAGTCAACTTTTTTCGAATTAAATAAAAAAAAAAGTCTCTTCCCCTATTTCGCTTTGCCCCCCCCCCCCCCCCCCCCGTCCAAATTCATTCAACAGATTAAAAAAAAAAAAAAGAGAAGAAGCGATCGAACCCTAAATCCTCCAGCCGTCGGCCTCCACGCCACCGCCGCCATCGCGAGTCTCGCCACCCCCTCTCCGCCTCACCCTCCTCCCTCTGACAAAGACCGCCTGGCTCCACCACCCAGACCCCCTCTCTCCTGTTCGATCGACGAAAGAAAACCCCCCCTTCAGCAGCTCCACGACCCCGCTTCCCCCCGAACGCCTGGAGACCGCCGGCGCCACTGCTCAGGCGAGCCCCCTGCTGACTGAGCGACCACCAGTAGCCCCCCCTGTAAGTTTTTTTTTAATTTATTTATTTTATCTTTATTTTATATAGACAGAAATAAAACTGAATTTTATTTAATTTAAAAACTGATTTTATAATGAATTTTAAAACTGAATTTTTAAAGATTTAAAAACTGATTTGAAAAAGAAACTAAAAACTGAATTTATATATAGTATTGATTTAAAAAAAAAAGATTTTTTTTAAAAGAATAAAAGCAGTTTTTTTAAAAGAATAAAAGAAGATTTTTTTTAAAAGAATAAAAGCAGTTTTTTTAAAAGAATAAAAGCAGATTTTTTAAAAGAATAAAAGCAGTTTTTTTAAAAGAATAAAAGCAGATTTTTTAAAAGATATAAAAGCAGTTTTTTAAAAGATATAAAAGCAGTTTTTTAAAAGAATAAAAGCAGATTTTTTAAAAGGTATTGAAAACTGATTTTTAAAAGGTATTGAAAACTGATTTTTAAAAGGTATTGAAAACTGAAAGGTATTGAAAACTGATTTTTAAAAGGTATTGAAAACTGATTTCTTTAAAAAGAAAAATCATATTTTTATATATTGAAAGTCGAAGAAAAATCATATTTTTATATATTGAAAGTCGAAGAAAAATCATATTTTTATATATTGAAAGTCGAAGTAAAAATCATATTTTTATATATTGAAAGTCGAAGTAAAAATATATATAATATGATTTTTATATATTGAACTTCGAAGTAAAAATAGGATTTTTATATATTGAATAGCGAAGTAAAAATTCGATTTTTACATAGGTAGTGAAAGCGGGCAACGAAGATGACGAAGATGCGATAGCGATGAAGATTTCTATCAATGAAGTGCCGTGGAGCTTGGATAGCTATATGTGAGAATTTCTCACCTTTCTATTTCTTTTCTAGTTATATATATATACTAGGATGCAGACGGTGCTTAGTAGCACCCGACACAATCGTCCACAGACCATGGACTTGTTTGTTTGGCTGTGTTGTTAGTTAGATTGTTTGGGTTGATTTGAATAGTTTGGTGAAATGAAATTGATATGATTGATGTGTGAATGGCGTGGGCCTTCACTAGACCGGGGATAAGGCTAGGCCTTGTCCCGTTTCTAGTATCGTGCCGTTATGCCGCCGAAATTTTCTAAAATATGTTAGAAAATAAAATTATCATTTTATTGTGTAAATGAATTGAATAGAAATTCATAGGTTGAAATAAAATGTTTTATCGTTAAAAATATAATTTTTAACGTGAATGTGAATAAATGAATAGTTATAAACAAATCGGCCGATTTGTTTGTATATACAATGATTTGACTGATATTGATTGGGTCGATAAATTTCACACATCGCCCAACTGCACAAATAAAATCTGTGTTTGATTGTTTGAAACCCCACACGGGTGTTGGGATGAAATTTGAAGTTCACTCATCCAGATTGATTAAATATGTCGATCGATTGATTGACAGGCTGTTATAAGCGTTAGATATCTATATTTGATGCTTATACAGTGTAGTGCACTTTGGTTGATGGTTGATTATTTTTCAATGCTACTATACATGTGTTGTATGAAAATCCATATAATAACTTTATATGGTAATTGATTGGGCCTCATTCCAGTTTTAAAATAGAAATATTCGAAATAGAAATATTTGAAATAGAAATATTCGAAATGGAATATTTGAAAATATCAATATATGAAGCCGTGTTGATTAGGTTGACGCCATTTTGACGTGAACGATATTTATATCGATTTTATTCATTTTAAAATGAATATTGAAAGTGATTTCGAAATGAATTGAATTGAAAGTGATTTCGAAATGAATTGAATTGAAAGCGATTTCGAAATGAATTGAATTGAAAACGATTTCGAAATGAATTGAATATAAAACGATTTCGAAATGAATTGAATTGAAAACGATTTCGAAATGAATTGAATATAAAACGATTTCGAAATGAATTGAATTGAAAACGATTTCGAAATGAAATGAATTGAAAACGATTTCGAAATGAATTGAATTGAAAACGATTTCGAAATGAATTGAATTGAAAACGATTTCGAAATGAATTGAATTGAAAACGATTTCGAAATGAAATGAATTGAAAACGATTTCGAAATGAATTGAATATAAAACGATTTCGAAATGAATTGAATTGAAAACGATTTCGAAATGAATTGAATATAAAACGATTTCGAAATGAATTGAATATAAAACGATTTCGAAATGAATTGAATTGAAAACGATTTCGAAATGAATTGAATTGAAAACGATTTCGAAATGAAATGAATTGAAAACGCTTTCGAAATGAATTGAATTGAAAACGATTTCGAAATGAATTGAATTGAAAACGATTTCGAAATGAATTGAATTGAAAACGATTTCGAAATGAATTGAATTGAAAACGATTTCGAAATGAATTGAATTGAAAATGCTTTCGAAATGAATTGAATTGAAAACGATTTCGAAATGAATTGAAAACGAATTCAAATTGAATTGAAAACGAATTGAAATGAATTCAAATTGAATTGAAATTTGAATTGAATAGAAATGAATTTTGAAACGAATTTATAAAGAAGAATTCAATTTTGATTTGAATTGAAATGGAAGTTGAAAAAGTTTTTGAAACGAATTCAAAACTATTTCTAAAATTCGTTTTAAATAGAAATCGACGAAATATATATTATATATATTATATATATAATATAATGGCCTGAATAGAACGCGCCGCGCCGCGGCAGTTCGCGAATTTCGACCATTTATTTCAAACGGACATTACGGGAGATCCGACCGTCGGATTCTCCTGAAACCGGAACCGTTGGGTTCGTATCGAAAAGAGCTTTCCAACGAATATTAGAAATATGAAATCTAACAGTTGGATTTGGAATTATGTCCAAATCAAATTCGAAAAAGGTCGCTGTAAGTGCAGTTCGATGGCCGTTGATGGAAATCGACTGTACGGGCCTTGATAAAATTATTAAAAATAGTAATAATTTGTGTAAAATCATAAGAAATGATTTAGAAAGGATTGGGATGAAAAACTCCATATTTGAAAAGATAAAAATAGATTTTTATCGAAATGAACTAGTTTTGAACTAAATATAATTCTATTTATTTTTAAATAAATAAATTGAATTTGAAAAAGGGTTTTAGAAATAACCAGAATTTCCAATGATTGCATTGGAGTGGATTTGAATCGAAATTGTCTTCGGAATATTTCGATGTTGAAATCCGTGATTATACAGATGTTGTTATGGAAATTTGAAAGATATTTATATCGTTATTTCCAATACGACATTTGTTAATCGTGGAATTTGATATTGAATATAAGCCGATATATTTTCTATTCAGAGCCTTATATTGAATATCAAATGTGATTTGGGTTTGTCGTGAATGGTGTCTTCACTAACACTGTTCTTGAACCCAGTTGAGAAAAGATTAAATCTTTTTATTTAGATTTAATGAAGTGTACCAATTAAATGATATTTAATTGGAATTGAATTGATATTGATTTTTGGGTTTATCGTGAACAGTGTTTTAAATAACACTCGTTCTTTAACCCGATAATTAATGAATGTGATTTTGGGCTTACCGTGAACCGTGTTTTTAAATGACACTGATTCTTTAACCCAGTTAACGATTAAAACTAAGTGGAGTTTTAATGAATCTTTAATTAGATTGAAAAATCGAGAATGGAGTATCACCAGTTTTACTCCAGGCGATAGTTAAATCTTTAATTAGATTTGAACGTGAAATGGTAATTGAATTTACCGATAACACCGTGGTGTTAGATATGAAGTATAACCAGTTTTACTTCATGGGATGAATAGGTTGGGATTGGGAAATTAAAACAAATGATTACTTCGGTAAGGTTCGTTAATCCCGACTAGTTTGAATTGATATTCAAAAATAGATTAAAGAATAAATTCAAGAAATTTATCTTGGATAAAATTAATGGGAACCTTTCCCTATGAATGTGAAATTTAGAAACTAACTGTCGGTTAGCCAAGCAGAATGGTTTTCTGGATATTGATCTGATGTTGGTTTCGGCCTTCGGGGTTAATATTTGGGGAATTATTCTCTTGATTAATTTACGGTTAGTGACTGATGAATTGGAATGAGGCGTATGTTGTGTTTGTGTAACACTTATTTAAAATATACGCGAGTTATTCGGGAAGACCGGGTTTATCCCATTCTGAATAACTGATACGACGATAAGTCGAAGATGAAGACGATGGTCGAAGACCGGAGGTCTTCACGTCGTTTGGGTGATTACTGATGATCTTGATTGGGCTGTACACCCAAGAAGATGGAAACAGTTAGTGATCGTCCAGACGTACTTGGAGATCGATGGATATGCGAGGTACTAGGTGCCTCCGGTTTCGTTCGGACCCAGAACGGACTTGTAAATGGACCGTGTCTCTGACATTGGATTTTAGTCCGTGTGATTGATCTCTATTAAATATATATCTGTTTGGCGGCGGAGAATTTATTCTCTTGCTTAACGCCCTTCTCTGAGACGTACGAGCTCAGGGGTTATATATTGATGGATATCAATCGCATGGAGTGAATTGCCTGTGTGGCATGCCTAAGTGGCAAATGATCAAGGCTTCTGTTGAAAAGCAAAGTCTTGTGGTTGATGATCGAAGCACGGCCTTTGTGGCGTAGCTTTGTGTAACGTTGATTCGCGAGTATCACACCCGGTATGAATCAAAAACGGGAGACGGACCTCAGGGAGGGCCTACGTTTCCTCCTAGCTAAAAGTGGCATCAGTGGTTTTACACGCCCTGACGAGTTTGACTTATGTTGTTGTTGCTGTTGCGAGGCGCCTCGGATTGATCGGTCGTTCTCGAACCGATGGAGTCATTTAGTTGGCTCGCTTACGCCCCAAAGGGCGGCGAAACGTAGTGCTCAGGCATTTTTAATCCACATCGGTGGACCGGCCCTGTCGCTCCAAGGGTCGATGCGTTCTGATCCTGAGACTCGGGCTAGGCAGTCTCGAATCATTGAGGATCTTGCCCCTAGCCTCGGTTCATACCATAAATGATAACCCAACTTCCAATACGACATTTGCGGTTTTGATTGTAAATTTATATATGGCGACATAGTGTTATGGGTCATTCATGCCGCCTATGATTGATACTTATGATTTGAAGTTGTTTTATACACTATGCACTTATAATAGTATCAAATGATTTGTTTTAAACGTATCAAGCATTCTTTGGCTGTTATAAGGGAAAACCCTATCCCCCGGCTTGCGTTGCATTGTGTGATAGGACTTGGGTCTTATAACAGCTTCATTTTTCTTTATTTAGCATTGCGCTGTTTGTCTCATGCACTGGTATTCTTGGGAGGAAACCCGTTCCGTGTTATACGGCGTGGTCCCTTGATTTACCTAATGATTTAAAATAAAGATTAATAACTGTTTTAGTTCTCACACCAGTCACATGACTGACCTGGAGTTTATTGTTTTAACCTAAACTCTGGGTGCCCTTATTTTGACACGGGCAGCTAGTAGTTTTGGTTTTGCAGATTTATATTCACAGGATCCTGGTTTACAGCTGGAACGATATCCGGAAAGCTTTGTATCCGTATATCTTCTTCTAGTTGTGTATTGTATTATTTTCCGCTGCTATGTATTTAAATGTAATTTAAATCTCTGATATTTCTGTGTAATATTCATTTATACTCTGTATATTCTTGTAATCTGATGCATTGTTGTAATATACAATGAAACGTTCTTTTGTATGCATTCTGATTTGTCGTGTTCTCAAACGATAGGGCGTTTCGAACGGCCTGAATCGGTTTAGCGACTGGTTCGGACCGAGCGAAATTCCTTGTCGTCACATTAAATTAAAGATATAATTCCATATTGAAAACGGATGGTATAATTATAAGAATTAAATATTTACATAAAATTCAAGAATAAATTCAAATAAATAACCCGATTAAAATTTACCATAAACAAGATTCTAAAATAGCAAATATTGAATTGTATTCATATCAATAATAAAATTATTTTGTTATATAAATTCCAAACAAATTTAGTTTTAAATAATCAAACTAAAAATTATTCCCATAAAATGCAAACAAATAAAATAAATAAACCAAAATTTAAATTAAATCATTAAATAATATACACTTAAAATTGAGGTTGTTACAAAAAGTCGTCATTTTTAAGTAAATAGGACATACATGTGGACATACATGTATGTATAAAGAAAAAGCATTTCCCACGATGCACATCCAAGATGGTTTAGCAAACCCTTCCTAGAATATTATAACATGGTACTCATAACTATTCATGCTTTAATGGTAGCATTTCATCATATTGACGCATGACATGGGTGGAAAATAGAAGGATACAAATTACATTGAAGATGGGTTAAGCATTTGTAAAAGTCATCATTTAAAAAACAATACTAGGAAAATTAAGTAACTGGCTTTGAGGGGTATTAAGAAATTCATTGCTAACCAAAATAAGACATGGACTACGCATGAAATTATACAAAAGAATAGAAAAATCGGTAAATCTAAAAGAGCGCTTCATGATAAAGGAGTTCCTCTACTGTCAAAATATTATTGACAACTAACTAACATAGAGCAAGCGACAGAAAACTAACCTTCGATGTCGGTATGAAGAACAGACGTCCAACTTTTATTTTTCTACAATTAAACGGATCCCAAAATGGACTATTACACAATTAAATATTTAAAAAAATCACCAAAATGCAAAACTCAGCTGCAAATTAACATTGTTTGGTTATGGAAGTAAAGTTGAAATAGTCATATAAAGTTCAACCAAGTTATTATTAGCCCCGCCACACTATTTTTAGTTTCCCCACCTTAGTTACTAAAACTATCATAAAATAAGATAAATTAATTATTTTTTAGCAATAATTAAGTATGTGCTCAGCTGGATGTAGGGTAGGTCAACCAATGGTGCTTTTGGATCTCAACTCTTGCCAGCTTGGTGTAAATTGTGATGCTAATTGAAGAACCAACATGAAAACTAAAAAAAAGTAGACTTAGTGAATTTTATTTAAGTGAGAGAAAAGATGAGAAGAACCGAAGACGTTGGACTATGGAAATTAACTGGCATATTCATCCAACATGGCAACCTAAATTATGGAGATGGCCTCCAAATGGTTAACTTCTTACTTCAAGCATTGTTATCTTGGAAACTTTGAAAAATGCTTCACTACTATTGATTTAGGTTTTCCTTTATAAAATAAGATACCATAAAACTTAGTGGCATTGTTAAACAATGGTAATTAGGATGAAGATAGGACATACGACAGTTACAATGTTTGATGGTTTTGTATTTGGTACATAAGTAGTTACTCATTTGGCAACTAAGAAGGCAAAACCCACTCGTTTTTGTGCGTGTAAAAATTCATTTATATAAGTATAAAGAAAATACACATCAACATTTTAACTTCATTAATTACATACAGCAGCAAAAGAATATATATACATTGATAACTTGTAGATTTGATTTCAATATCAAAGGAGAGAGAAATAGTAATGGATACATAATAAGAAATAAGATTTAATTTAAAAGATATTGGCAAAATGAAGTACAAAAATATTAAGCTCACCAGGAGTTGAAACCGATAGAAACTGATAGTATTATCTACCAAAGGTACGGTAGTCATTGTCATATCTCCATCCTTGTAGCCTTAAAACTATAAGAGCAGAAGGTAATAGTTAAAGGAAGTGGTACTTGGAAAGAATTAATAACTTGCAGTGAAGCATAAACTGACATTTTCCAAACAACTCATCAAAACTGAAGGCCCATTCATCCCTAGAGTGTCAAACAAATCAAATACCATTGCCTTACAAAATATACCTTGTCGTATGCAACTCTTTAGTTTTCAAATCTAGCCAATCAACCATGTCAAAAATGCTTAAACAATAGCTCTTACATTTATAGTTTTCAAATACATTTTTTTTTTATTTTTATTTTTTGCAGAAAATTACCTTGGATACATGTAATATCCAAAGCGGTGAGTTGAGAATATGCAGCTTTGACCTAATATATCAACCTGGAAGGACACACGCGCGCCCATACACACAGTAGTTAAAGGAAGTGGTACTTGGAAAGAAATAATAACTTGCGGTGAAGCATAAACTGACATTTTCCAAACAACTCATCAAAACTCAAGGCCCATTCATCCCTAGAGAGTCATACTAATCAAAAACCATTGCCTTACCAAATGTACCTTGTCGTATGCAACTCTTTAGTCCTCTTAATCTAGCCAATAAACCATGTCAAAAGTGCTTACACAATAGCTCTTACTTTTATATATTTTTCAAATACTTTTTTCTTTCTTTTTTTTTTTTTGCATAAAATCACCTACATATGTAATATCCCAAGGGGTGAGTTGAGAATATGCAACTTTGACCTAATATAGCAACCTGGAAGGACACATGCGCGCGCACACACACACATACACACATGAGAGTTCGAGTTTAAACGTGACATAAACATGCATTAATGTAAGATTATGCTTGTTGATATACATCTAAACAATGGAGTAAATAATTTGGCTTTATGTTTTCATGTACCAAGCCAAACAAAACACATAATTTTTTCTATACAATCCATCCGGACTCCATGCGGGGGTCCTATACAAAAATATTTAAGTATGTGTATAAGCGTTTATTGGCGGAGCACAATAGAATAGATAATGTTGCGTCTAGATGATTCCTTCACCTCCCCCTTCCCCCTTTCCCCCAAACAAAACCCCTCTCTCCCAAATACTATAACTATATTGACGGTAATGCATACGCATAGAAATGATAAAAAATACAATCTACAGAAAGCAAGCAAACTTATTTTTGAGACCATAAAATAAGGTTAAAGAAGAAAAACATAACCAAAAAAATTAACTCTTAAAGTAGAGACTTTTTTCCTCTAATAGTAAAAAAACCACTTAATATGAAACTACGTATTAAAAAATTAAAGTTAAAAAAGGAGTAATTTACATTATCGTACTTAAACACATAAAATTCGAAGTTTAAATACATAAATATCAACTCAATTCTACAGTCTGGCATAACATTAAACTCATCTAACATAAAGGTTTTACATCATAAGATATTTAAGAATTGACAACCGGTTATTTTATTCAATTGCATGGTCACCTGAACCATTAAATCGTGAATTTAAAAATAGAAGAAATAAATAATTATCATTCAAAAGTCGGTCAAACCGACATCTAGAAGAAAAAAATCTGGTGCAAAATCTCAAAAGTCGGTCAAACCAAAGTTCATTCAAGTCCGCGTAAAACATGTATGCCTCTAAAATATTCACAACATTCTTCTCACAATGACCTTCCAAAGACAGCTTAACCTCCACCCCCAAAGTAGCAGTTGCCCTTTTCAAAATCTGTTCCAGCAAAATAGGGCAAAGGCGGATGCAGCACGGGAAATAATCCCACTCAAATTTTTTGAAGCGAAGGACCGGTGTAAATCCTACTGCTACGACTAATTCATTTAGATTAGAGTGGTGGAACCTCATGCTCATTCCGGTCTAACCAAATAGTCTCCCTTTAAGGATGAGACCTGAGTGGCACACGAAAGATCAGATAGTACAAGTAGGTGTTATGGGCTAAGAAATGATCGAAGATAAGAAATTCGGTTTAGATCTTGGTGTAATAATGGGGTGAGATCTAATGCACAAACTAACGCGAAAAAGGAGGAGACGAGGCTATCACCAAGAAAGAGGAAGAAAAATAAAGACAAGGTTTGGTTAGATGAGGAACGAAGGACGAAGAAAGAATTTTATGGAGGGTAATTTGGATGCAACTTTTACGGTTGAGTCCTAGGTTCATGTTGTACCAAGATTCATCACCTAGTTAGCCACTCTAGGTGTAACACTAAACAGTCAACTGCTAAATGAGCTTCGGATAAAAATTGAACCTTGACCCTATTAGGGTCAGATTAAAATATTAATCATTTTGTGTCATCTATTAAAATCTGACGTGATCCGAAAAATACTTATTCTCATCGCGGTGGTTCTAAAGACTACTGTCACATACGGAACAATACTCCAAAGATTCAAACACTACAACAAATTGGCCATATTAAAATAGTGGAAAACCGTTGTAATATAGTTTTTACAATGACGGGGTAACCGTCGTGTATTAAGAAGTTGTAATAGACTAAAATCTTTTACAACTTTTTTGCACTGTTGCAACACTGTTGTAATATGTATATTTTACAACATTTATACACTGTTGTAATAAACTTTATTACAACTTTTATCACTGTTGTTATTATAATTTTTGCAACTATTATTAACTATTGTGATATATTTTATTATAACTATTATTTTACACTTGTAATATATCCACAAATTATATACATGTTACTAATAAAAAATTATTTTAGAACATAATATCTACAAAACTGAAGATATCAAACAAACTTAAAACATGAACAAAAACAATATATTAATTTTTTTCAAACTTTCATCATTTTTTTTACATAATACGCTGACAAAACACAATAAATACATACCCAACAAAACAATCTACATTAGTCACTCACATCACCAACTAAACCTTACAAAATATATAATCATTCTAAATAATATCCTTCCTAGCCTCCAATAGCTCATTTCATCCCTCAGTGTATAATGGATATGCCACGTTCTCCTCTTCCTCCTCAGATGATGACACATCATCGCTTTCCATAGCTTTGAGCAAGACGCTCAATTTCCCACTAGCTTCCAATTGAGTTCTCAATCTCAACATCTGGTCATTTGAAGGACACTCGGTTGGATGGTCATGTTCAGAATGATCTTCTTGATTTCCCTCGCTTTCGTGTCCTACCTTTCTCCATTTTTTCGTCCCTTGCATTGATGGAGCCTGTAAATAGATAAGTTACACCTTTTGTCCCTGTAAATTGATTGAACCAAGCATACCTAGATTTACGTTGAATTCATTACCAAGGTGCTAAAATGCTATTACCATTTTTCCAACTTACACTGCAAGAAAACCAAGAGTTTAAGAAATTAAATAAACTTACGGTCATTCTATTGGTTAGTGTATGGTTGCGCATTTTTGAGAAAACCTGACCTTTCCAATTTATACCATTTCCGACATAAAACCTTCCTCTTGAAACTACTTGTTTATTTATGCATATGGAATAGGAATTATAGTATAAAAAGAAATAAAGAGTTGGCTAACCTCTCTATATAAATTGTACATGTCAAGGCGTTTTGGATTGAGTATAGCATCAGGAAAATGTGAAATTCCTCCTTATGGCACCAGAATAGTGTGCCCTCTAAGGATCAAGAACTGCATTACATCCATTAAAAATTCCTCCGATTATAATAAAATGAATTGTTACAAGCATGATCAATCCCCAATTCTAAGTACATTCGATTTATGTTGAATCCCAAAAAATACTGAAACTTCTTCTTGCATATAATTATTCGTTAATAGCCCAAAAATGTAAAAATTGTGAAATGTGTAAACCTAATCAGTTATGTTAATGTGTGCCTACAATAAGCAATGCACTGGTTATAATTGTAATTGGCAATGCACTGGTACTGGTAAGTGCAATTACCAATGCACTGACAATATATTCCTGGAATTTGAAATATAAAACTTACTTTGAAATATATTATGAGAATTTGTCAATGAAATCTAGTTACCAGTACTGACGTCAAACAATTTTCATGGTTTCATGTGAACCACACAATGCTTTATAAATTACTACAGTAAACATAAAATTTTGAGTAATATCATCTATAAATTATTTTGAGTACAAATAATAGTATCAAGAAGAAATTTCACGTACCATTCTGCATGTCAAATGATATTTACACCCATCATGAACTTTAGATGAAATCAGAAATAATCTAAGCATAATGGTAAAGTCTAAACTTGGAACAAGGATTTCTACCAAATGACACATTTCAGCTTCTAAGATTAGCATCATTCAAGGTTTCCTTCGAATAGACTCATGTGAATATTATCTTATTAGTTTGGAAGCAATTTATTTTCTTCTATCAGATTAGTTCACGTAAATCATTCAGGAAACACCTTTAATGGATCTAACACATTTCTTCATTCACAAGAAAATGTTAGTTTGGTACATCCTCCAAACTCCACCATGTACTTTGGATTCAATTTTCCATTCAAATTGATTTATCTTTCCATTTTATGTAGTACATCTCAAATAATAATTTATGGTTGAAACCTATCACTAAACTCTTTAATGTATTTTTTCTCATGTGAACATCTTCTTCATATCCATTTTATGAAGTAAATGTTTTTATTATCCACAACTGACTCATTTAGTTCTTTGCCATATCCATTCATGACTCGCCCAATACATTGATCTCACATCCTCTCTTGTGCAATTCATAAATTTGTCCCAATTGTTCTCATCAAACGGTTTCTTGTTCCGTCTACCTGTTCAATGTCCACATACATGATTATTTAAGATCTTTTGTTGAATGTGCAACGTAAAACGTACAAATCGCTCACTGATGTATGCTACATACTACTACTTGTCAATAACCTATCTATTTATCTACCATGCAGATATAACAAAATTAACTCAACCATTCAATTCAAAGAATCAAAAACTGGAAACACTTGGTTCATCAAGGACGTAGTTAAATGTTTGACAAAGCTTCCTAAAAGAGTTCAGGTACATACAGAATGAATTTTCAAAATATAAATAAATATAACCGCAATAATAAACAGTTTATTCTGAGCTTGTTATTCAAGTATAAATAGTAAGATAAACAAGTAATTTCATGTACTTTAGATGCAAATCAGATAGTATTTGAACAAAAATGCTAAAAAGTATAACTGAGAATTTGAAATTAAATAATGAAATTATATAGGGACGTTGAGATTGAGAACTTAAAGTGCAGATTAAAGAAGAACTACGTACAGAATGATGGGCTCAGAGAGTTTTCGGAGGTGCACAGTTGCGTCGTTGGTGGGAACCGCCATGGCGTAAGATTTGGCTTCATGTGGAGCTCTTGGATCTTCTTCAGCTGCAGCTCTTGCGCCATTCAACTTTCAGCAGAGGCTGATGAGATTAGGTTTGCGAATTGGGCGAGAGTTTTAAATTCTACTTCATCTTCATCCATGGCCGATGGGGGAGATGTGAACTGAATTGGGGATTTCTTGGAGTTTACTGAACACGTTTTGCAATGTAGAGTAATTATTATTTTTAGATCTAGGGAATCGGAATGAGCCAATGAACATCGCTGCATCCCGACCCTATTACACTGCTTCGAGCGTGAACCGCAGTTGCTCTAGCTGTTGGAGCTCCGGCCAATCCTGTTAAACACATGGAGAGGTATGGGGAATCCACCAAGCGAGACTCGAGCAGTTGGATCTGAAATAGTAAAATGATTAAAAGAGGACGGAGGATTCGAGCAATGCTGGAGGAAAAACATGGAGCTACGCTGAAGAAACTGACAAAATTGGGCACATGGATGGATAAGATGGTGGAGGCGAAAAGGTTGGGTAAGAGATAAAATGCTGATGTGGTGGGATTTGGGAACTAAGGTTGTACAGAAGAAGCCAAAAAGGAGTTGAAAATTAAAACAAAATGAGGCTAGTGGGAAATGAAATTTTGGAGGGAGGAGAAGTGGTAGAATAAGTAATGTTATGACCTGACCGTCAGCCAAAAAACGTATTTTCAAATTTAAGGAAAGCTTCTAAATTCATTTTTTATTAATTATTTTATTATTTATTAATCATCAACCATTAATTAAATATTAAATATTTATTTATTTATTATTCATTATTGTTTTAATTAATAAATATTGATAGAAATTATTTCATATCTCGAATTAATTATCAATTATTATTTTATAATAGTAATTATTATATTTTAATTTTTAATTAATATTGATTAACCATTGTTTATATCATATTATGAATTATTATATAATTTAATTCCAAATATTAAATATTACATCGTAATTAAAGCTATCAAAAGCACAAATATTAAAACTATTAAATATTACTTCGTAATTACAACATTAAGTTTACACGTAAACAAAAAATCTATCAAAAGCATAAAGAAGCGGTTGTTAACTGCTGAACAAACAAGTTGCCAAAATTATATTTATTAAAACTACTGAAATAGTTACTACCAAATCAAATATTACTTATTAATAATAGTTATTATTTAACTTTTACTTATTTCTACTTAGTTATAATCGAGTAATAATTATTAAAAGCTTATGTTACTAATTATTAATTAACAAGTAGTTAAAGTGGTATCAACAATAGGTTGCGACCACACAATCATCTTATGAATACCCAAAAATAAATTTAGCTAGTAAGCTGTATTAAATTTAATATGAACTTTCCCTCTTATCTAGCTAATGAGTCAACTAAAGGTTTAAAAAGCAAATACCCCAAGCTAAACGAAATTTTCCTTAGTCCATTTGAGATTATTTTTTTGAAAACTCTTCAAAATTTAGATTCGTTTTATAAACTGAGGTTCTCATGCTATATGTTTATAGTATAACTGCTTTTTATTACTTTTTAAAACTGAACATGGTTTGCATAAAATGTGTTTTCACGAAAAAAGTTTAAAATCTTTGAAACCCTTTTTCTTTTCCAAAACAAGTTTAAAAATAAAATTTCTCCTTACTACAAGACCAAGAACTCAAAGAGATACTTTCAAACAAAAGAGTATCTGGACTTCTATAATAAAATATTGAATGGATATACTTCATCATAGCTTCCGGGCTAATACGACATAATAACAAGATATTCCCGTTTAATTCTGAAACCAAGAAAAGGTTTTCGACTGGAAGTCCCAAACGAAATCAAAAACCAGAAATCCTGACAATCTCAGTTGTAGCTAACTTTCCGTCCAATCATAAACTAAAATTCTTGGGATTCACCATATGTCGTACTCATGCTCTTCAAGACAATCATTAAGTGCACTGTGAGGTAAATCGGAACTTGCAAGAAAACTTAAACTCGAAAATATTTCTAACTCCTTGTCTTTTAAACCCATCTTTAATAAATAGGATCATGACTACTTCATCGTCGAAATTATTTAGATTCAAGCGCTAAACGCCAAAGAGAAATAGAAAGGAAGTTCGAAAATTTTCTCTTATTAAATTCTAATTTATCTAATCCTATGATCGTCTAAACCTAGTCTCTAATACCAAATGTAACATCCCACAATTTTCTAAGCCCGAATTTGGACAAAAATTGAAACTCAAATCTATCCAAGCATGGATAGTGTGAATCTGGTACTATAAATAATGAGCGTGAGCATAATCAGAGTACAATAAAACCAACTCACAGTGCAAACAAGATAGGATAACAAGTATCGATTAAGGAAACTACCTTGATAGTGAATCATCAAATCAATAACTAGCATGAGAGAACAAGAACAAAAAAACATACTTTAATACTTGCAAAGAACTGTCTTCCCCAAGATAGACCTGAGAGTAGTTATGAGGAGAGGGGTTAGAACAAGTCCTAGTGAGTAGGAAATGTATAACACTATCTATAATATACAAATGCATCCTTATTTGGTTTCACCCGTACCATACATCTAACAAGGTTAGTATTTCTAACATAACCTTGCAAAGATTACGCACGACGATTAACTACTACGATGCCCAAGGTAGCACTTCCTAAAGATAGTTTAATGTACTACACTGAGACAGAACTTTTACACACAGTATGAAGCCTTTAAATCACCATACAATCCGATACCAAAACTAAGAGGCGAGCTTACCAACTACATAATACCTTACTATTAAAGGAGCAGGGTTATATATATAGCCACTTATAGCCTCACTCACAATATATATATATATATATGTATATATATACATATATATATATATTTGTGTGTGGATCCTTACGATCACTTAAGGCCCAATGTGAATCTACTGATCACTTAATACCTAACTTGATTGTTTACAACGCACCGTATAAATTAAAGGGCACTAGCTACTAAGTCCTACTAATTTAAGGATTACATTATTCATGCATATTCCCAACCCCACATAAGGCGAGAGATAGTAAGCAGCCACTTATTACATACAGGCTTGGCAGATACCACATAGTCATTTATGAAATTCCCCTGGCGGGCTCCTGTGTTACTATCTAGCTGACCTTATTGGATAATCATCTTGTCACTTAATACTTCCTGCATGATAGGCAGACCTATGGTACTTGTGTAGCGGTCATTTAATACCTTATCCCAAGACAGACTCTTACCCAATCACTTACTACTTGGAGGAAGCGGACTATTGTGGAGATTACCGATCTTGCACCTAATTAACAATTTAATACTTCATATTTATGAGGAGGTGAGTTATCTGATAAATTAATACCTGATAAGGGCGCTCCCTATAACTCTACCCTTACGGGGAAGGGTGAGTCCAATCACTTAATACCTAATAAGCGGATCCCACTACTGAATACCTCTAATCCTGAAATAGGTTACGCTATTGAATTATTCGCTTTTTGGTTTCCTTCCTTCAGATGGGAGAGAGGTCCTACAACAAATTTATATCTCAATACTTAAAGTAAACCTTTAGTATAAATTTGTGTTACACAATTAATTATCATCATAGGTTCTTATGGTCAATGATATCTCACGTCAGTTGTACTTAAATCTAACTGCAGAAAAGTGCTACCTTCTATTGGGTAACATAACCGACCTCACATCATTAACGTACTAAGTCCAATCCTTATTTTAATTAATTATATTATTTCTAGAAACTAACTAGGAATAATAAAAGGATGATTACCTAAAATTCACAGTTCTAGGATATTTGTTTATTTACTTACTTATTGGACTTGGTACTAACTACGGCAATTAATACCCAAATTTCCCATTATATCCCCTTTAATTAAATTAATTATTATAACAGTCACATGCCATTAACGACTATAATAGTGATATTTACTAAGGCCATGAATACCCAAATAAACCAGTTAAATTCCATAATTGTTACATGCCATTAATGACCATAACAGTTACATTTCCTAAGTCAACAGACAACCTGTTAAATGCCATTAACATCAGTCCCTTCTAATCAAATTAATCCTACTTTATTGTAACTCCAACATTTTTACTATTGTTATTTTACTTTATTAGTTCTTACATACATATTTTACTATTTAGATTTCTCTAATTGGAGTTACAACATTTACTCCTATTCATTTTACATTGAAACCAATTGACATTTACTTCGTTGTTCGATTTCCCCACAGCAAACATGGTTACAATATTAATTACCTTCTTAATTTATTTTTAACCTTTTGAATTACAATAATTAATTCCAAATTTATTGCTAATAAATACAATGGTTACAAATATTTAATTCAATTCATAATGGGCAATATCACTATGTACCCATCCTAAATGGAAAACTCTTCAAACTTATAACACGCGTTTACCTAATTAGTAGTCATAATCGAGTTATTGATGTATACTTTTAGACAGATAAAATTATAAAACAATTATGTATGCATATTTTTAGTGCGATATTTACATAGTTACTAATTAGTTTAAATTCTTATTATTTCACATTCTAATCTAAACTAACGATCATAACAACCCTTTTGTGTTTAGCCTGGCTGAGATTCAAAATCTCATAAAATGCTATTTACTTTAATTATTGTAAATTTTTCCCAAACAATTGAAAGAGGAAAGTATTAACACTTTTCAAATCATAAGAAATAGGTAATGTTTTATTCGGAATAGATGATGTAAACTACGTACACAACATGTGAATTTACGCATCTCTTCCTATATGATTTATTAGTATTTCTTGTGGACTTCGAACAATGCCTTTTTATTTAAAATGAACAAAAATGTATAATATATAAAAATCAAGAAAAAACTTCAAACAATACAGAACATAAATAGATTTGCGATTCTAAGAAAGCTAACTGCAAAAATTTGCCAAAGTACAACTAATCCCACAAATCTGGAATAAATAACAACACAAATTTATAAATATTAAGGGACTGGTTTCCAAATTCAGGGTGTTCACAATAACCATGTGATATATGAAAGAATTGTAGGCAAGATATGAATACTATAACTGAAAAGCCTACAAATTCATATTATACTTTTGAACACATAAATTTAAACTACCACAAACGACATAAATATGATATTATAAGCACACAGGTTCAGATTAACACAAACGAAGTAAATATGATATTATTAACATTGAGTATATTTCCCATTCGCCTGAAATCCGTTCCAATTCAAAATCTGAACACAACTTTAGGCTTGTGTTTCCAAATCCCAACTAATCTATAATGTGTACAGAAAAAGGATATGTATACACATTGAAACTTGTAGATCTGATAAAAGAATAGGAAAAAGGGAAAGAAAATTAAGGTTATAAATTATCTATGCATAGATCCAATCCTTATACATAAATCTGGATTCAAAATCTTTAATCTTTGTTTGTTTAATTGGAATATATATATATATATATATATATATATATATTAGAAATTTAAAAGAGATTGGAGAAATGGAAATGATAGAGCTTCGCAGCTGCCTCTAGAAAATATGAGCCAAAGAGTGAGGGTCTAGGCCTTTATTTATAAGTGCTCAAATGACTTAGAACCATCAGATTTATTTTTACAAAAATCTGTTTGTTAATATATAATACATAATATAGAACCCTAGCTGCCACAAGAGGATTCGACCTACAGGTCGTAGGGGAGGTCGACCCTCAAATCAGATATACTCTTGATTAATGGTATATGGTACAGGGTGATAAATGGTAATTTTGATTAACATCAATATATGTACTATTGATTAATTATTTGTTGTCCTTTTTCGTATTTCAACCGTAACTTTTTCATACATGCAAAATTTGCGAAGTTCCAAACATAAAAGTTGATTGAAATTCAGTCACAAATGCAACTATAAAAGTTTCGTGGTAAAATATCGTTGTTTTCTTAAATATTTTTTTTAGAATATTACTCAATAACTAATTTAACTAACGCCAAATTCCGGGGTGTTACATAGGTGTCAGATTTGTTCTTAGTGCTAATTAGGAGGTCTGACTTGATTATTCAAACATCTGATCTATCTAATAACTAATATCCATGAGAAGGCACTCTATTTACTCTTTTTCGTCTGCATCCCTCGCCAATGGTTATGAGCTGCAATCAAATAAAATAATCTAAAGAGTTGTAACTTTTGATTAAAAGCCATAGATCAACTATATATACATATCACTTTCATGACGATTGATCTCTAAAATTTACTTTTGCTTTATATATTCATACATTCTATTAAAGCACTCAAGCAAACAATTGCTCTCATATTCAATTCATTTAGTGCTATTAGCAAAAATTCTTCCTATAAATCTACGCACACTCATGAAATACACATGAGAGAGATTATAGGAAGAATTGTACCTGTAACAACCCGGAAAATCAGAACCAATTTAAGTTTTTTATTTTTGTAATTTTAATGAATTTTGAATATTTAAAATGATTTATTTTAGATAATAACGACTAGAAATTTATTTTGAATAGAATTAGAACGTATAATTTTATTTAAATTGAAGTTAGAATATAAAAATATTTTATTATAAAAGGAACTGAAAATGGCGCGGTAGTTTGGAAATTCGAGTTCAAATTTCAAATGAATGTATAGGATTCAAAATAAACAGGATTTTAGTGAAACCATAAATATTTGAATCTGTCTGAAAATATCTTTCCAACGAATCTGAAAAATCCAAATTTCATAGCGGGAATAAAAAGTTATGTCCAATTGAAAATTCAGAATAGTCGCTATAAAAATATAGCCCAAAAAGTCACATTTTGCATACGAATGAATTTGGACTCAAAACCATTTCCATTGAGTTCAAAAATCTGTTTGCAACTCCGAAAAATATAACCTTCGATATATTCCAAGATCCAGAATAGTGAGAATTGGATGGGGTTTTCGGTTAGCAATACATAGCCCTCAAAAAGTAAAATTTTACGTATGAGCTTAGAATTTGACAATATAATTTTTTTTGATTCATAATGACAAATTATTGTTGAGTTCCAAAATGCACATCAAACGGAGTTAGTATGTGGTCGAGCGAGCTAAAACAGGCAATCAGTTTATAAAGTAACGTTATTGATACGACCTTAAAATTCGATTCTGTTTTTTTTCTGAATTCGTATCGTCTAATAATGGTTAAATCCAAAAGGCCATGATTTTGGGAGTTAGCATGTGATCGTGCAAGAAGAAAATGTTCGCCAAAATTGTATTTTTGAACAATATCTGAGCATCTTTGTGAATTTAACGGACAGTCAAATGAACTCGAAATTCGACGAAACTTGTTTCGTTGGACTCATCTTCGCGTTTACTATCTCGTATCCGAAATCCGTGGCAAACGGAGATTGTCTGTAGTCGGGCGGTTCGAGAGAAAAGGCATATAAGCCACTTTCCTTCCTTTTCTTTCTAACTTTTCTTCTTATTCTTTTTTTCCTCCTTTTCCATTTTAATGGGGAGCTCCACCTCCGCCGCTGCCTCAAGCCGCACCCCCTCCTCCACCACCGCCGTCAGCCAGCCGCCACCCCTCTCTCCTCCTCTCTCCTCCCCTTCTTCCTCCTCTCTCTCCTTCCTTCTCTACATAAAGCCCTAGACCCAAATCACCACTGCCGGGCCCCACCACTGCCGCCACCACCACTCATCCACCTCCCAACGTCAGTCAGGCCCCACGCCGCCTGCAGCACCACCCAACTCCGGCCGTGGGCTCCCCTTCACCAAAAACCCATTTTCAACAAAAAAAATCCCATTTTGCAAATAACCCCCGCCACTATTTCGCCAATAACTCCCAAACCGTGCATTTCTATCCAAAAATCCACTTAACCAATGTTGTAGAGCGCGATTTTCTCTTCGATTTGGTATATGGAAGTCCTATTTTGGATTACGGAGCTGTCCGGAAATCATGTCCGAAGTCAACGGACCTGCTGCTGTTTTTCGCGATTTCCAGCGAATTGGTTCGTTTTGTAGGAAAGCCTACTAGGAAAAATTTGTCCGGAATGGTGCGTTTAGGCTAGTGAAAAAGTTTGGTGAAGATTGGAGGCATTATGCAAATTCTAGAGCCAAAGAGGCGAATTCAAGTGTGAGAAAGCGACAAAACGGAGTGCGACGACAAAATCCGCCAATTAAAGAATGACGGAGTGGATCCCATAGGTGAGAACTCCCCACCATAATTTCTTATACAGTTATTTATTTTATGACTGCCTATACGAACTGCTCCCCATCGTCTACAAACCATGGACGACTTGTTTGACTGTTTGGTTTGGTTGATTGGATTATTTGGTTGAATTTGGTTTGTGAATTAAAATGAATTGATATGATTTGGTTTGTGTATGGCGCGAGCCATTATTGGGCGAGTGATAAGGCTAGACCTTATCCCGCTTCTAATATCGCACTGTTATGCCGCCAATTTTTTCTAAAATATATTAGAATAATAAAAAATATCATTTTTATTGTGTAAATGAACCGAATAAATATTTTATCGTTAAAAATATAATTTTTTAACGCGGATAAGAATAAAATAAATATTCATTTACAAATTAGACGATTTGTTTATGTACACCCATTTGACTGATATGGATTGGGACGATAAATATTACACGTTGCCCAACTACACAAATAAAATCTGTGTTTGATTGATGAAACCCCACACGTGTGTTAGGATGATATTTGAAGTACACTAATCCCAATTGTTTAGTGCTATGTCGATCGATTGGTTGACATGTTGTTGTAAGCATTAAATATTTATATTTAATGCTTATACAGTGTAGAACGCACTTTGGTTGATGGATGATTATTTATCACTGTTGTTGTATACATGTGCTGTATGAAATCCATATAAATGACATTCTATGGTAATTGACTGTGTCTAATTCCAGTCCAGAAAGAATGAATATTTTAAAATAACAAATATTTTAAAATAATGAATATTTTAAAATAATATTCATTAAAAAATCAAAATTTGATTTTGATGTCCGATTTGGGATGGACACGAATATATTCAAATATATAAAGCCGTGTTGATTAGATTAACGCCATTTTGACGTGAACGGTCTTTATATCGATTTTATTCATTTTTATAATGAATATCGAAAAGGAAGTGATTTCAAAATCTAATGTTTTGAAAATATTATCATTTATATAATAATGATATGGAATACTCAATTTTGATTTGAAATTGAATATGAAGATGAAATCGTTTTGAAAACAAATTTAAAACGATTTACAAAATACGTTTTAAAAGGAAATCGATGAAATATATATAATATATATTATAAATAAATAAATAAATATATATATATATAATGGCCTGAATAGAACGCGCCGCGCAGCGGTAGTTTGCGAATTTCGACCATTGACTTCGAATTGACGTTACGGGAGATCCGTCTGTCGGATTCTCCTGAAACCAGGACTTTTGGGTTCGTATCGAAAAGAGCTTCCAAACGAATATAAGAGATTTGAAATCTAACGGTTGGATTTGGAATTAAGTCCAAAACAAATTTGGAAAAGGTCGCTATAAGTGCAGTTCGATGACAATTTATGGAAATTGACTGTACGGGCCTTAATAAAATTATTAAAAATATTAATAATTTGTATAAAAATCATAATAAATGATTTGGAAAGAAATTGAGAGAAAAATTCCATATTTATAAAAATATATTTTGTATTGAAATGAACTAGTTATGAACTAGAATTATAATCCAATATTTTTAAATAAAAAATTGGATTTGAAATGGTTTTAAAGATAACCAGAATTTCCAATATACGAATTGGAATGGATTTGGATCGAAATTATCTTCAGAATATTTCGATATTGGATTCCGTGATTATATGGATATTGTGGAGGAATTTGGAGGATAATATATATCGTTATTCCAATACGAAATCTGTTGATTCCAGAATTTGATATCGAATATAAGCCAATATATTTTCTATTCAGAGCCTTGTATTTAATATTAAATGGGATTTTGGGTTTGTCGTGAATGGTGTCTTCATTAACACTGTTCTTAAACCCAGTTGAGAGAAGATTAAATCTTTTTATTTAGATTTAATGAAGTATACCAATTAATTAATATTTAATTGGGATTGATTTTTGGGTTTATCGTGAACGGCGTTTTAAATAACACTTGTTCTTTAACCCGATTAACAATGGAATGAGATTTTGGGTTTGTCATGAATGATCTCTTTAACAATACTGTTCTTAAACCCAATGGAGTTAAGAAAATTAGAAACTAACTGGAGATTAGCTAAGTTGAATGGTTTCCTGGGTATTTTTCTGATGTTGGTTTCGGCCTTCGGGATTAATACTTAGGGAATTGTTTTCTTACTAGTTTACGGTTAGAGACTGATGGAATGTGATTTTGGGTTTATCGTGAACCGTATTTTAAATGACATTGGTTCTTTAACCCAATTAAAGATAAGATTAATTTCTTAGTTTTGAATAATCATTAATATTGATTTTTGGGAAGATTAAAACTAAATGCAGTTTCAATGAATCTTTGATTAGATTGAAAAGTGAATGTGATAATTAAAATTATCAATTCAAGAAAATGATCGAAAATAGAGTGTCATCAGTTTTACTCCAGGCGATAACTAAATCTTTAATTTGATTTGAATGTGAAATGGTAATTGAATTTACCGATAACACTGTGGTGTTAGATACGAAGTATTACCAGTTTTGCTTCATGGGATGAATAGGTTGGGATTGGGAAATAAAATAAATGATTGCTTCAGTAAGGATTGCTAATCCCGACTAGTTTGGAAAACCTTAATATGGTTTGAAATGATATCTAAAGGAAGATTAAGGAAAAAATTTAAAGAATTTATCTTTGATAAAATTAATGGGTACCTTTCCCAAAGGATATGAATGTTTAAATAAAAGAATATTCAGAATTGGAATGAGTCGTATGCTGTATTTTTATAGCATTTGTTTATTATATACGCGAGTTATTCAGAAAGACCGGGTTTATCCCATTATAAATAACTGAATCGGCGATGAGTCGACGATGAAGACGGTGGTTGAAGACCGGAGGTCTTCACATCATTTGGATGATTACTGATGTCTTGATTGGGCTCTATACCCAAGACAAGGTAATAAGTGGTGATCATCCAGACGTACATAGAGATCGACCTGATATGCGAGGGCCTCTCTCCTGTATTGGACAGATGGAATAAGGAATAAGGTGCCTCCGGTTTCGTTTAGACCCAGAACGAACATGTAAATGGATGTGTGTCTGACATTGGATTTCATTCTATGTGATTGATAGACATCGGTTGCATAGCATGAATTTCCTGTGTGGCATGCTGAGATGCAAATGATCAAGGCTTCTGTTGAAAAGCAGAGTCTTGTGGTTAATGATCAAAGCACGACTTTAATATAGCATAGATTTGTGTAGCGTTAATTCGCGAGCCTCGCACCCTGGTGTGAACCAGAAACGGGAGAGGACCTCAGCGAGGGCATGTGTTTCCTTCCAGCTAGGAGTGGTGTCTGGGTTTTGCAAGCCCGGATGTTTTACTTATGTGAATGATGGATAGCAAGGCGCCTTAGTTATATCGGTCTCTGCAAAGCCGGTGGATTGTATGGTCTTAATACAGACCAGACTGATGCCCCATAGGGTGGGGAAACACAGTGTTCAGGCATTTTAATCCACTCCGTGTGGACCGGCCCCGACGATCCAAGGTGCAGTTGCGGTTGTTCCTGAGACACGGGCTAAGCGTCTCGAAGCGGTAAGGACGATCCCTTGCCTTGGTTCACAGACGGAAATCCAACTTCCAATACGTGACATTTCGGTTTTATTTTTAGAGCCTAGTATGGCGACATAGTGGGATGGGACACTATGCCGTCTTTGATTGATACATTTATATTTGAAGTTGTTTTCATTTACTTTACACTATAATAGTATCAAAATGATTTGTTTTAAACATACCAAGTATGTTGGGCTATTATAAGGTAAAACTCTATCCTTCGGCTTGCGTTGCATTGTGTGATGGGGCCTGAGTCTTATAATAGCTTCATTTTTCCAAAAAGCATTGCGCTGTTTGTTATATGCACTGGTATTCTTGGGAGGAAACCCATTCCGTGTTATACGGTGTGGTCCCTTGATATATTCTATTTTAAAGTAAAGTTTTAAATAACTGTTTTAGTTCTCATACAAGTTACATGACTGACCTGGAGTTTATTGTTTTAACCTTAACTCGGGATGCCCCTATTTTCCACAAGGGCAGCTAGCAGTTTTGGTTTGGCAGATTTATATTTAAAGGATCCTAGTTTACTGCTGGAATGATATTCAAAAAGCTCTGTATCTGCATATTCCTTTCAGTTGTGTTTTGTATTATTTTTCGCTGCATGGTAACTTGTAAATTTCTGATATTTAGTAAATGTGTAATATTTATTCATAATTTGTATATTCTTGTATTCTGATGAAATTGTTGTAATAAGCAATGAAGTGTTCTTCTGTTTGTGTTCTAATTTGTCGTGTTCTCAAAGCAATAAGGGCTTTCCTTCACGGGGAAGTTCGGGTCGTTTCATTTTGGTATCAGAGCTTTTCTTTACAGAGCTCGAGAACAAGGCACATTACAACCAAACGAAAGAATTCATCAGAGATTGGATTAGTAATATCCAATGAGAATGACTTGTTAGAGATAGGATCAGTAGTATCCTAGAATGAGTGTGAAGAGTGGTATTATTTTTAAAATAAAAATGAAACCAATTTTGTTTTGAAAATTTAATCTAATTATACGTATTAGAGTATATTATTTTATTTTATTTTGGACAATCGAGTATATGAGATTTTGCATATACGCATCATGATCGTATATTCGAAGTCTCAAATATATTTGATAGATATAGAATCACACTCTGTTCGCATGGAGATGATTCTAATGATGGCATGTCATCATCAGTGCTTATGTTCGAGTTTCGAAGTGGGATATCTGTATATTTCCAATTGACTGGTGTGTGAACCAAAACTAGATAGGGCTATTGTTGTGATTTGGCATAAAAAACCTGATTTTCTCTACGTATATCAAAGTTACGAATTTTAAACGTTAATCAACTAATTGATTACTGATTGTTGATTGTGTTGTTTGACTATTGGTTTGACTAATTAAAACCTATATGTGAATGAATGGTAAATTAGCCCAAGTGAATCAAATATTGGACTGATTTGAAATTTTGATTGCAATTGCATGCATGTACGTATATACATTGAACATGTCATAGCAAGGAGGCCAGAGCAGAGGAATAAAATTGTATGCCCAACAAATAGGTACATGTTTACTAATTTATTGGGTTTGGATGATTTTATGAGCCGATTGGCTTTTTCTTTTTCTTTTTGAGATTAGATGGCCTGTGTGGCGGTTTGGGGATTTTCCCGGTTCTCCCGGTACAAAGGAGGTTATGGCGAAATTTTTCGAAAATTTAGGGTGTTAGCCAAATTTTTGAAAAAATTGAAAATTCTTAGAAATTGAAAGTTGAAGAATGAAAGCCAAACTGAAAATTAAGTTGGTTAGTTAAAAAACTTTCAGCTCCGTTCCTTTATGAGGACGAAAAGATTTTAAGTGGGGGAGATTGTAACCACTTAGAAAATCAAAACCAATTTAAATTTTTTATTTTGGAAATTTTAATGAATTTTGAATATTTAAAATGATTTATTTTAAATAATAACAACTAGAAATTTATTTTGAATAGAACTAGAACGTATAATTTTATTTAAATTGAAATTAGAATGTAAATATTTATTTTAATTACTAAAGGAATTGGAAATGGCATGGTAGTTTGGAAATTCGAGTTCAAGTTTCAAATGAATATATAGGATTCAAAATAAATAGGATTTTAGTGAAACAACAAATATTTGAATCTATCTGAAAATATCGTTCCAACGAATCTGAAAAATCCAAATTTCATAGTGGGAATAAAAAGTAATGTCCAGTTGAAAATTCAGATTAGTCGCCATAGAAATATAGCCCAAAAAGTCACAATTTGCATACGAATGAATTTGGACCTGAAACCACTTCCATTGAGTTCAAAATATCATTTGTGACTCCGAAAAGTATAAGCTTCGATATATTCCGATATCCAGAATAGTGAGAATTTGATGGGGGTTTTCGGTTAGCAATACATAGCCCTTAAAAAGTGAAATTTTGCGCATGAGCTCAGAATTCGACGAGATAAATTTTTCTAGATTCATAATGACAAATCATTGTTGAGTTCCAAAATGCACATCGAACAGAGTTAGTATGTGGTCGTGCAAGCTAAAACAGGTCAGGGTAAAATAGGCAATCAGTTTACAAAGTAACGTTATTGATACGACCTCAGAATTCGATTCCGTTTTTTTTTGGGATTCATATCGTCTAATATTGATTAAATCCAAAAGATCCTGATTTTCGGAGTTAGCATGTGATCGTGCAAGAAGAGAAGGTGCACCAAAATCGCATTTTTAAACAATATTTGAGCGTCTTTGTGAATTTTAACAGACGGTCAAATGAAGTCGGAATTCGACGAAACTTATTTTGTTGGATTCGTCTTCGCGTCTACTATCACGTGTCTGAAATCTGTGGCAAATGGAGATCATCTGTAGTCGGGCGGTTCAAGAAAAACAGGCATATAAGCCACTTTCCTTCCTTTTCTTTCTCACTTTTCTTCCTCTTCTTTTTTCCCCTCCTTTTCCATTTTAATCGGGAGCTCCACCCCCACTGCTGCCTCAGGCTGCACCCCCTCCTCCACCACTACCATCGGCCAGCTGCCACCCCTCTCCTCCCCCTCTTTCCTCCTCTCTCTCCTTCCTTCTAAACATAAAGCCCTAGCCCCAAATCCCCACCAACCACCACCGCCGGGCCCCACCGCCACCACCACTCGTCCACCTCCCCACGTCAGTCAGACCCCACACCGCCTGCAGCACCACCCAACTCTGGTCGTGGGCCCCCCTTCACCAAAAACCCATTTTCAACAAAAATCCTGTTTTGCAAATAACCCCCTGCCACTATTTCTCCAATAACTCCCAAACCGTGCATTTCTAGCCAAAATTCCACTAGACCAATGTTGTAGAGCACAATTTTCTCTTCGATTTGGTATTGGAATTCCTATTTTGGATTGCGGAGCTGTTCGGAAATCGTGTCCAAAGTTAACGGTCTTGCTGCTGTTTTTCGCGACTTCTGGCGAGTTTATCATGAATGGTATCTTTAATAACAGTTGTTCTTTAACCCGATTAACAATGGAATGAGATTTTGGGTTTGTCATGAATGGTATCTTTAATAATACTGTTCTTAAACCCAATGGAATTAAGAAAATTAGAAACTAACTATAGATTAGCTAAGTTGAATGGTTTCCTGGGTATTGATCTGATGTTGGTTTCGGCCTTCGGGATTAATACTTAGGGAATTGTTCTCTTATTAGTTTACGGTTAGAGACAGATGGAATGTGATTTTGGGTTTATCGTGAACCGTGTTTTAAATGACATTGGTTCTTTAACCCAGTTAAAGATAAGATTAATTTCTTAGCTTTGAATAATCATTAATATTGATTTTTGGGAAGATTAAAACTAAATGGATTTTTAATGAATCTTTGATTAGATTGAAAAGTGAATGTGATAATTAAAATTACCAATTCAAGAAAATGATCGAAAATGGAGTGCCACCAGTTTTACTCCAGGCGATAGCTAAATCTTTAATTAGATTTGAACGTGAAATGGTAATTGAATTTACCGATAACACCGTGGTGTTAGATATGAAGTATTACCAGTTTTGCTTCATGGGATGAATAGGTTGGGATTGGGAAATAAAATAAATGATTACTTCGGTAAGGATCGCTAATCCTGACTAGTGTGGAAAACCTTAATATGGTTTGAAATGATATCCAAAGGAAGATTAAGGAATAAATTTAAAGAATTTATCTTTGATAAAATTAATGGGAACCTTTACCAAAGGATATGAATGTTTAAATAAAAGAATATTCAGAATTGGAATGAGTCGTATGTTGTGTGTTTATAACACTTGTTTATTATATACGCGGGTTATTCAGAAAGACTGGGTTTATCCCATTCTGAATAACTGAATTGGCGATGAGTCGACGATGATGACGGTAGTTGAAGACCGGAGGTCTTCACATCGTTTGGGCGATTACTGATGTCTTGATTGGGCTATACACCCAAGATAAGGTAATAAGTGGTGATCGTCCAGACGTACTTGGAGATCGACCGGATATGCGAGGGCCTCTCTCCTGTATTGGACATATGGGATGAGAAATAAGGTGCCTCCGGTTTCTTTCAGACCCAGAACGAACATATAAATGGATGTGTGTCTAACATCGGATTTCATTCTGTGTGATTGATAGACATCGGTTGCATAGCGTGAATTGCCTGTGTGGCATGCTGATATGCAAATGATCAAGGCTTCTATTGAAAAGCAGAGTCTTGTTGTTGATGATCAAAGCACGGCTTTAATATAGCATAGCTTTGTGTAGCATTAATTCACGAGCCTCGCACCCCGGTGTGAACCAAAAATGGGAGAGGACCACAGGGAGGACATGCGTTTTCCTTCTAGCTAGGAGTGGTGTCTAGGTTTTGCACACCTGGATGTCTTACTTATGTGGACGATGGATAGCGAGGCAACTCGGTTATATCGGTCTTTGCAGAGCCGATGGATGGTATGGTCTTTATACAGACCAAACTGACGCCCTATAGGGTGGAGAAACGCAGTGCTCAGGCATTTTAATCCACTCCGTATGGACCTCCCCTGGCGATCCAAGGTGTAGTTGCGGCTATTCCTGAGACATAGGCTAGAGCGTCTCGAAGCGGTAAGGACGATCTCTTGCCTTGGTTCACAGACAGAAATCCCACATCCAATACGTGACATTTCAGTTTTATTTGTAGAGCCTAGTACGACGACATAGTGGAATGGGGTACTATGTCTCCATGATTGATACATTTATATCTTAAGTTGTTTTCGTACACTTTACACTATAATGTATCAAAATGATTTGTTTTAAACGTACCAAGCATGTTGGGCTATTATATGGTAAAACTCTATCCTCCGGCTTGTGTTGCATTGTGTGATGGGACCTGAGTCATATAATAGCTTCATTTTTCAAAAAAGCATTGCGCTGTTTGTTATATGCACTGGTATTCTTGGGAGAAAACCTATTCCTTGTTATACGGAGTGGGCCCTTGATATATTCCATTTTAAAGTAAAGTTTTTAATAACTATTTTAGTTCTCACACCAATCACATGACTGCCTCGGAGTTTATTGTTTTAACCTAAACTCTGGGTGCCTCAATTTTCCACGTGGGCAGCTAGTAGTTTTGGTTTTGCATATTTATATTCATAGGACCCTGGTTTATAGCTGGAATGATATTCGGAAAGCTCTGTATCCGCATATTCCTTTCAGTTGTGTTTTGTATTATTTTCCACTGCATGGTAACTTGTAAATCTCTGGTATTTAGTAAATGTGTAATATTTATGCATACTCTGTATATTCTTGTATTCTGGTGAAATTGTTGTAATAAGCAATGAAATGTTCTTCTGTTTGTGTTCTAATTTGTCGTGTTCTCAAAGCAATCCGGGCTTCCCTTCACGGGGAAGTTCGGGTTGTTTCAGTACCGAAATCAAAATTTGTGCTTACTGAACATAAGTTTGTTAATAAACAAATCTTGTATAGGGCTATTTCTCTCGACGAATTGGGCAATTTTTTGGTTATTGAAAGTCCAAAGGAGAGCTTCAGGACTAGATGTAGGATGAAAGTTTGAACTAGTATAAAAACCTTGGCGTTTCATTCTTATCTCTTTATGTAACGACCCAGTTTTTGGACTAGTTCTATAATCTATAATGTATAGATTGTACACGTAATTTAATTAAAATAATAAGATTAATATATTGGTAAATATCACAGAAATTCTGAATAAATATATTTGTTAATGGTTTAAAAATTCTGTAATCAATGTATATATTTATATAAAACAAATAACAAATGTTTTATCATTTTATTATGTTTTTAAGTTGCTATTAAACTCATGTGAATATAGAATTCTTAAGTAAGAAATAAAGGGAAGATTTGATTATTTCATATGCAATTTAATCTAGACTTTTCAGTTAAAGTTCAAATAAGAATTTACAATGTAAAATTTGATTACTTCATAGAAAAGGAAAAAGGAAGATATAAATCAAATATCCAATAATTTGACAATGATAAGAACAAATTCATTTAATTTAGAATTGGTTTTTTATGTATATTTGATTTGTTATATATTGACAAATGCTTGGTATTGTAATAACTTTAGTTTCATTTAAAACTTGTTTTAAATGTCATGTACATATTAAGTTACTTAAAGTAACTAATGAGAGATACATAAAGTAAAATTCATTTTTACTTCACACAGAAAGATCATAACTTTAAATATAAAAGAGACAATTGAATTCTAACATTTTTTTTAATTAAAATATATAGGTTATATATATATATATATATATAAATATACATGTAGACAAATTACAATGGTAAAAGCATAACTTTGTACATTTGCATATTTATATGAATATATACAAAAATATATTGAGTATATATGTGCATATATATGACATGTATGAAACCGAGATATACACATTTTGTATGCACCTAAACATATGCATAAAGTATTAAAAACTAGAATGGGATGAAAATCTGAAAGACTGAAAAGGAGAAAAGTAAGAAAGAGAGCCTGTAAGTGTACAAAAATGACAAAAAGGGAACATGTAACGAACTGGGATTTTCGACTCTGAAAATCAACACACAACAGCCATGTTGACTACTCGAACATCGGAAATATCTGATCATTAATAGAAAGAAGTTATAGGGTGAGAATAGATAAGATAGAAAATTAGAATAGAAGAAGAAGAAGATCACTACAGAGTAGAATCAGAGTAATATGAATCTCACAGCAGAACGAGTAAATTATAATACATAACATAACTTTGCAATAAAACAGTATATATATACAATAACATTATCAGAGTACAATACTTACACACAGCGGAAATAACAATAGCTATATAATCATGAAGCCTACTGCTCCAAGCTCCTCCAAGTATATCTGTAAAGACCCGAACTACTTGACTGCCCGTACAAATTTGGGCACACAAGAGTTTAGGGAAAAACAAAACAAAATAAACTCTGGGTCAGTCATGAGACTGGTGTGAGTAAACTCAAATCATTTGATTTAACTTCCCTAAATCCTTTTCAAAAGAAAAGATAATCATAAGACCAATCCACACATAAACACGGATGGTTTTTACCTTACGATAACCCAAAACATTTGAAAATCAATACTATTCTGATATTATAATAATGTCTAATCGCAAGTAAATACCAATCTAGTAGAACGCTTGAATCTCACATTCCACATATATAACATACAATCAAAACCCGCGGTCTCTTGTTGGATAATGGATTTCCAACTATGACAATGTATGGGACCTCTCGCCGATAGTGTATCTCTAGAGGCGAATACACTGGGTTCAACAAGAATTCAATAAGAACATCTTGCAACCCGGCCCACACATGACCGACCACTCATTTTGTTTGAGTGTATCGAATGTATACCACCAACGGTTGGGAGCTACCCATTGTTTCCCGAAAAGGGACAACATCGAACATAAATATAAGAATGAAGTGGATTTTCTCTAGATAGGTGATATACACCCTAATGGGAGCGACCAACTTGGCCATGCTGCCTGCCCGATTTATGTCATTTCCCGGTTGATGAGGCTTGAGGTCACAACGTATATTTTGACTGATCATACATTCATTTACTTTGAATGGCACATTGTCATACCCGCCAAATCACAAATTGATTTCCTCAAAAATACCACGGATATAAAGATAAGAGAAACGAATTCCTCCGCCACCAAACGTAAATATGTTTGAAGAGATCAACTTGCGCGATCCGTTAGATATACTTTGTCAGATATTCGTCCATTAACGTTTGTCCTGGGACTGGATAAACCAAATGCACTATTCTGTAAACAGGATAGCCCTTGTATAACTCCGTCTTCAATTATCTCCATCATATTTGATCGCAATACTAACGTCTATACAGAATGGTTTTCAGATAATGAATTTGATCCCAGTTTATCCATATTGACGACGGAAAAATGGTCAAAAACTTTGATAGTCGGTGATTTAACTATCAAAGAAAAATAGGTGTACAACCAACGATATTGTTTCCAGAAGGAAATTCTATCGATCAATCATCAATCAACACTTATCATTTTTAATTAAATTAATCATTTATTTATTCATTTCCCATTTCCATATACTCGTAAATTCTTATTTTCTAAGTTTAGAAAATACACGTCATCAATCATTGGAAAACATTTCCATCTCTGTTTCATGTATCACTGTCATTCCAGTATTCTTTCTCATCAACATTTCATTTTCTATGATTAGAAAATATCTCTGATTATATTTGGAAAATGTTTCCAAAATTTATTCATTTGATTCAAACAGATGTTTAAATATAACATCACTGAGCCAATTTAAACCATTGCACTCATTAACTAAATTCACTTAATCCATCTTCATTATCGAACTTTAACCATTTCTTAGTTAAAAACGAAGTCAATCAAGTTGGGGTATAATTACCTCTCAGACCTTAATTGAACAAAATTTCTAACTTCGAAATAGATAAAGTTCACCTTTCAAGTCTTTAACAGTTCCTTACGTAACTCAGACTCTATTTATGAGTCCCCTTCTTTATTTTAAAACATTGATTTTAACTATAGTGTTATAATTCCTTTCTTCTTAAATATCCAACTTCAAAATGTAACTTTTATTCCTTAATTTAACTAAATAACTAAACCACTAATCTATTAATAAATAAGTGAATCTTGATTAAACGGGAAAGCAAATATTACCTTCCCGAATTCGATATAATCGAATTCAATGTATAATTTTTTTCTTTCGAAAAATCTCTATCCGATAGCTCCTTTTCGAATCAACTATATTCGATTACCCTTTCTTCGAATAACTATATTCGAAAATCTCTCTTCGAATGATTTACATTCGATTAACTTTCTACGAATGATTCACATTCGATTAATCTCCTTTCGAACAAACTATATTCGATTAACTCCTTTGAAGTAACTCATTTTGACTAACTCAACTCGATTAACTCAACTTGATTAACTTACTTGATTAACTCAACTTATTTAACTTAACTTATTTAACTTAACTTATTTAACTCAAATTATTTAACTCATTTATCTAATAACTAATATTCGATTAATTTATATTCGAATAACTATGTCTGTTTTAACTTTATTTCGAATGGCTAATATTCGATTTAACTCCATTCGCCTGACTCTAGATCACAGCGATCACAATGATTACGCCTGATTCCTTCAGGAAACATCCGACTGTCGTAGCCTATCTATAGCCCAGCGAATTACGCTAGCAGTCGTACGAAATGGCGACTCATCCTGAATAACTATGTTTGACAAACTCTATCTCAAATAACTATATTCGATCAACTCTAATTGAATAACTAATATTCAACTAATTCTAATTCGATTAACTACGTTCAGTTAACTCTAATTCGATTAATTCTAACTCTAATCGATTTACTCTAACTGATTAACTCTAACTGATTAACTCCTTTGATTAACTCTACGTTTATTTAGTTTCAAATATCGATGTTGAAATCGATTCTTACTTCTCTATATAAGTCCTGACTTATATATTCTATTTATACAATGATAAACATCTCATTTAATTTATAAAATATTATTCATAAATTTATCTTCTCAATCTATCTGTTAGAATAGATTCTATTTAAAATATTTGCTTTAAATCCATACCATGTTATACCCGTGTGCGAAGCACGGGTTTAAACCTTTCAAATGTAAAATTCTCCTTTTATACAATTCTAGTCACTTTTCAAGTATTTCCTTTTAAAAATCCATTTATTTACAAAATAAATCCCTTTTTTGATAATTCTATTTATTATATAAAATATTTTCTATTTACAAATCTATTGATTTTATAAGTAATTCCTTTGATAATCAAACTATTTCCTTTTCTATTTGTTTTACAAATTTTTCCTCTTCCTATTCTATTTATTTTCAAATAAGTATCCCTTTTCAATTCAATTTGTAAATGGTTTACAAATATTTCTTTTTCAATTCTATCTATTTGATTTACAAATAAATATTTCCTTTTTTAATCTATTTATTTTCTAAGTAAATATTTTACTTTTTATAAAATCTTTTGATTTTATAAATATTTCTTTTTCAATATAACATTGAAATTTCCTTTTTTACCATTCCAGTATTCCTTATGGTATTTAATATACCATATAACAATGATTGGTATCATTCAACCATACAAAATCAACAACAGATTTCATATCACATCATATAGCATAATATATGAAAAACAGTAAAATAAATGTTGAGGAACCCAGTTGGGTCCCTCCGACCTGTTTCCCTGCATCCACAGATGTTAAACAATAAAATTAACATCAATTTCATTTCACTATGAAGTATTCTACTAAACGGAATCAATATTTGATTAACGATTTATATCTATATCATTATCTATATTTTAAATCAACTGACTAGCAGTTCAATCAAACAACCAATACACAGCAAACAACCATCATTTATAAATTCTAAAAATATTTTAAAGAAATATAAATCAAATAGAGTTAGTGATTTTTACTCACCATTCGCGTTAACCGTTAAATAACGATTTGCGTCTGTTGCTTCAGACGGACAATTTATTTCGCCATAAATTGTAACGAGCTGAAATCCACTCTTAGTCAGTTCCATTGTGTGGTGTCTGTCTATGCGATCCTAAGGATCTTGTTTATCTGAATTGTGTTAACATATGAACAAGTTATTGAATTTTCAAGTTGCATACATTATTTAACCTTAAAACAAAAACTATTTCAATAAAATTCGGGCCTCACCCTCCTTGAACCCGACCCAACCAAAGAATAAAAGCCGCCTCAACCGTCTACTATTGCTTCTCCTTCCACCGTTCATTCCCGTGAAACCCAAAACAACTACAAATGGTCAACCCGTTGACTGCCATTTCCTCCTTTTCCAGACCACCGATTCCCAAACAAAGCCCACCCTGATTCATCTCCTTGCGCTCACTTCCACCTGGACACCTCATTCTATACTCCGGCCATGTTTTTCGAATCGCGATGGGTGCTTCCTCAGGCACGGTACAGGAAACCGCACGACAACATCTTCACTGAATACCCTCAAAAACCCACAAGGAGATGTTAATCGATCTCCTAACCTTCAAAGCAACATTCATTCCCCCAATTTCTGCTCCTATCGCCTGCGACCATGAACCCTAGTTTACTGTCGAGTTTCTCAACGTGGAAAATAGGCGTCGAGTTCAATAAAAACCATATGGTTTTGAAATTCTTCACTCTGTGAATCAAAAGATAAACTTTGGTGATTTATATATTTTTGTTTTGATTTCCTTTGGTTTTCAAAGGATGGATTTTACTGTTTAATTTTCTTGTGAGGTTACGGCGGAAATTTGACTGAGGAATGGAAGTGGGTTTAGGTTTAGGAAGTTAAGGATATCATATAGGATTTTTATAATATTTTTTATTTGATTATTTTATTTATTTTTAAGCAATCGCTATTTGCATTTGTCCTCTAAAATTCCTGTGACCACATACGATACCCAAAAATCACGAAACTGAACATGCAGCTAGAGTTTGACATTGCAGACCCATCGAAACTGGTTTCGTCGAATTCCGACTCCGTTTTCTCACACAGTGTATTTTTAAATGTCAAAATATCGACTGTTTTCACATTAAAATCCCGTATGGCCACATACTGACTTCAAAAATCACGAAAACTGAAATCTTGCAATAATTTAATATTGCGGATCCAACAAAATTAGTTTCGTCGAATTCTGAGGTCGTTTGCAAAACTGGCTATTTTTAAAGCTCTAAATAACCCTTTTAAATATATAAATATATTTAAAAACAATTAAATTTTATATTAAAAATAAATATTATCGTATATATTCACACTAGAATACCATACAGCTCCACTGTATTCCTATATGAATTCCTAACTCGATATATCAAATCCCGATATAAATCGATATTCGATTTATAATGAAATTCCCTTTTCAAATATAAATAAATCGTTATAAATTATAAAGGAATTCCACAGTGACTTTTCTAAAATTTGATTTGGACACAAATCAAAATCTACACGACGAAATCTCGATTTTACTCTTCCACAAAAAAATATACTTCACCAACTCCTAACGTTCCTTGTTTCACAGAAATCCGATTTAAAATGGACCCTGTACATTCAATTGATGTTCAAATCGCCAAATAGCGAACTGCCGCGCCATATCGAGCTCGATTATAATTATATTATACTTATATGTTCAAACTGTCGTTCAAATAATATGTTCGTTATTCTAATTCAATTCTGAACTGAATTAAATATCACAAATGATCCAATTCACACCATTTTGTGAATTCCACTATTTCTTACTATTTCAGAAATTAAATATATTATCCTATTATTTATATTAATTAAATATTCACTATAAAAATTTAATTCTGGTCATTTTAAATAACCAAACCATTATTTAAATAATTAAATAAATTATTTATATACCGTAAAAATACGGGTCGTTATATTCTTCCCCCCTTAAAATAATTTCGTCCTCGAAATTGCTAAGGTAGAAGACGAACGCTATTAACTGGGTAAAAAATATTATATGTTTACTTTTAACTTCAATTTCAACTGAACCCGTTTAATTCCAATTAAAATATTAATTTATTCTTATCATCAAACATTTTCAAAAATCCTGAAAATTTTCTAACACCCGAAATTTTCGAAAAATTTCGCCAGCACCTCCTTTGTACCGATCAATATTTCAAACCCCAACTCGCCTCTCTAGGCACTTTCCTTTCAAAAATAAAATAAAAAAGCCAAGCGGCTTGCCGATTTGGCCCATAAATCACCAAATCCATAAAAATAAACGTGTATCTTTTAGCCGGGCATATCATTGTATCCTTTTATTCTGCTACCCTGTTAGCATATACACATGCATCCCCAAACAAAATTCCATTTCAAACCAAAGTTCCATTCTTGATTCCAACTCCTAACTTATCGATTTAATACTATTTCAGATTTCCTATCACATAATTCAAAATCTGATTCTATTTGGTATATTATATTCTAATTAAATTTCCAATTAATTGGTTTCAATTCAATGCATACTTGCTTTCACAAATTTCTTTAAATTTGTTTTTAATTCATACAATTTTCCCGGGAATTTTTAAACAGCTTAGTTCTTTCAAAAATCCAATATCCCTTTTCAGGATTCAAACAACCTCCTTTTTCTCAAAACAATTCAAAAACAATCTCTTTTGTAGTAATCCGTCACTTACAACTCGAAAATGAACATTGATGATGTGGCCAGTATCATCAGAGTTATTTCCCAGCTATCGAAGTGAGTTCAATACTATATCACTTTCAAAACCATATTTAAACATTTTCATTTTGAAATCTTTCTCAAAATATCAGTCATGATACTTGTAAAACAATTCAAAATCACCCAGGATTTTAAAATTTTCTTACATTTAACTCAAATCCATTTATGAACACTTTCCCAGTTTTCAAAATTTTGATTCCTATTCTAATTTAATTCATATTTAATTAATCTGCTTTTAATTTATACGAACTCAAATTGGTTATTTATATAACCATTTCAATTATAGTCAACCAACACATCCAACATACTATAATATTTCCAATATTAATCATTCTTTTATCAAAATATAATTTGGGTAAAATTATTTCATTTACCCTCTTTCAAAACATACTGTATCGGTTTATCATTCTTGAGTGTTAAAAAACTCTTATCGATACAGTGGATCAAACTGATCGATCAGAACCCATAAACAACCCAACCAATAAATCTCCACAATATAAAGAAATTTTTATAAAATCTACAAATATGTTCACTCGTATATATACACTCCAACTCAATCTAGGGTATTACTAACCCCATCTCTACTGAGTCATGCCACAGAGCCAAGGTAATCACTTAACCTTCAGCTCTGATACCACTGTAACGAACTGGGATTTTCGACTCCGAAAATCAAGACACAACTGCCATGTTGACTATTCAAAAATCGAAAATACCTAATCATTAATACAAAGAAGTTATAGGGTGAGAATAGATAAGATAGAAAATTAGAACAGAAGAAGAAGATCACTACAGAGTAGAATCAGAGTAATACGAATCTCACAGCGGAACGAATAAATTATAATATATAACATAACTTTGCAATAAAATAGTATATATATACAATAACATTATCAGAGTACAACACTTAAACACAACGGAAATATCAATAGCTATATAATCATGAAGCCTCCTTCTCCAACCTCCTCCAAGTATATCTGTAAAGACCCGAACTACTTGATTGCCCGTACAAATTTGGGCACCCAAGAGTTTAGGGAAAAACAAAACAAAATAAACTCTGGGTCAGTCATGAGACTGGTGTGAGTAAACTCAAATCATTTGATTTAACTTTCCTAAATCCTTTTCAAAAGAAAAGATAATCGTAAGACTGACCCACACATAAACACGGATGGTTTTTACCTTACGATAACCCAAAACATTTGGAAATCAATACTATTCTGATATTATAATAATGTCTAATCACAAGTAAATAACAATCTAGCAGAACGCTAGCATCTCATGTTCCACATATATAATATACAATCATAACCCATGGGCTCTTATTAGATAATGGATTTCCAACTATGACAAGGTATGGGACCACCTGCTGATAGTGTATCTCTAGAGGCAAATACACTGGATTCAACAGGAACATCTTGCAACCCAGCCCACACATGACCGACCACTCATTTTGCTTGAGTGTATCGAATGTATACCACCAATGGTTGGGAGCTACCAACCGTTTCCCGAAAAGGGACAACATCGAACATAGATATAAGAATGAAATGGATTTTCTCTAGATAGTTGATATACACCCTAATGGGAGCGACCCACTTAGCCATGCTGCCTGCCCGATTTTAGTAATTTCCCGGTTGATGAGGCTTGAGGTCACAACGTATCTTTTGACCGATCATACATTCATTTACTTTGAATGCCACATCGTCATACCTGCCAAATCACAAATTGATTTCCTCAAAAATACCACGGGTATAAATATAAGAGAAACGAATTCCTCCACCACCAAACGTAAATATGTTTGAAGAGATCAAATTACGCGATCCGTTGGATATGCTTTGTCATACATTCTTCCATTAACATTTGTCCTGGGACTTGATAAACCGAAGGCACTATTCTGTAAACAGGATAGCCCTTGTATAACTCCGTCTTCAATTATCTCCATCATATTTGATCGCAACGCTAAGTCTATACAGAGTGGTTTTCAGATAATTAATCCGATCCCGGTTTCTCCATATTGACGATGAAAAAATGGTCAAAAACTTCAATAGTTGGTGATTTATCTATCAAAGAAAAATTGGCATACAACCAACGATATTGTTTCCAGAAGTAAATTCTATCAATCAATCATCAATCAATACTTATCTTTTTTAACTTAAATAATCATTTATTTATTCATTTCCCATTTCTATATACTCGTAAATTCTTATTTTCTAAGTTTAGAAAATACACGTCATCAATCATTGGAAAACATTTCCATCTCTGTTTCATGTATCACTGTCATTCCAGTATTCTTTCTCATCAACATTTCATTTTCTATGATTAGAAAATATCTCTGATTATATTTGGAAAATGTTTCCAAAATTTATTCATTAGATTTAAACAGATGTTTAAATAAAACATCATTGAGCCAATTTAAATCATTGCACTCATTAACTAAATTCACTTAATCCATCTTCACTATCGAACTTTAACCATTTCTTAGTTAAAAACGAAGTCAGTCAAGTTGGGGTATAATTACCTCTCAGGCCTTAACTGAACAACATTTCTAACTTCGAAATAGACAAAGTTCACCTTTCAAATCTTTTACACTTCCTTACGTAACTCGAATTCTATTTATGAATCCCTTCTTTATTTTAAAACATTAATTTTAACTATAGCGTTATAATTCCTTTCTTCTTAAATATCCAACTTCAAAATGTAATTTTTATTCCTTAATTTAACTAAATAACTAAACGATTAATCTATTAATAAATAAATGGATCTTGATTAAACTGGAAAGCAAATATTACCTTCCCGAATTCGATATAATCGAATTCAGTGTATAATTCTTTTTTTCGAAAAATCTCTATCTGATAGCTCCTTTTCGAATAAACTATATTCTATTACCCTTTCTTCGAATAACTATATTCTAAAATCTCTCTTCGAATGGTTTACATTTGATTAACTTTCTACGAATGATTCACATTCGATTAATCTCCTTTCGAATAAACTATATTCGATTAACTCCTTTGAATTAACTCATTTTGACAAACTCAACTCGATTAACTGAACTTGATTAACTTATTTGATTAACTCAACTTATTTAAATTAACTTATATAACTCAAATTATTTAACTCACTTATCTAATAACTAATATTCGATTAATTTACATTCGAATAACTATGTCTGTTTTAACTTTATTTCGAATGGCTAATATTCGATTTAACTCCATTCGCCTGACTCTACATCGCAGCGATCACAATGGTTACGCCTGATTCCCTTAGGAAACATCCGACCGCCATAGGCTATCTACAGCCCTACAAATTACGCTAGCAGTCGTACGAAATGGCGACTCATCCTGAATAACTATGTTTGACTAACTCTATCTCAATTAACTATATTCGATCAACTCTAATTGAATAAATAATATTCAACTAATTCTAATTCGATTGACTATGTTCAGTTAACTCTAATTCGATTAATTCTAACTCTAATTGATTTACTCTAACTGGTTAACTCTAACTGATTAACTCTAACTGATTAACTCTAACTGATTAACTCCTTTGATTAACTCTACGTTTATTTAGTTTCAAATATCGATGTTGAAATCGATTCTTACTTCTCTATATAAGTCCTGACTTATATATTCTATTTATACAATGATAAACATCCCATTTAATTTATAAAATATTATTCATAAATTTATCTTCTCAATCTATCTGTTAGAATAGATTCTATTTAAAATCTTTGCTTTAAATCCATACCATGTTGTAACCTCGTGCGAAGCACGGGTTTAAACCTTTCAAATGTAATATTCTCCTTTTATACAATTCTAGTCACTTTTCAAGTATTTCCTTTTAAAAAATCCATTTATTTACAAAATAAATCCTTTTTTGATAATTCTATTTATTCTATAAAATATTTTCTATTTATAAAATCTATTGATTTTATAAGTAATTCCTTTGATAATCAAACTATTTCCTTTTCTATTTGTTTTACAAATTTTTCCTCTTCCTATTCTATTTATTTTCAAATAAGTATCCCTTTTCAATTCAATTTGTAAATGGTTTACAAATATTTCTTTTTCAATTCTATCTATTTGATTTACAAATAAATATTTCCTTTTTAATCTATTTATTTTCTAAGTAAATATTTTTTTATAAAGTATTTTAATTTTATAAATATTTCTTTTTCAATATAACATTGAAAATTTCCTTTTTTACCATTCCAATATTCTTTATGGTATTTAACATACCATATAACAATGATCGGTATCATTCAACCATACAAAATCAACAACAAATTTCATATCACATCATATAACATAATATATGAAAAACAGCAAAATAAATGTTGAGGAACCCAGTTGGGTCCCTTCGACCTGTTTCCCTGCATCCACAGATGTTAAACAATAAAATTAACATCAATTTCATTTCACTATGAAGTATTCTGCTAAACAGAATCAATATTTGATTAACGATTTATATCCATATCATTATCTATATTTTCAATCAATTGACTAGCAGTTCAATCAAACAACCAACACACAGCAAACAATCATCATTTATAAATTCTAAAAATATTTTATAAAAATATAAATTGAATAGAGTTAGTGAGATTTACTCACCTTTCGCGTTAACCGTTAAATAACGATTTGCGTCTGTTTCTTCCGACGGACAATTTATTTCGCCATAAATTGTAACGAACTCGAATCCACTCTTAGTCAGTTCCATTGTGTAATGTCTGTCCATACGATCCTAACGGATCTTGTTTTTCTGAATTGCGTTAACATATGAACAAGTTATTGAATTTTCAAGTTGCATACATTATTTAACCTTAAAAAAAACTATTTCAATAAAATTAGGGCCTCATCCTCCTTGAACCCGGCCCAACCAAAGAACTAAAGCCCGCCTCAACCATTTACTGTTGCTTCTCCTTCCACCATTCATTCCCGTGAAACCCAAAACAACTGCAAATGGCCAACCCGTTAACTGCCATTTCCTCCTTTTCCAGACCACTGATTCCCAAACAAAGCCCACCCTGATTCATCTCCTTGCGCTCACTTCCACCTGGACACCTCCATCTATACTCCGGCCATGCGTTTCGAATCGCGATGGGTGCTTCCTCAGGCACGGTACAAGAAACCTCACGACAACATCTTCACCGAATACCCTCAAAAAACCAACAAGCAGATGTTAATCAGTCTCCTAACCTTTAAAACAACATTCATTCCCCCAATTTCTGCTCCTATCGCCTGCGACCATGAACCCTAGTTTACTATCGAATTTCTAAATGTGGAAAACTGGCATCGAGTTCAATAAAAACCATACGGTTTGGAGCTCTTCATTCTGTGAATCCAAAGATAAACTTTGGTGATTTATAGATTTTTGTTTTGATTTCCTTTGGTTTTCAAAGTTTGGATTTTACTGTTTAATTTTCTTGTGCGGTTATGGCGGAAATTTGACTAAGGAATGAAAGTGGGTTTAGGTTTATGAAGTTAAGGATATTATATAGGATTTTTATAATATTTTTTTATTCGATTATTTTATTTATTTTTAAGCAATCGCTGTTTGCATTTTTCCTCTAAAATTCCCGTGATCACATACGATACCCAAAAATCACGAAACTGAACATACAACAAGAGTTTGACATTGTGGACCCAACGAAACTAGTTTCGTCGAATTCCAACTCCTTTTGCTCACACAGTGTATTTTTAACTGTCAAAATATCGACTGTTTTCACATTAAAATCCCATACGGCCACATGCTGACTTCAAAAATCATGAAAACTGAAATCTAGCAATAATATAATATTGCGGATCCAACAAAATTAGTTTCGCCGAATTCTGAGGTCATTTGCAAAACTGGCTATTTTTAAAGCTCTAAATAACCCTTTTAAATATATAAATATATTTAAAAACAATTAAATTTTATATTTAAAATAAATATTATCTTATATATTCACACTAGAATACCATACAGCTCCACTGTATTCCTATATGAATTCCTAACTCGATATTTCAAATCCCGATATAAATCGATATTCGATTTATAATGAAATTCCCTTTTAAAATATAAATAAATCGTTATAAGTCATAAAGGAATTCCACATCGACTTTTCTAAAATTTTATTTGGAAATAAATCAAAATCTATATGATGAAATCTCGATTTTTCTCTTCCACTAGAAAAAATATACTTCACCAGCTCCTAACGTTTCTTGTTTCACAGAAATCCGATTTAAAATGGACCCTGTACATTCAATTGAAGTTCAAATTGCCAAATAGCGAACTGTCGCGCCATTTCGAGCTCAATTATAATTATATTATGCTTATAGGTTCAAACTATTGTTCAAATAATATATTCGTTATTCTAATTCAATTCTAAACTGAATTAAATATCACAGATGATCCAATTCACACCATTTTGTGAATTCCACTATTTCAGAAATTAAATATATTATCCTATTATATATATTAATTAAATATTCAGCATAAAACTGGTCATTTTAAATAACCAAACCATTATTTAAATAATTAAATAAATTATTTATATACCGTAAAAATACGGGTCGTTACAGAACACAGGCATTTAAAATGGAAGGGAATGATTTAACATAGACTAGTAACAATTAACATAGGAAATTTAGCCTGTAAGTGTACTGATATGAAAGCATAGGACATGCATATTACAGACATTAGCATTGGATATGAAATGAGGCAAATTTGCCATGTGAAAACCCAATAGCCTAGTATTAGACTTGAAAGAAATGACCAGCCAAGGTAGAAGGAAATGAAAGAATAGCCAAGACATTTAATAGATCGTTTCTTGCTTAAGGAAGATTTGTAAAAGGTACGGCCTGTGCATTCTGGCAACAAGAACATGGCACATTAAATGGTGAGTAGGAGCAAAATTGGAGACAGTGTAGAATTGTTCGAATCAAAATCAACTCACTTACATTCAGCTGCATATACATACACCTCCAACCATATCACCTACCCGAATTAAACCTCCCACTTTTCATCTATAAATACACTTAAGGATCACACAAACATACGCACACTAATCCCCTGCAAATCAAACATAAACAAAGTAAAAACCTGGAACTAAGCAATATACTAAAAACTATGGGAAAAAATGGCAAGAACTGTGAAGAAACACTTGAGAATGGAAAGTCTAGTACAGTGTATTAAACTGAACTCAAAGCCTGAAGAGAAAGGAAAACATATACAAAGAACTGGAATTAAAACATAGAGCAAGAGGCTGGGATTTGAGCAAAATAAAGAATGAAATCTGGAAGCAAAAGAAAAAGTAGTAAACACAAAACGCAGTTATAACAACCGGGAATTTTTGAACCAATTTAAATTTTTTATTTTAGCAATTTTAATAAATTTTGGATATTTAAAATGATTTATTTTAAATAATAACGACTCAAAATTTATTTTAATTGAAGTTAGAATGAATAAATTTATTTTATTTATAAAACGAGCCTGAAATGGCGCAGTAGTTTGAAAATTTGATTTCAAATTTTAAATGAATGTACAAAATTCAATATATAAGTCAGAATTGGTCGAAACAAGAAATATTTGAATATGTTTAAAAATATCTTTCTAACAAATGTAAGAAACTGAGATTTCACTTTATAAATTGTAAGTTATGTCTAGTTTAAAATTCAGAATAGTCGCTGTGGAATTTATATATATTTTAAATATATATATATATATATATATATTATATAGCCCTTAAAAATAGCCATTTTGCAAACGATCTCCGATTTCGACGAAACCACTTTTGTTGGATCCGGAATGTCAAATTATGGCTAGATTCCAGTTTTCATAACTTTTAGAATTAATATGTGAGCATGGCAAAAGAAAACGTGTTTGGTCAATTTAAGTTGAATTGGATCGACCAGAAAATGGCCATTTTTCAAACGGTCTCCAAATTCAACGAAATTAGTTTTGTTAGGACCGTATCGTCAAAACAAAAGCCAAAAATAATTTTTCTGTAATTTTTTGAGTTAGTATGTGGCCTCGGTAAATTGAAATGTACGTTTAAATTCAATATATATTGATTAATATTTTAATTTTGGTGAAAACTAATCGTAACAGCCGAATTGGCTTACGACACATATCCCATTATGTTCGGAATGGGGGTATTTAGTTAAGCACAACAGTCGTTTGGTTGGACTTGGACTACGTGGCGTTAAACAAGAATTATCGGAATTAAAAGAAAATTAAATAAATATATATGTTTGTGTATATACCCCTCCAAATACGTAACCCTAATCCATATCCTTCAGCTGCTGCCACAATGAAATGAACGATGGGGTTGTTCCCAATCTCGATCCTCTTTAATACTCAGATCACTCCAGATTAAATCAAACTTTCTGAACAAATATGGTGGATAATTTTGAGGACTTCAAAATGATACGGTCATGATTATTATTCATCAAGATTTGCGCGAGTCCTGGGTGCCCAAAGGGCTGTTGATTGCACGTAGCTCAAGGTAAAAAGGGGGGGCCGAGTTCCACTGTTCTCACGGTAGTGGTGGCTCCTGCGAAGGGGGAGAGCGTGGCACGTTCAGATCATGGTTCAGTTAAGCATGTGGGTGATGGGATGGAACCCTAGCCATTAACGTTGGGTTCGGTTTTGTGCAAAATAGCCGAATGAGAAAGAAAACAAAACAACGGCCCTTGATCATAATTTTCAATAGTTAAGTTAACTTAATTCTAATTAGTCTAATTAGAAATATTATTAGATTTAGATTACGTATTAGTTTAAAATTTATATTAAGCATTGTTTTTAAATTAAAAATAAAAATAGCAATGTTTTTGAAAATAAAAATAAAAATAGAAATATTTTTGAAATAGAAATTAGCATTGTTTATAAAATATATAATAGCCTTAAATAAAAATCTGATTTAAAAAAATATAAATAGCATGGTTTTTATATAAAATATCATTAAAATAAAAATATATAATATCATTGTTTTTATAAAAAGAGAATAACATTGTTTTTATAAAAATAAAATATCTTTGTCTTTCTAAAAAGAAAATAACATTGTTTTATTTATAAATAACTTCAGTAAAAATATGATTTTTAAGAAATAAAAAGAGCATTCTTTTTGAAATAAAAAAGCATTGTTTGCAAAATAAAATGCGATTTTTATTACATAAATAACATTGGAATAAAATTTGGTTTGTAATTAAAATTAGCACTATTTTTTAAATTTATAATTAGCATTGTTTTTAAAATAAAATTATCATTGTTTTTAAAATAGAAATAGCAATATAAAAATATGATTTTTATATGTACATAACGTAAATAAAAATATGGGTTTTTATATCATGTTTGAAATAAAAATATGGTTTTATATATTATAGTATGGAATAAAAATATTATTTTTAATTTATATACAACATTATAAAAATGTGATCTTTATATATATAGCTTAAAAATATGATTTTTAATTATAACAGACTTTGTTTTAAAATATGGTTTTTAATATGTATACCGCGTGAAACAGATTGCAATGGAAGTGACTGAATGCAGAACAGAATCCAAACTATACAGTTAAAGAATGACAGAGTGGAGACCAAAGGTGGGAACTCCTCACTAAAAATTCTGCACAGTTATTTATTTATTTTCATAATTGGAAAATATATAGAATTGCTATTTTAGATTTTTATCAGTTTAATCATTAGAAATTGTATACGGTGCTTGTTAGATCACCTCCCTCGTCCACAAACCATGGACGATTTAAATTGACTGTATTGTATGTTGTTTGTGATGTTGTATTGTTCAACGTATTAAAAACAATGTTAACAATAATGTGGTAGTTGGAATTAAATTTTAAATATTTATTTATAATTTAAAATAGTGTAAATTGGTTAAGTTTAAAAATAATTCAATCTGAATTAGAATTGGTTAAATTTGTTAACCAATAATTTATTTAAATAAACTGTTGTTGTTTGAAAACCCCACATGGGTATTGGGATGATATTTGACATACGCTAGTCCCAATATTTAGTTGTATATAAATCGATGGATTGACAGTCTGTGATGAGCGTTATTTATTTATTTTAATGCTCACACGGTTGTAAATTTCACTCTGGATGTGAATGGACTTTTTGATGATTATTTATCATTATTGTCGCATACATGCGATATATGAAATCCATGTAACTGAAATTATATGGTAATTGATTGAGTCGCATTCCAATTCAGAAATAAAGGGACATTTTAAAATAAAGGACATTTTTAAATAATGGACATTTTAAATTAAATAACAGTTTTAAAATAAGAATATTTTTAAAATAAAGAATCTTTTAAAATAAAGAATATTTTAAAATAAAATGTTTTAACAATAAAAATCACATTTTTATTGTTTGTATAAACAAATAAAAGAAGCTTATGTTAAAATACATTTTTATTAGATAAAAAAAATGTTGTCTTTAATATGTTAATGAAAATGAGAATAATCATGGGTTGAATTATATTTTTGTACATTAAAAATGTCATCTTTAACATGTAAATGAAGAAGAAAAAGAATCATAAGTTAAAATATTTTTTTGCTAGATAAAAATATTATTTTTAACATGTTGATGAAGTGAATAAAATATTTATGTGTTGAATAACATTTTTGAACAACAAAAGTATCATTTTTATTGAATGTATAAACCATATAAAATATTGATGTGTTGAATAAAAATTTTGGAACAATAAAAATAGTTATGTAGTTAAACGCCCTTTTTATTGATCGAGTTATTCATTTTATAATGAATACCGAAAAGAAGTGATTTCAAAATTTAATATTTTGAAAATATTATCATTATAATATGATAAAGATGTAGATTATTCAATTTTGATTTAAAACCGAAAATGAAGTTGGAATTGTTTTAAAATGAATACATAAACGAATTATAAAATGATTTTTAAATAAAGATCGACGAAATATATATATATATATTTATTTATTTATTTATTTAATGGCCTGAATAGAACGCACCGCGCAGCGACCGTTCGCGGATTTCGACCATTAACTTCAAATTGGCGTAACGGAGGATCCGACCATCGGATTCTCCTAAAACTAGAACCATTGAGTTCGTATCGAAAATAGATTTCCAATGAATATAAGAAGTTTTAAATATAACGGTTGGATCTGGAACTATGTCCAAATCAGATTTGAAAAAGGTCGCTATGGATGCAGTTCGGTGGCCGTTATTGGAAACCGACTGTACATGCTTTGATAAAATTATGAAAAATATTAATAAATTGTGTAAAATCATAATAAATGGCCTAGAAAGATTTTGGATGACAACTTCCATATTAGAAAAGAAAAAAAATTATCGAAATGAACTAGTTATTAACTAGAATAATAATCCAACTATTTTAGAAATAATAAGTTTGATATGCAATGGTTTTAATACAACCAAATTTTCCAACATATGACTTGGAATGGATTTGAGAAGAAATAATCTTAGGAATATTTCGATATTGGATTCCGTGATTATATAGATATTGTTATGGGAATTTGGAAGATATAAATATCGTTATTCCCAATACAATATTTGTTGATTTCAGAATTTGATATTAAATATATGCCGATATAATTTCTATTCAGAACCTTTTATTTAATGTTAAATTGGATTTGGGGTTTGTCATGAATGGTGTCTTAAATAACACTGTTCTTAAACCTCGTGTGAAAAAAATAAATCTTTTAATTAAGATTATTAGAGTTTTCAATTGTATTTAGTAATTGAAATAAAATGAAATGTGAACTAGGTTTATTGTGACTGTGTTTTTAAAGACATTCGTTCTTTAACCCAATTAACAGTGAAAATATAATTTTGGAATTTATAAATCTTTTAATTAAGATTATTAGAGTTTCCAATTATATTTAGTAATTGGAATAAAATGAAATGTGAATTGGGTTTATTGTAACGAACTGGGATTTTCGACTCTGAAAACCAACACAAAACTACCATGTTGACTATTCGGACATCGGAAATACCTTATCATTAAAAGAAATAAGTTAGAGGGTGAGAATAGATAAGATAGAAAATTAGAATAGAAGAAGAAGAAGATCATTACAGAACAGAATCAGAGTAATACGAATCTCATAGCGGAACGAATGAAATATAATATATAACATAACTTTGAAATAAAATAGTATATATATACAATCACATTATCAGAGTACAACACTTACACACAACGGAAATAACAATAGCTATAAAATCTTGAAGCCTCCTACTTCAAGCTCCTCCAAGTATATCTGTAAAGACCTGAACTACTTGACTACCTGTACAAATTTGGGCAACCAAGAGTTTAGGGAAAACAAAACAAAAATAAACTCTGGGTCAGTCATGGGACTGGTGTGAGTAAACTCAAATCATTTGGTTTAACTTTTTAAAATCCTTTTCAAAAGAAATGATAATCGTAAGACCGATCCACACGTAAACATGGACGGTTTTTACCTTACGATAACCCAAAACACTTTTGGAAATCGATACTTTTCTGATATTATAATAATGTCTAATCATAAGTAATTAGAATCTAGCAGAACGCTTGCATTTCACGTTCCACATATATAGTATACAAATAAAAATCACGGGCTCTTATTGGAGATTGGATTCCGACTATGACAAGGTATGTGACCACCTGCGATAGTGTATCTCTAGAGGCTAATACACTGGGTTCAACAAGAACGTCTTGCAATCCGGCCCACACATGACCGATCACTCATTTCGCTTGAGTGTATCAAATGTATATCACCAACGGTTGGGAGCTACCCACCGTTTCGCGAAAAGGGACAGCATCGATAATAGATAAAAGAATGAAATGGATTTTCTCTAGATAGGTGGTATTCATCCTAATGGGAGCGACCCACTTAGCCTTGCTGCCTGCCCGATTTTTGTCATTTCCTGGTTGATGAGGCTTGAGGTCATTACATATCATTTAAAACATCTGACCACCATTCACTTTAAATGTCACATCGTCATACCCGCCAAATCATAAATTGATTTCCCCTAAAATACCACAGGTATAAAGCTAAGAGAAACATATTCCTCCGCCACCAAACGTATGTACGTTTGAAGAGATCAACTTACGCGATCTGTTAGATATATTTTGTCAGACATTCGTCCATTCAAGTTTGTCCTGGGACTGGACAAACCGAAGGCACTATCCTGTAAACAGGATAGCCCTTGCATAACTCCATCTTCAATGATTTTCATTATGTTTGATCGCAACGCTAACGTCTATATATAGTGGTTTTCAGATAGTGAATCTGATCCCGGTCTCTCCGTATTGACGACGGAAAAATGGTCAAAACTTCGATAGTCGGTGATTTAACTATCAAAGAAAAACAGGTCTGCAAACAACGATATTATTTCCAGATGGAAATTCTATCGATCAATCATCAATCAAAACTTATCACTTTTAATTTAATTAAACATTTATTTATTCATTTCCCATTTCTATATATCAACATTTCTTCTTTTCTAAATTTAGGAAATATACGTCATCAATCATTGGAAAACATTTCCATCTTTGTTTCACGTATCACTGTCATTCCAGTATTCTTTCTCATCAACATTTCATTTTCTATGATTAGAAAATATCTCTGATTATATTTGGAAAATGTTCCCAAAATTTATTCATTTGTTTTAACAAATGTTTAAATAAAACATCACTAAGCCAATTTAAACCATTACACTCATTGACTAAATTCACTTAATCAATCTTCACTATCGAACCTTACTCATCCCTTAGTTAAAAACGAAATCAATCAAGTTGGGGTATAATTTCCTCTCATACCTTAACTGAACAACATTTCTATCCTCGAAATAGACTAAATCCTTTAACCAACTTCCTTACGTAACTCTCTTTCAAACAAATCTCTATTCGATAACTCTTTCCTTCGAATAAATTATATTCGATTAACTCTATTCCATTAACACTATTCGGTTAACTATATTCTATTAACTCTATTTGATTAACTCAATTGGATTAACCTTAATCAATTAACTCTTATCAATTAACTACTATCAACTTACTTCTTTCAAATAAACAATATTCGATTAATTCCTTTAACTCTATTCGAATAAACTATATTCAATTTACGGCTTTCGAATAACTAATATTCGATAACTCCTTTCGAATAACTAATATTCGATAACTCCTTTTGATTAATACATTTTTATTAACACATTTTGATTAATACATTTTGATTACACATTTTGATTAACTCCTATCAAATAACTAATATTCGATTAACTTATATTCGAATAACTATGTCTGTTTCAACTTTATTTCGAATAGCTAATATTCGATTTAACTCCATTCGCTTGACTCTAGATCGCAGCGATCACAATGGTTACGCCTGATTCCCCCAGGAAACATCCGACTGCCGTAGGATATCTGCAGCCCTGCGAATTACGCTAGCAGTCGTACGAAATGGCCACTCATCCTGAATAACTATGTATGACTAACTCTATCTCAAATAACTATATTCGATCAACTCAAATTGAATAACTAATATTCAATTTATCCTTATTCGATTAACTATGTTCAGTTAACTCTATCTGGTTAACTCTATCTAATTAACTCTAACTGATTAACTCTAACTGGTTACCTCTAACTGATTAACTCCTTTGATTAACTCTACGTTTATTCAGTTTCAAATATCGATGTTGAAATTGATTCTTACTTCTCTATATAAGTCCTGACTTATATATTCTATTTATACAATGATAAACATTTAATTTAATTTATAAAATATTATTTATAAGTTTATTTTCTCAATCTATCGGTTAGAATAGATTCTATTTAAAATCTTTGCTTTAAATCCATGTCATGTTGTACCCGTGTGCGAAGCACGGGTCTAAACCTTTCAAATATAAAATTCTCCTTTTATACAATTCTAGTCACTTTTCAAGTATTTCCTTTTATAATCTATTTATTTACAAAATAAATACCTTTTTGATAATTCTATTTATTTTATAAAATATTTTCTTTTTATAAAATCTATTGATTTTAAAAGTAATTCCTTTGATAGTATTCCCTTTCTATTTGTTTTACACATATTTACCCTTTCTATTTTATTTATTTTCAAATAAATATCCCTTTTCAATTCTATTTGTAAATAGTTTACAAATATTTCTTTTTTCAATTTTATTTGTAAGTTTTTTTACAAATATTTCCCTTCAATTCTATCTATTTGATTAACAAATAAGTATTCCTTTTTAATCTATTTATTTTCTAAATAAATAGTTTTCTTTTTATAAAATCTTTTGATTTTATAAATAATTCTTTTTCAATATAACATTGCAAATTTCCTTTTTTAACATTCCAGTATTCCTTATGGTATTTAATGTACCATATAAAAATGATCGGTATCACTCTAACATACAAAATCAACAACAGATTTCATATCACATCATATAACATAATATATGAAGACAGTAAAAATAAATGTTGAGGAACCCAGTTGGGTCCCTCCGACCTGTTTCCCTGCATCCACAGATGTTAATCAACATGAATAACACGAATATGAGATATTCTGATAAACAAAATCAATATTCGATTAACGATTTATATATAGTTATCGATATTTTCAACCAATAACTAGCAGTTCAACCAAACAGCCAATACACAGCAAACAACCATCATTTATAGATTCTAAAAATACGTTGTAAAAATATAAGTTGAGCAGAGTTAGTGAGATTTACTCACCTTAGACTATTATCGTTAAATAATGATAATTGGTGATTGATTTGATTCAGGAGTTAAATTTCACCATAAATCCAAACGAGCTTCAATTCACTCCCGGTCAGTTCCAGTGTGTAGCCATCGTCCATACGATCCCAACGCAACTTATGGTTCGTCAATCTGATACCGTATGTGTAAGTTATTTATCTTCGCAGTTAATATACTTTTAATTTAAATAAAAAGAATGGATTTGATAAACTAATGGACCTTGAACCTTTATTTCCTCTGGCCCATTTCCCTTTTCAAAGTACCAGACCTGAATCCGCTTTAATACCTTCTCCCCCAAACTCGAAATACACCGAACTCCAGGAATTTCAAATGTCAATTACCGAAACTCAGCACTCCATTCCTCCTTCATCTAGTCGCGAAATCCAAAACCAATGCAACCAACTTCCTTCACTATTCAAGCCCTCTCTCTCTATAACCATTTCACAAATCTTGCACTCCTCCTAGCCATTTCCCTCGAGCAGCAGTAGCTCACCCAACCGGAATTCGATCGACATATTTCGATCACAAACCGCACCAAAACCTCACATCTAAAACCTCTCAATCCCGTAAACACAACTACACACTCAAATTCATGGATTAAATACCCAAAAATCCACAATCCATAACCCTAGATTCCACTGTGTAAACCCGACATCGATAAACATGAATCGCACTTAGCAAAATTGATACCGAGATGAAGCTAAGCCCTACATGAATCCAAGAATACTTGTTTTGATATTTTTAGAATTTTATTTGAATTTCTATTGATTTTTCTTTGATCCAATTTTTGCTGTAAGAGAAAAAAAAACGGCGGAATATTTGACTGAGGAATGAAAGTGGGTTTAGGTTTAGAAAGTTAAGGATATTATATAGGAGATTTTTAATATTCGAATATTATATTTGTTTTTAAGCAAATGCTGTATGTATTTATTATTAAAAATTCGTATGATCGCATACGATACCCAAAAATCACGAAAATGGACATGCACCTACAGTTCGACATTACGGTCCCAACGAAATTTGTTTCGTCGAATTCTGAGGTCGTTTGCAAAACTGGCTATTTTTAAAGCTCTAAATAACCCTTTTAAATATATAAATATATTTAAAAATAATTAAATTTAATATTTAAAAATAAATATTATCGTATATATTCACAACAGAATATCATACAGCTCCAATGAGATTTATAACTCGATATTTCAAATCTAGTGTTACATCGATATTCGATTTATATTTAAAAATCCATTTTAAAATATAAATAAATCGATATAAATTATAAAGTAATTCCATAGCGACTTTTCGAAAATTTGATTTCGAGATAACTCAAAATCTACACGACGAAATCTTGATTTTTCTCTTTCGCTAGAAAAATATACTTCATCAGCTCCTAACGTTTCTCATTTCACAGAAATCCGATTTAACATGGACCTTATACATTCAATTGAAGTTCAAATCGCCAAATAGCGAACTACAGCGCCATTTCAAACTCGATTTTAATTATAATATAATTATACGTTCAAACTGTCGTTCAAATAATATATTCGTTATTCTAATTCAATTCTAAAATGAATTAAATATCACCGATGATCCAATTCACACCATTTTGTGAATTCCACTATTTATGACTATTTCAGAATTAAATATATTATTATATTATTTATTTTAATTAAATATTCAATATTATTAAATCCTGGTCATTTTAAATAATCAAACCATTATTTAAATAATTAAATAGATCGTTTATATACCATAATAAATATTCAATATTATTAAATCTCTGTAAGCTACATATCATTAACTCTCCCGGCGCCCTCTTCTCCAGGCACTCAATGCAGCAGCTCGGCCCAACATGGACAAATGCTTATGATGCTTACCTGTTTTGGCTTCATAAGCCTTATGTTTTATGTTTTCTCTAGCTCAGTCTGTCTATATTCGCATGCTTATGATCTTTTGGGTTGTACTACTTATGACTGCTCTATGTAATATATCTATGTAATCCGTATTTGGGACATGGTATGTCCTAACCTCTTTGCCACTGGTTGGGCCTGTCAACCAGAATATTATATATTATTATTATCTAGTTAACCGGCTGTGTAGCCCCATGCTACACATCCGTCTTCCTAAAAGACAAATCCCTTAAAACTAGCATTTTGCAAACAACCTCCGTTTTCGACGAAACCACTTTGGTTGGATCCGGAATATCTAATTTTTGCTAAGTTTAAAATTCCATAATTTTTGGAATTAATATGTGAGCGTGGCAAAAAAAACATGTTTTGCAAATATAGTGCAAATTGGATCGACCAGAAAAAGGCCATTTTTCAAACGGTCTCCAAATTCGACGAAATTAGTTTTGTTAGGACCGTACCGTCAAAACAAAGCAAGATTTATTTTTTGGAAATTTTTGGAATCAGTATGTGGCCCCGTTAATTAAAATGTACATTCAAATCCAAAATTGAATGTTTTATATTTTGATTACAGAAAAACTAATTGAAATAGTTGAATGGGATTACGAAACATATTTCATTGTGTCCTAGATGGGGTTATTTAGCTAGGGGCGATAGTCATTGGGCTCAATTTGGAAGTCAGATAGAGAAACGAGAATTGTGGAATTAAAAGAATAAAAGATATAATGGGCCAATCACAAAATTCCATTCACTTTCTCGTTTACCCAGAAATTCCCTATAACCCTTAATCTCGACGACGGCTACCCTTCCAACCTTCTCTCTTCGAATTCTCCCAATCCACGCTATAAAATTCGATGATGCTGAAGGGAATTTTGTAGAGAATTCCTCCACCTTCAAATCCATACCATTTTTGTGATTTATCTTTGCGTGTTTCTCGAGAACCGTTCCCTCAAAGTTCGTCCATTCGAGCCACCGTTCCTCCTTCGTACTGCAATCAAGTTTGCCATCAAGGGGTAGCGCAAATGCGCCTTTCCTAGCTCGGCAACGTGTCACCGGGGATTCTCTTTATGTGCTACAGATTGAACATAATCTAAAAACCTAGTTTTGAACAAATTACTGAAGGTATGGCGTGTATTACTCAAACCGTTTATAACATGTAAAATGTGACGACCCCATTCCCCGTGCTGACGGTGGCAAGGGTAATCTTTGGAATATAACACATAAACAGATAACACAGAATAGAAATAAATAAATACACCAGATAGTGTACAAATAATATACTGGATAAACATAATCATCAGAGTTACACATTATACAGGATCATACTTAGTACAAATACAGTTCAGCTATACATAAATGGCTACAGCGAAAACAAACATAATATGTACAATAGGAGCTGAACAGCATAAAAAGAGATAAATGATAGAATCCATCTTCAGCTCCAACTATCCAGAAAGAGCCTGCTAAAACCTGAATACAAGGCTTCCCGTGTAGAAATAAGGGCACCCGAGTTTGCAGGTAAAACAAACTACGAGTCAGTCATGGGACTGGTATGAGAAATCTACTTAACACATTATACAATTGGCTAATCACAGGACCACGCCACTTTCGCGGAACAGGTTTACTCCATTGGATTGCCAGTGCTTTAAAAACAAATAAATCTTTTAGACATCGCAATGCTTTTTATAAAAATGAAGCCATTATAAGACTCAGTTCCCATCACACAACGCAACGCAAACCGAAGGATAGAGTTTTACCTTATAATGGCTAAAATATGCTTGATACGAATAAAACAAAAGAATTTGATATTATTACTAGTGTTTATATGTTTCGAAAAAATTTCAAATCATAAGTATCAATCATAGACGGCATTATTGCCCCATACCACTATGTCGCCATATATAGGTATACAATCAAAACCGCACGATGTCGTATTTGGAAATTGGATTTCCGTCATGAACCTAGGCAAAAGATAGTCCTTACAGACTTCGAGACAATCTAGCCCATGTCTCAGGATCAGAGCTGAAGTGACCCTTGGATCGTTAGTGCCGGTCCACCGACGTGGATTAAAAGGCCTGAACACTACGTTTTCCCGCCCTTTGGGGCGTAAATGAGCCAACGAATGACTCCATCGGTCCCGGATCGACTGATATAACTGAGGCGCCTCGCAACAGCAACAACCACGTAGGTGAAAATAATATAAATGTCAGCCAGTTTAAGCACCGACACCACCTCTAGCTAGAAGGAAACGCATGCCCTCCCTGAGGTCCTCTCCCGTTTCTGGCTCATACCGGGGTGCGAGATTCGCGAATTCACGTTATATACAAAGCTACGCCACACAGGCGGTGCTTTGATCATCAACCACAAGACTTTGCTTTTCAACAGAAGCCTTGATAACTGCACTTTAGCATGCCACATAGGCAATTCACACCGTGCAACTGATGGCTATCAATCACACAGAATGAATTTCTATGTCGGACACACAGTCCATTTACAAGTCCATTCTGGGTCTGAACGAAACCGGAGGCACTATATACCTCGCATACCCATCGATCTCCACGTACGTTTGGACGATCACCACTCATTATCCATATTTCGGGATGCCTACCAATCAGGACATCATTTACCATCCAAACGAGGTGAAGATTTCCGGTCTTCAACCTCCGTCTTCATCTTCGAAATCTTATCGTCGATTCAGTTATTCAGAATGGGATAAACCCAGTCTTTCTGAGCAACTCACGTATATAAATAACTAGTGCTACACAAACACAACATACGCCTCATTCCAATTCATTAGTCACTAACCATCAATTAGTAAGAGAACGATTTCCCAAGTATTAACCCCGAAGGCCGAAACCAACATCAGATCAAAACCCAGGAAACCATTCGACTTAGCTAACCTTCAGCTAATTTCTAAATTTCACATTCCATATTGTGTATAATATTTTATAATGATTTATCGCTATTTTTATTCATTTCAAAATAGCCAATTTATTCAAACGACGCTTCGGGCCATAACGCGGTCGTGGCGCTGTTTTTCTTCAGATTTGATTTACACATATCTGAAAATCTAACCGTTGGATCTTCACAAATTTTATATCATTAGAAAGATCTTTTCAAAACGAATCCAACGGTTCCAGTTTTGGGAAAATCCGACGGTCGGATCTCCCGGTACACTCGTTTGAAGTTTCGATTTCAAAATACGAACTGCAGCGTCGTTATTCGATTTAATATAATTATATATATATATATAATCGATTCTGGTGCTATTTTTCTTTAGATTTGAATTAATCGTTCCAGACAATCCAACCGTTGGATCTTCACAAAGTTGGTGCCGTTGGAAAGATATTTCCAAAGCGAACCCAACGGTTTCGGTTTCGGGAAAATCCGATGGTTGGATCTCCCGCACTAATCGTTTGAAATCACGGTTTCAAAACACGAACTGCAGCTTCGTTTTTCGATATATTTCAATTCTATTTTTATATATATATCGATTCTTCGATTTCAAAACTATATTCTTTTCATACATTTGATAAAAATGATATTTTTATCCAACCGACAATTATTTCAACACTTCGCTATTTTTAACTATTCATGTATATAGTAAAAATGTGATTTTTATTGTAAAACAATTCATTTCAAAACATGATTATTTTATATAGTTCATATAGGTGATAAAAATATGATTTTTATGATAAAACAATTTATTTCAAAACACGACTTTTTTGTATAATTCATATAGATGATAAAAATATGATTTTTATTATAAAACAATTTAATTCAAAACACGACTATTTTATGTAGTTCATATAAATGATAAAAACATGATTTTTATTATAAAACAATTTATTTCAAAACACGAATACCATCCAACACATGAATTTCTATTCAACGAATGAATTTCTATTTAATACATGAAGGTTTTCTATAGTTTGTATATATAAAATAAAAATGTGATTTTTATTGTTAAAATAATTTATTTAAAACACGAATACCATTCAACACATGAATTTCTATTCAACGAATGAATTTCTATTCAACACACGAATATAGTTTCAACACATGAAAATAATTCTAACACATGAATATTATTCAAAATTTCGGCAGCATAACGGCAGGGTAGTTAAAACCGGGGTCGTCCCTAGTACGGCTCCTCGCTCTACCTTAAAGCCTCGTAGCTTTTGACAATGGGGATTTCATGCATCTAGTTCGCACGCAGGCGGCATGTATATTTTTTTCATTTCCACAAACTAATCCTATGTGGTTTCAGCCAAATAATTCTCAACCAACAATGGGTATTTTTCAACCACAATCGATCAATTTCAACCACAAACAATTCTAATCAACCATTCGTAATCAACCAATTTTCACACCAATCACAACTAATAAATATCGTCCATGGTTTGTGGACGAGGGCGTATATATATATATATATGTATATATATATATATGTATATATATATATATAAGCATTTCACTTCTATTTCAACACATATATAATTTTTACAACACATATATAACTTATACATCGAACGTACAACTTATACAACGCTTATACATGTGGTGTACAACACTTATATAACTCATACATCGACAATATAATTTATACATCGTTGTTTTCCATATCATTTATAAATTAGAAATCTCACATTGGGTTCCACTCCACCAAAAATAGCAGAAGGCTCAGAAAAATATGCGGTCTCTTCTAGAATGTAGAAGACGTCCACACGAGTCCACTGTCTCTTGTTTCACTGAATTTCATCAACAAACGAAAAAGATATGATTTTTACAGTGAAATCAAAAACTGTAGCGATTTAAAGTGCTATAATATAATTTATTTTAAAATAGCCGTACTTCAGCTGATTTGTTCAAAACTAGGTTTGGATTTTTCTTCGAATCCGTGTAGCTATTCGTCGATCGGCCTTTGCAGCGTCGAAGGGGGAGGAGCGGCGCACCTGCGCCTGGAGGGGGGAGGCGTTCGATCGCCAGAGGAGGGTGCGGTGGTGGTTTGAAACCCGAAACTTCCAGGCGTCGATTCTCCCAAACCACTCAGTGAAAAAATCCAAACTATACATGGATTTGAAGGTGGTAGAGAGCTCTTCAAATCCCCAACAGGAGCAGGGTCTAATTCGAAGTGGATTGGCCGGAAAATGATCGGGAAGCCTACGAACAGTTTCTTCCTTCGATCGATACAGCGGGGAGAGAGAAAATGGGGGGGAGTCTGATGTGGACCAATCACCTTTTTTTATTTATTTATAAAGTTTTAAAAATCCAAAAATACCCCTTGCCTCCTACGAACTCCAATCCAAACCCAACGACTGTTGTCCCTAGCTAAATACCCCCATTCCGAACACAATGGGACATGTTTCGAAGGCCCATTCGACTTTTTCAGTCAGTTTTTCTTCAAATTAAAATATAAAACATTCGATATTCGATTTGAACGTACATTTCAATTTGCCGGGGCCACATGTTGATTCTAAAAATTCCAGAAAAATAAATCTAGCTATGTTTTGATGATACGGTCCCAACAAAACCAGTTTCGTCGTATTCTGAGACTGTTTGAAAAATGGCCCATTTCTGGTCGATCCAATTTAACTGTAATTGACCAAAACACGTTTTCTTTTTCCACGCTCACATACTAGCTTCAAAAATTATAAAATTTGAAACCTATCAATAATTTAACATCCCGGATCCAACAAAAGTGGTTTCGTCGAATTTTGAGGTAATTTGCAAAATGGCCATTTTCACGGGCTATATAAATTCTATAGCGACCTTTCTGAAAATTCATTTGGCCATAACTTTTGCTTCCCGTTATTAAACTTCGATTTTTCATATTCGTTAGAAAGATATTCAATAACAGATTTAAATATTTTTGGTTTCACCCAAATCCGTTTTGTTTTTGACCTGGTACAGTTAGTCAAAGTTTGAATTCAAAATTTGAAACTACCGTGCCACCTCAGGTCTTGTTTATAATTAGAATTAATTATATTTATTTTCAAACGTTGATTCAAGCTTACTTTCCATTGTCATTATTTAAAATATTTAAAATCCACTAAAATAGCCAATTTAAAATTTTTAAATTGGTTCAGATTTTCCGGGTCGTTACAATCTCCCCCACTTAAAACTTTTCGTCCCCGAAAAGGAACAAAGTCGAAAGTGGTTTGATTAATCAACTCTACGTTCAACCTGGCTTCCATTCTCTAACTTTTCAGTTTCTGAGAATTTTCAAATTCTTCAAAAATTTGGCTAAACACCCGGAATTTTCGAAAAATTTCGCCATAACCTCCTTTATACGTGGAGGGGTTTGGAAATTTATTGGGCCGTATTAGGTACCCAATAAATCCTACAAAGCATACACATATTTATAGTGATATATTCTGGTTTTTACAGGGGAGCGTGTATAGATAATAACTCCAGAGAATAAATTCTCGTCACCTTATCAAAGCCTGAGGGAGTGTGTATTTTTAATTGCTCCAGAGAATAAATTCTCGTCACCTCGTCCCGTGTGGGAAATAAATAATCCATGTGCCGTATCTAATTACTAGAGAGACGTGATTATTGTCAACTCTAGACCCGTGTGGGGTTTTTATTAATCTGGCAATTTATCGTTACAATTTTATATGGTCCATATCAGTCATCAGTTCAACCTGTAATATATAGTCATCGCCATTCAAGCCTCTCACTCATATGGTAAATTTTCAACCTCGTCACACAAGCTCCAAATGCTTATGTGGTATATGATGAAGTATGCCTATCTTCAAGAAGTATGCCATGTAGTGTAGTTCGAAATTAATTGTTACTATCCTATGGCGACGTTTATTATTACACACAGAATAACCAGCACTCCTCATCCAATGGCATTCACAGGAGTTGATATAATAATATTTTGCATCCAACTCATTAAGGTTTACCTATTTGTCGGGCATGCAAATAAATTCTTTACTCAACAACTAATCCATTTAACTGTTCAAACATATATGATACACATGTATATATTGCTCTCTATTTTTAAATCAGTTCAATGTGTGATTTAATTAGCTATCATTCTAATAATTTAATTAATCAAATCCACTATCACACAACATAAACAACAATCAATTTTTTTTTAACTTTTCAAAAATATACTAATCGATTCTTACACTCTTTTTAAATTAATCAGACTATAGAATTAAAAGTGCACATCCATGGAAAGAAAATAACAACAAAGTAGAGAACTAAATGGTAAGCAAAGTATGGTAAATGTACCTTGCACTGGAGTCAATCAGAGATATCCACTCAACACTTACGATAGGCTTTCTGAATGCTCTCCTCAGTTTCCCAAGTACAATCTCACGGATCTCCACTCCATTGCACTTTGACTAAGTGAACCTTCTTGCTCCTCAGCTTTTTGGTTTCTTTGCCGATAATCTTTAGCGACTCTCTTCTAACAGCTAATTCTGGAGTAATTTCAATATCCTGTTGCGCTGCTTATTCCACGATCAAGTCTGGATCATGAACGTGCTTTCGAAGTTGAGATATGTGAAATACATCATGCACTCCAGGCAACCAATCAGGCAATTGAACCCTATAAGCGAGAGTTCCAATCTGTTCCAGAATAGGGAATGGACCAATAAATCTGGGCGCCAATTTCCCAGTTTTGCCAAATCGAATCATTCCTCTCATCGGAGAAACCTTTATATACACATAATCACCAACAGAAAAAGCCAAATCCCTTCTTCTCGAATCAGCATAGCTCTTCTGTCGGCTTTGAGCGGCGAGTAATCGTTTCTTAACGAAATCGACTTTGTCGGCAGCTTCACGGATCATATCAGGTCCCAATACAAGCCTATTACCAGGTTCGACCCAACAAGCAGGGGATCGGCACGGTCTACCATACAATGCTTCTAATGGTGACATTGTCAGGCTCGCATGGTAGCTATTATTGTATGAGAGTTCAGCTAAATGCAAATGGTCTTCCCATGATCCACCAAAGGCAAGAACACAAGCCCGCAATAGATCTTCTAAAATACGATTCATACTCTCAGTCAGACCATCTGTTTGAGGATGATAAGCGGTGCTCAAGTTCAACTTCGTTCCCAGTTCTACTTGAAATGACTCCCAGAATTTGCTAGTAAATATTGGATCTCTATCACTAACTATACTGAGCGGCACTCCATGTAGCCTAACAATTTCATTGAAATATATCTGCGCCAAACTCTGAGCAGTTCTGTTCGATCTGACAGGTATGAAATGGGCGGTCTTCGTGAATCGATCTACGATCACCCAAATACTATCATTTCCTTTCCTGGTTCTGGGCAAACCATCAATGAAGTCCATGGAAACATGTTCCCACTTCCGACCTGGAGCGTCCAGCGGTTGCAACAATCCAGCCAGTTTCTGTTGGTCGCTTTTGACTAGGTGGCAAGTAGGGCATCAGCTAACATATATTGAAACGTCCTTTTTCATATCCTTCTGCCAGAATGTTCGCTTGAGATCGTTATACATTTTGGCCACACCTGGATGGATACTCAGCTTGGACTTGTGACACTCGTCCAACACTTCCCTTTTTAACTCGGGGATGTCGGGAACACAAATCCTTCCTCCCAATCTCAGGGTCCCATCTCACAATGCAACGCAAACCGGAGGATAGAGTTTTACCTTATAATGGCTAAAATATGCTTGATACGAATAAAACAAAAGAATTTGATATTATTACTAGTGTTTATATGTTCCGAAAACAATTTCAAATCATAAGTATCAATCATAGACGACATTAATGCCCCATACCACTATGTCTCCATATATAGGTATACAATCAAAACCGCACGATGTCGTATTTGGAAATTGGATTTCCATCATGAACCAAGGAAAAAGATAGTCCTTACCGACTTTGAGACGATCTAGCCCATGTCTCAGGATCAGAGCTCGAGTGACCCTTGGATCGTAAGGGCTGGTCCATCGATGTGGATTAAAATGCCTGAACACTACGTTTCCCCGCCCTTTGGGGCGTAAATGAGCCAACGAATGACTCCATCGGTCCCGGATCGACCGATATAACCGATGCGCCTCGCAACAACAACAACCACATTGGTGAAAATAATATAAATGTCAGCCAGTTTAAGCACTGACACCACCTCTAGCTAGAAGGAAACGCATGCCCTCCCTAAGGTCCTCTCCCGTTTCTGGCTCATACCGGAGTGTGAGGTTCGCGAATTCACGTTATATACAAAGCTACGCCACACAGGTGGTGCTTTGATCATCAACCACAAGACTTTGCTTTTCAACAGAATCCTTGATCACTGCACCTTAGCATGCCACACAGGCAATTCACACCGTCCAACTGATGGCTATCAATCACACAAAATGAATTTCTATGTCGGACACACAGTCCATTTACAAGTCCGTTCTGGGTATGAACGAAACCAGAGGCACTATATACCTCACATACCCATCGATCTCCACGTACGTCTGGACGATCACCACTCATTATCCATATTTCGGGGTGCCTCCCAATCAGGACATCAGTTACCATCCAAACGAGGTGAAGATCTCTGGTCTTCAACCACCGCCTTTATCTTCGATTTCTTATCTTCGATTCAGTTATTCAGAATGGGATAAACCCGGTATTTCTGAGCAACTCACGTATATAAAAAACTAGTGCTACACAAACACAACATACGCCTCATTCCAATTCATTAGTCACTAACCGTCAATAACTAAGAGAACGATTTCCCAAATATTAACCCCGAAGGCCGAAACCAACATCATATCAAAACCCAGGAAACCATTTGTAACACCCCCACATCCGTTAAGGTCAATCACAAAGGGAATGCCTTAACTTCAATGGAGCATTATGGGTACTGGAACAGAAATATTACAAGACAGATATATAAAACAGAGGAAAGTAAAGTGGAAGTACTTCAAATCATTTATTAAATATAATTGTTTACAATAAAAGCCCATCAACTTCCAATACCCAATTACATAGCTAAAATATCTATCTTGCTCAAAAACAAAGAAGCATAAAAATAAATTGTGATATTCCCCAATAAAGCAAAGCAAGCCATAGCTAAGGGAAATCCAACCCATACATGAAAGAGCCTTGGAGCTTGGTAAGATCCAAACTATGCTGTATTCCCACCCTGCGAACCTGGGGGGGGGGGGGGAGACGGAAGAAAAAGAGGCGAAACAAACCGGGTCAGTCATAAAGACTGAGTAAGTCCTAGTGGCTTTCAGCATAAAAACTGGTGAAGATAACATGGCATGAATAAACTGAAAGTAAACATAAGCATGATGACAAGATAAGCTACAGGCACGATAACTAAGAATAACATCATAGGATTTATGTCATGTATAACATTGCATGATTCCCATTCAAGATGAACTAAGTCTAGTTTCGCAAGATTTCTATCAAGCATCGCAAGATCACCATTAAAATGATATCTATTTTCTCTGCACCACCTAACTAGTGTCCCAAATAGTAATATATATAAAATGATAAAATCATAACGTGATCCCCATCCCCGAAATTAAGGTTGCTTTCACGTGTACATCTATTATATATTACCTAGATCTAATCTAAGGTTTTCTATCGAGCGCTTCCTAGATTCAACCGGGATTTATGCCACCTAGGTCCAACCTAGGGATTATGCTACCTACTGAACACTTCTCGGATTTAGGGTTTATGTCACCTAGGTCCAACCTAGGGATTGTGCTACCTATGTTTGTCATACGGCCCCCAATGATTGTAGATACCTATGCTGGTCCCACCATGGGGTGTGTCAAGACCCATGGTGGCGGCCCGACGCAATTCTAGAATACATAGGTTATACTACTGGTGCCCCCAGTGCCATATTTGTCTGCTCCGAAGTGTGTGCACGCCCGCACTCCATTAGAACCCACACTGTTGCACCCACCGCCGTCGCTTTGACCGCTTACAATCAGCCCAGTAATTGTGCCCCACCCTGCCTAGTTTCAGGGTATCATGATACCTATTTGGGTTACTGCTGAAATGGGTCCTCGTTATTAGGGTTTCCTACTGGTTAAGCGTGTGGGCCTATATGTACAGATATTATCCACCTTCCCGTGATGTACTTAACCCACCGATTCAAGCATGCTTATTAATGGTTAAGTTTGTGGGCCTATATTTACTAATATTACCCACCAACCCGATATGTACTTAACCCTCTCCATCCATCACGTTAAGTTGGTTAAGTGTTTTCTATTGTTTTACTTAACCCTACCACACATCATGTTATATCGGTTAAGTGTTGTTCCTTGTGTTACTCAACTCTACCGCAAGCCTTGTTATACTGGCTAAGTGTTCTCCCTTGTGTTAACTTAACCCCACCGCATGCCATGTCATATTGGTTAAGTGTACATTAACTTAGCCCACCTACTTATCATGTTGTGACGGTTAAGTGTTACCCTCTGCTGTTACTTAACCATACCATGCATCACGTTATATTGGTTAAGTGCATGTTAACTTAAGCCCATCCACCAGTCACATTATAATGGTTAAGTGTAACCCTCGTGTGTTTACTTAACCCTACCACGCATCAGGTTATATCGATTGGGTGTTATCAACCTATTCAAGTTAGCCCAACCCATCCGCTGGTCATGTTATAACGGTTAAGTGTCATTAGCCTAGCCACGTTACTTAACCCACCCATTCATATCATATTGGTTGAGCCTACATTTATAAGTTTTACATGTTCTTAACTCATACCGGTTAGGTCCATATTTACATGTCAAATTTCCATATCATCCCACCTAACCCTCTGACCATACCCACGTCTTATTATGGTTAGTATTCCTTAATTCATTCATTATGACGAACGAATCATGACCTCTCACATTAGATCATACACTTTGTGGCCACTGGATTTGCCAGGCGGTTCCGGGAAGATTTACACCACAAACTGAGTCTAACCTCGTGTCATAAATCGTTATGCCTACAATTCGACCTTCGACCCCTCACATTAGACTGACACTTTGTGCCTACTGGATTTGCCGGGCGGTTCCGGGCGGATCTATACCACAAACCGAGTCTAACCTCGTGTCAAAGGTTCATTAATGGTGGTATTTCCCCAAAACCCCAATATCAGTTCATGTGTTTAACATATAAAAATGTTCATGTTCCAACCACGTTTATATTTCCAGTTATATGCCAATTATCAAGTTCATAATTCACGTTTTTTCCCCAAAACGTATTCCCAAATTATTATCATAATTCACTATAAGGTTATGCCAAGTTATAGCCTTTTATTTACAATACATGCCAATTACCCAAAACCCAACTTAGGTGCGTTCATATTAAACCTCTACCAAGTCATAAATTTTGATATATGTTTCAACTCCAAATTTTACATAATTAACATATGCCCAAGTTCTAGATTACATGTCAGTTTTTTCATATGCCCAATTCATACCAAATTTACGTATGTTCAATTCATGCCGTTATACATGTATGCCAATTTTCATGCCAATTTACGCATATACCAAGTTTCATGATTTACATGTTTACAAAGCTATGCTTAATTTACATAGATCAAGTTTTATACCCAAAATTACATGTATACCACGTTTACACCAATTTACCCATAACAAGTTCTAGCCAAATTACATATATCAAGATCTATATCAAATTACATATGCCAATCCCCATTCTTGCAATTACCATTTTAATGACAATACCCAAATATCCAATTTCATGTTAATGGTAGTAATACCCAAATATCCAATTTTTTTGTTATGCCATCAATTCCACCAAACACATATATTCCACTAGGCAATATTCCAATATTTCCCCCCGTTTACCATCGCACGTATATCGTAGTTTAGGCCTCGATCCGAAATTGACCTAGGTTCATCAAAAGAAAATAAATAGGGGAAGATAGAATTTTGCATCAAAATAAGATCAGGGAGAAAATCATCATCATATGCATGAAGATTACAACTTGATAATAATATCAACATGAATTGAGAAAACTAATTTACAACAGGCTGAATAGATCATGAACTTGACATGAGAATAATGATAGATAAGTCTCAAAAACTCAAGATTCAAGAACCAACAGAAATAGGTCTGAATCGATAAACATACTTAGATCCAATTCCACTTTATTCCATGTCCGTATTATAATTAAATGTTTAAATCTAAAAGTAACTAGCACTTACAGAGAATGGCTAATGAATTAAGAACTGAATTTTTTGTAAAAATGTCGCGGCGTTGTTGATTTATTGTCTTGAATCATTGTAGAAGCCTTTCTCTTTGAATTGATTTGAGTTTGAATGTTTGTACTTTGATTTGGAGACGGCGGCCATGGTTCAAGAGGTATTTTAGCAGCATAACGGTGTAAGAATGATTTGATATGAATTAGGTTAGGTCTAAGGGTGTTTTTTAGGTGTAGCAACTAGTTTAGGCCCTTAGATTAACCCTAGAATCAATCCGGACCATCAAAACACGTCTCAGGCTTCAAAAATGAGTTCTGGGTCAAAACAGGCCGACCAGGTCGACCTGTAAGGGGGGAGGTCGACCACATGGTCGACCTGGGGGGTAGATCGACCCTAGGGTCGACCACATGGTCGACCTGGCCCCCAGGTCGACCCCCAGGTCGACATGCTTGGTCCTTTGCTGCCTAAAATCTGCTGAATCTTCTACAGGCCATAACTTCTTCATCCGGACTCCGATTTTTGAAAACTCGGACTCTATTTCATGTAAAATTTCGAGACGAACGCAATGGCAGAACCCGTTTCCCTTGATTCTTAATTTAAAAATTAATTATACCCTGATTTCTAGTTTCAACATGTTATTAAAATTCGAGTTGTTACAATCTCCCCTCCTTAAAGGATTTCGCCCCTGAAATCTTCAAGTTAAGAAGAATGTGTCCTACCATCCAATCATCCATCTACTCAATCATCAATCACAGGCATCCATTGTCCTTAAGAGACTTCTAATGCTGTATGAAAATACGCAGAAATTGTGTGTATATGTTCCTTATCTAATGCAAATGATCAGGCCTGATTAATCTTCTCAATGCAAAATATGTTTATTGCCATGAATCCAACATGTATGCAAATAGTCCTAGTCACATAAACACTATATGTGTGCATAAACATCCATCCATATGCAACATCCACATGATAACACATTTAATTTCATCCATAAAAAAGTATAAACACTCATGCATATGCAATATGAAAGGTGACGGAGCCGATCTAGTGTCTAAGGTGCGTGTATATGCATCCACGAGCAACCACTAGCAACCGCTTGCAACCACTTGCAACCATCAATCATAACATGTCTCAAACACATGTTTACACCCAATTGTTCCTACCTAAAGATATGGTCAAATGATAGAAGCAAGTAAAAACTTTGTGCCCATTAGACAATGTCAAAACTGGAAATCTACGCCACATATATACTGATTAGGAGAAGAACTCCCAAAGCACCAGCCACGAAGACCGAAATCAATATCAGACTGATACCCAAAGAACTAACCAACCAATATATATGTTTCTAGGAAACTAAGCATGATGGACTCCTTTTTGGTCACAAGAAATCCCTTCCTAAGACCAACCCATATCCTATAAAACCCAAAAAGTTTAGTCAACCCAATGGACATCCTCAAGCCCCAACATGTATTACTAACAGATAAGTCATACTCCCTATAGGGTTTGCAACAGAAATAGGATTGAGAATAGGACCGAGAGGATATACTTAAAAGATAGCATGCAAATAAGCTCTACAGGAAAAGAGGGATCAAGGATATACTCTTAAAAAGAGATATGATGCGTGTATCTAGTCTTCAATCTTCTGAGTCGCATTTACTTGAGCTTAACTCCATTGTGCTTTCACCGTCTTTAACTTCATAATTTCGTAGCTTCTCAATTCTTGTTTCCAAAATATGAGTTGGAACTCATTCCATTGTCGCCTCTCGTTCCACTTTCATTTATTCTTTTTCTAATATACTCGGCTTAAACATAACTGCGTACTCATGGTTTCATGCAAGCTCTCCAAAATTCTTTAGTGAATCCTGGATCTCGTTTACTTATTATAAGGTATTCAACGCAGAAGAACTATCTCTTGAAAACAAACAAATGCCAACCATGTTGCCAAATGTACTTACTACGGTGATTTTCTATGACTCATGCATAAGCGAAATGAACCATTCACCTTAGTGGCGAACACTACTTGAGCGGATCAATAAATGTATCAAGAGATTCTAGGTAACTAAGCATGACAGAACCCTAAGGGTTACACTAGACTTCGAGTGCATTACCAAGGCACGTCAAGAATCTAACTACCCTCTTTCATACTCAAGAATGGCACAATTACTGGATAACCACTCCATCCCTAGAATCAACCCATAGCCCAAAGATATAAGCTTTACTTCTAAACTCAACACTTAGCATAGACATTCCCAAATCCAAACAAGTCATGAATAAATGAGCTGATTCCCCAACATATTTGAGACAAAAATGGTATCCCCTATTATGCTAATACTAAGGTGCAGAGACTCAACTATCGAAGCAGAATTAAAAAAGATGCGAGGTACAAAAACAAAGTTCCCGTGGTATGATAGAAAAGAAAAGCTAAACTTTTAACAGAAATGTTACCACCTCTCTTAGGTATGCTAGTAGTGAGAGCATACAATTGCCCTCTCGACGATCTTGTTCTTTGCCCTTGTCCTTGTCCTATGATACTTAACTACATGTCCCTTTTTTACCATACCAACGATGTTCTTTCTTGTCATGGGTTTTATTATTCTTTTACTTTGACCTCTTTCCTTTCACCTTTTCCTCCTTCGCGGATTAAGCCATATCAACAAGTTTCTCCTCCTTAGGCTTGTGTTCTTTATCCTCTTTCTTACTATCCTTGTATAGCTTGTTGACAAGTTTCTCGAAAGCAACCGCCCTCGCACGGCAACCCTACAAAGCTTGAAATAAGATTAGTCGCAGATGAAACTACTGCGACTACTGATGGAGGTTGGGCACTCCTTTGCCCTCCTACATGTGTCGTACACTTACAAAACTATGGTTAAAAAGAAAGAGAGAAGAGACCCAAGGAGAGAATCAAAAGATAGTGCATATGGCTTTGGGGAATATGCCTTTTGTAAAACAAAACTTTTCTTTAGAAAAATGTTTCTTTGTAAACGTTTTGAAAATAATTTCAGAAGTTTTTTAAAAGCTTTTGCCCAGTCTGTTAACCTTCTGCTCTAATACCAAATGTAACACCCCACGTCCGTTAAGGTCACTCACAAAGGGAATGACTTAACTTCAATGGAGCATTATGGGTACTGGAACAGAAATATTACAAGACAGACATATATAAAATAGTGGAAAGTAAAGTGGAAGTACTTCAAATCATTTATTAAATATAATTGTTTACAATAAAAGCCCATCAACTTCCAATACCCAATTTCATAGCTAAAATATCTGTCTTGCTCAAAAATAAAGAAGCATAAAAATAAATTGTGATATTCCCCAATAAAGCAAAGCAAGCCATAGCCAAGGGAAATCCAAGCCGTACATGAAAGAGCCTTGGAGCTTGGTAAGATCCGAACTAAGCTGTATTCCCACCCTGCGTACCTGGCAGGGGGGGCAGACGGAAGAAAAAGAGGCGAAACAAACTGGGTCAGTCATAAAGACTGAGTAAGTCCTAGTGGCTTTCAGCATAAAAACAGGTAAAGATAACATGGCATGAATAAACTGAAAGTAAACATAAGCATGATGATAAGATAAGCTAAAGGCACGATAACTAAGAATAACATCATAGAATTTCTGTCATGTATAACATTGCAAGGTTCCCATTCAAGATGAACTAAGTATAGTTTCGTAAGATTTCTATCAAGCATCGCAAGATTTCTCTGCTTCACCATTAAAATGATATCTATTTGCTCTGCACCACCTAACTAGTGTCCCAACTAGTAATCTATATAAAATGATAAAATCATAACGTGATCCCCATCCCTGAAATTAAGGTTGCCGTCACGTGTACATCTATTATTTTTTACCTAGATCTAATCTAGGGTTTTCTATCGAGCGCTTCCTAGATTCAACCAGGATTTATGCCACCTAGATCCAACCTAGGGATTATGCTACTTATTGAACACTTCCCGGATTTAGGGTTAATGCCACCTCGGTCCAACCTAGGGATTATGCTACCTATGTGTGTCATACGACCCCCAATGATTGTAGATACCTATGCTGGTCCCACCATGGGGTGTATCAAGACTCATGGGCCCGACACAATTCTAGAATACATAGGTTATACTACTGGTGCCCCCAGTGCCTTGTTTGTCTGCTCCGAAGTGTGTGAAAGCCCGCACTCGGTTAGAACCCACACTGTTGCACCCACCGCCGTCGCTTTGACCGCTTACAATCAGTCCAGTAATCGTGCCCCACCCTGCCTAGTTTCAGGGTACCATGATACCTAATTGGGTTACTGCTGAAACGGGTCCCCGTTACTAGGGTTTCCTACCGGTTAAGTGTGTGGGCCTATATATACAGATATTACCCACCTTCCCGCGATGTACTTAACCCACCGATTCAAGCATGCTTATTAATGGTTAAGTTTGTGGGCCTAGATTTACTAATACTACAAACCAACCCGATATGTACTTAACCCTCTCCGTCCATCACGTTAAGTTGGTTAAGTGTTTTCTTTTGTTTCACTTAACCCTACCACACATCATGTTATATCGGTTAAGTGTTGTCCCTTGTGTTACTCAACCCTACCGCAAGCCTTGTTATACTGGCTAAGTGTTCTCCCTTGTGTTAACTTAACCCCACCGCATGTCATGTCATATTGGTTAAGTGTACATTGACTTAACCCACCTACTTGTCATGTTGTAACGGTTAAGTGTTACCCTCTGTTGTTACTTAACCTTACCATGCATCACGTTATATTGGTTAAGTGTATGTTAACTTAACCCCGTCCACCAGTCATATTATAATGGTTAAGTGTTACCCTCGTGTGTTTACTTAACCCTACCATGCATCAGGTTATATCGACTGGGTGTTATCAACCTTTTCAAGTTAGCCCAACCCATCCGCTAGTCATGTTATAACGGTTAAGTGTCATTAGCCTAGCCACATTACTTAACCCACCCATTCATATCAAATTGGTTGAGCCTACGTTTATAAGTTTTACATGTTCTTAACTCATACCGGTTAGGTCCATATTTACGTGTCAAATTTCCATGTCATCCCACCTAACCCTATAACCATACCCACGTCTTATTTTGGTTAGTATTCCTTAATTCGTTCATTATGACGAACGAATCATGACCTCTAACATTAGACCGTGCACTTTGTGGCCACTGGATTTGCCGGGCAGTTCTAGGCTGATTTACACCAAAAACTGAGTCTAACCTCGTGTCATAAATCTTTATGCCTACAATTCGACCTTCGACCTCTCACATTAGACTGACACTTTGTGGCTACTGGATTTGCCAGACGGTTCCGGACAGATTTATACCACAAACCGAGTCAAACCTCGTGTCAAAGGTTCATTAATGGTCGTATTTCCCTAAAACCCCAATATAAGTTCATGTGTTTAACATATAAAAATGTTCATGTTCCAACCACGTTCATATTTCCAGTTATATGCCAATTATCAAGTTCATAATTCACGTTTTTGCCCCAAAACGTATTCCCAAATTATTTACATAATTCACTATAAGGTTATGCCAAGTTATAGCCTTTTGTTTACAATACATGCCAATTACCCAAAACCCAACTTAGGCGCGTTCATATTAACCCTCTACCAAGTCATAAATTTTCATATATGTTTCAACTCCAAATTTTACATAATTAACATATGCCCAAGTTCTAGATTACATGTCAATATTTACATATGCCCAATTCATAACAAATTTACGTATGTTCAATTCATGTCGTTTTACATGTATGCCAATTTTCATGCCAATTTACACATATACCAAGTTTCATGATTTACATGTTTACAAAGCTGTGATTAATTTACATAGATCAAGTTTTATACCCAAAATTACATGTATACCACGTTTACACCAATTTACCCATAATAAGTTCTAGCCAAATTACATATATCAAGATCTATATCAAATTACATATGCCAATCCCCATTCTTGCAATTACCATTTTAATGATAATACCCAAATATCCAATTTCATGTTAATGGTAGTAATACCCAAATATCCAATTTTTATGTTATGCCATCAATTCCACCAAACACATATATTCCACTAGGCAATATTCCAATATTTCCCTCCCCCCCTCCGTATACCATCGCACGTATATCGTAGTTTAGGCCTAGGTCCGAAATTGACCTAGGTTCATCAAAAGAAAATAAATAGAGGAAGATAGAATTTTGCATAAAAATAAGATCAGAGAGAAAATCATCATCATAGGCATGAATATTACAACTTGATAATAATATCAACATGAATAGAGAAAACTGATTTACAATAGGCTGAATATATCATGAGCTTGACATGAGAATAATGATAGACAAGTCTCAAAAACTCAGGATTCAAGAAGCAACAGAAATAGGTCTGAATCGATAAACATACTTAGATCCAATTCCACTTTATTTCATGTCCATATTATAATTAAATGTTTAAATCTAAAAGTAACTAGCACTTACAAAGCATGGCTAATGAATTAAGAACTGAATTTGTTGTAAAAATGTCGCGGCGTTGTTGATTTATTGTCTTGAATCATTGTAGAAGCCTTGTTCTTTGAATTGATTTGAGTTTGAATGTTTGTACTTTGATTTGGAGACGGCGACCATGGTTCAAGAGGTATTTTAGCAGCATAATGGTGTAAGAATGATTTGATATGAATAAAGTTAGGTCTAAAGGTGTTTTTATAGGTGTAGCAACTAGTTTAGGCCCTTAGATTAACCCTAGAATCAATCCGGACCATCAAAACACGTTTCGGGCTTCAAAAATGAGTTCTGGGTCAAAACAGGCCGACCAGGTCGACCTGTAAGGGGGGCTGGGGGGAGGTCAACCACATGGTCGACCTGGGGGGTAGGTCGACCCTAGGGTCGACCACATGGTCGACCTGGCCCCCAGGTCGACCCCCAGGTCGACCTGCTTGGTCCTGTGCTGCCTAAAATCTGTTGAATCTTCTACAGGCCATAACTTCTTCATCTGGACTCCGATTTTCGAAAACTCGGACTCTATTTCATGTAAAATTTCGAGACGAACGCAATGGTGTAACCGGTTTTCCTTGATTCTTAATTTGTAAATTAATTATATCCTGATTTCTAGTTTCAACAGGTTATTAAAATTCGGGTTGTTACATTCTCCCTCCTTAAAGGATTTCGTCCCCGAAATCTTCAAGTTAAGAAGAATGTGTCCTACCATCCAATCATCCATCTACTCAATCATCAATCACAGGCATCCATTGTCCTTAAGATACTTCTAATGCTGTATGAACATATGCAGAAATTGTGTGTATATGTTCCTTATCTAATGCAAATGATCAGCCCTGATTAATCTTCTCAATGCAAAATATGTTTATTGCCATGAATCCAACATGTATGCAAATAGTCCTAGTCACATAAACACTATATGTGTGCATAAACATCCATCCATATGCAACATCCACATGATAACACATTTAATTTCATCCATAAACAAGTATAAACACTCATGCATATGCAATATGAAAGGTGACGGAGCCGATCTAGTGTCTAAGGTGCGTGTATATGAATCCACGAGCAACCACTAGCAACCGCTTGCAACCACTTGCAACCATCAATCATAACATGTCTCAAACACATGTTTACACCCAATTGTTCCTACCTAAAGTTATAGTCGAATGATAGAAGCAAGTAAAAACTTTGTGCCCATTAGGCAATGTCAAAATTGGAAATCTATGTCACATATATACTGATTAGGAGAAGAACTCCCTAAGCACCAGCCCCGAAGACCGAAATCAATATCAGACTGATACCCAAAGAACTAACCAACCAATATATATGTTTCTAGGAAACTAAGCATGATGGACTCCTTTTTGGTCATAAGAAATCCCTTCCTAAGACCAACCCATATCCCATAAAACCCAAAAAGTTTAGTCAACCCAACGGATATCCTCAAGCCCCAACATGTATTACTAACAGATAAGTCATACTCCCTATATGGTTTGCAACAGAAATAGGATTGAGAATAGGACCGAGAGGATATACTTAAAAGATAGCATGCAAATAAGCTCTACAGGAAAAGAGGGATCAAGTATATACTCTTAAAAAGAGATATGATGCGCGTATCTAGTCTTCAATCTTCTGAGTCGCATTTCCTTGAGCTTAACTCCATTGTGCTTTCACCGTCTTTAACTTCACAATTTCGTAGCTTCTTAATTCTTATTTCCAAAATATGATTTGGAACTCATTCCACTGTCGCCTCTCGTTGCACTTTCACTTATTCTTTTTCTAGTATACTCGGCTTAAACATAACTGCATACTCATGGTTTCATGCAAGCTCTCGAAAATTCACTAGTGAATCCTGGATCTCATTTACTTATTATAAGGTATTCCATGCAGAAGAACTATCTCTTGAAAACAAACAAATGCCAACCATGTTGCTAAATGTACTTACTAAGGTGGTTTTCTATGACTCATGCATAAGCGAAATGAACCATTCGCCTTAGTGGCGAACACTACTCGAGCGGATCAATAAATGTATCAAGAGATTATAGATAACTAAGAATGGAAGAACCCTAAGGCTTACACTAGACTTCGAGAGCATTACCAAGGCAAGTCAATAATCTAACTACCTTCTTTTCATTCTCAAGAATGGCACCATTACTGGATAACCGCTCCATCCCTAGAATCAACCCATAGCCCAAAGATATAAGCTTTACTTCTAACCTCAACACTTAGCATAAACATTCCCAAATCCAAACAAGCCATGAATAAATGAGCCGATTCCCCAACATTTTTGAGACAAAAATGGGATCCCCTACTATGCTAGTACTAAGGTGCAGAGACTCAACTAAAGAAGAAGAATTAAAAAGGATGCGATGTACAAAAACAATGTTCCCGTTGTATGATAGAAAAGAAAAGCTAAACTTTTAACAGAAATGTTATCACCTCTCTTAGGTATGCTAGTAGTGAGAGCATACAATTGCCCTCTCGACGATCTTGTTCTTTGCCCTTGTCCTTGTCCTTGTCCTATGATACTTAACTACATGTCCCTTTTTTACCATACCGACGATGTTCTTTCTTGTCATGGGTTTTATTATTCTTTTACTTTGACCTATTTCCTTTCACCTTTTCCTCCTTCGCGGATTAAGCCATATCAAAAAGTTTCTCCTCCTTAGGCTTGTGTTCTTTATCCTCGTTCTTACTATCCTTGTATAGCTTGTTGACAAGTTTCTCGAAAGCTAACTCCCTCGCACGACAACCCTACAAATCTTGAAATAAGATTAGTCGCAGATGAAACTACTGCGGCTATTGATGGAGGTTGGGCACTCCTTTGCCCTCCTACATGTGTCGTACACCTACAAAACTATTGTGAAAAATAAAGAGAGAAGAGACCCAAGGAGAGAATCAAAAGATAGTGCATATGGCTTTGGGGAATATGCCTTTCGTAAAACAAAACTTTTCTTTAGAAAAATGCTTCTTTGTAAATGTTTTGAAAATAATTTCAGAAGGTTTTTAAAAGCTTTTGCCCAGTCTGGTAACCTTCTGCTCTAATACCATGATACCTAATTGGGTTACTGCTGAAATGGGTCCCCGTTACTAGGGTTTCCTACTGCTTAAGTGTGTGGGCCTATATATACAGATATTACCCACCTTCTCGTGATGTACTTAACCCACCGATTCAAGCATGCTTATTAATGGTTAAGTTTATGGGCCTATATTTACTAATATTACCCGCCAACCCGATGTGTACTTAACCCTCTCCGTCAATCACGTTAAGTTGGTTAAGTGTTTTCTCTTGTTTTACTTAACCCTACCACACATCATGTTATATCGGTTAAGTGTTGTTCCTTGTGTTACTCAACCCTACCGCAAGCCTTGTTATACTGACTAAGTGTTCTCCCTTGTGTTAACTTAACCCCACCGCATGTCATGTCATATTGGTTAAGTGTACATTGACTTAGCCCACCTACTTATCATGTTGTGACGGTTAAGTGTTACCATCTATTGTTACTTAACCTTACCACGCATCACGTTATACAGGTTAAGTGCATGTTAACTTAACCCCATCCACCAGTCATATTATAATGGTTAAGTGTTACCCTCGTGTGTTTACTTAACCCTACCATGCATTAGGTTATATCGATTGGGTGTTATCAGCCTATTCAAGTTAGCCCAACCCATCCGCTAGTCATGTTATAACGGTTAAGTGTCATTAGCCTAGCCACGTTACTTAACCACCCATCCATATCATATTGGTTGAGCCTACGTTTATAAGTTTTACATGTTCTTAACTCATACTGGTTAGGTCCATATTTACATGTCAAATTTCCATGTCATCCCACCTAACCCTATAACCATACCCACGTCTTATTATGTTTAGTATTCCTTAATTCATTCATTATGACGAACGAATCATGACCTCTCATATTAGACCATGCACTTTGTGGCCATTGGATATGTCGGGCAGTTCCAGGAAGATTTACACCACAAACTGAGTCTAACCTTGTGTCATAAATCATTACGCCTACAATTCGACCTTCGACCTCTCACATTAGACTGACACTTTGTGGCTACTGGATTTGCCGGGCGGTTCCGGGCAGATTTATACCACAAACCGAGTCTAACCTCATGTCAAAGGTTCATTAATGGTCGTATTTCTCCAAAACCCCAATATAAGTTCATGTGTTTAACATATAAAAATGTTCATGTTCGAACCACGTTCATATTTCCAGTTATATGCCAATTATCAAGTTCATAATTCACGTTTTTGCCCTAAAACGTATTCCCAAATTATTATCATAATTCACTATAAGGTTATGCCAAGTTATAGCCTTTTATTTACAATACATGCCAATTACCCAAAACCCAACTTAGGCGCGTTCATATTAAACCTCTACCAAGTCGTAAATTTTTATATATGTTTCAACTCCAAATTTTACATAATTAACATATGCCCAAGTTCTAGATTACATGTCAGTTTTTACATATGCCCAATTCATACCAAATTTACGTATGTACAATTCACGCCGTTTTACATGTATGCCAATTTTCATGCCAATTTACACATATACCAAGTTTCATGATTTACATGTTTACAAAGCTATGCTTAAATTACATAGATCAAGTTTTATACCCAAAATTACATGTATACCACGTTTACACCAATTTACCCATAACAAGTTCTAGCCAAATTACATATATCAAGATCTATATCAAATTACATATGCCAAACCCTATTCTTGCAATTACCATTTTAATGACAATACCCAAATATCCAATTTCATGTTAATGGTAGTAATACCCAAATATCCAATTTTTATGTTATGCCATCAATTCCACCAAACACATATATTCCACTAGGCAACATTCCAATATCCCCCCCTCCGTATACCACCGCATGTATATCGTAGTTTAGGCCTAGGTCCGAAATTGATCTAGGTTCATCAAAAGAAAATAAATAGGGGAAGATAAAGTTTTGCATAAAAATAAGATCAGAGAGAAAATCATCATCATAGGCATGAAGATTACAACTTGATAATAATATCAACATGAATTGAGAAAACTGATTTACAACAGGCTGGATAGATCATGAACTTGACATGAGAATAATGATAGACAAGTCTCAAAAACTCAAGATTCAAGAAGCAACAGAAATAGGTCTGAATCGATAAACATACTCAGATCCAATTCCACTTTATTTCATGTCCATATTATAATTAAATGTTTAAATCAAAAAGTAACTAGCACTTACAGAGCATGGCTAATGAATTGAGAACTGAATTTGTTGTAAAAATGTCGCTGCGTTGTTGATTTATTTTCTTGAATCATTGTAGAAGCCTTGTTCTTTGAATTGATTTGAGTTTGAATGTTTGTACTTTGATTTGGAGATGGCGACCATGGTTCAAGAGGTATTTTAGCAGCATAATGGTGTAAGAATGATTTGATATTAATTAGGTTAGGTCTAAGGGTGTTTTTATAGGTGTAGCAACTAGTCTAGGCCCTTAGACTAACCCTAGAATCAATCCGGACCCTCAAAACACGTCTCAGGCTTCAAAATTGAGTTCTGGGTCAAAATAGGCCAACCAGGTCGATCTGTAAGGGGGGGGGGAGATCGACCACATCGTCGACCTGGGCGGTAGGTCGACCCTAGGGTCGACCACATGGTCGACCAGGCCCCCAGGTCGACCCCCAGGTCGAACTGTCTGGTCCTGTTCTGCCTAAAATCTGCTAAATCTTCTACATGCCATAACTTCTTCATCCGGACTCCGATTTTCGAAAACTCGGACTCTATTTCATGTAAATTTCAAGACGAACGCAATGGCGTAACCCGTTTACCTTGATTATTACTTTAAGAATTAATTATATACTGATTTCTAGTTTCAACATGTTATTAAAATTCAGGTTGTTACATTCTCCCCTCCTTAAGGATTTCGTCCCCGAAATCTTCAAGCTAAAAAGAATGTGTCCTACCATCCAATCATCCATCTACTCAATCATCAATCACAGGCATCCACTGTAATTAAGAGACTTCTAATGCTGTATGAACATATGCAGAAAGTGTGTGTATATGTTCCTTATCTAATGCAAATGATCAGGCCTGATTGATCTTCTCAATGCAAAATATGTTTAGTGCCATGAATCCAACATGTATGCAAATAGTCCTAGTCACATAAACACTATATGTGTGCACAGACATCCATCCATATGCAACATCCACATAATAACACATTTAATTTCATCCATAGACAAGTATAAACACTCATGCATATGCAATATGAAAGGTGACAGAGCCGATCTAGTGTCTAAGGTGCGTGTATATGCATCCACGAGCAACCACTAGCAACCGCTTGCAACCACTTGCAACCATCAATCATAACATGTCTCAAACACATGTTTACACCCAATTGTTCCTACCTAAAGGTATAGTCGAATGACAGAAGCAAGTAAAAACTTTGTGCCCATTAGGCAATGTCAAAACTGGAAATCTACGTCACATATATACTGATTAGGAGAAGAACTCCCTAAGCACCAGCCCCGAAGACCGAAATCAATATCAGACTGATACCCAAAGAATTAACCAACCAATATATATGTTTCTAGGAAACTAAGCATGATGGACTCCTTTTTGGTCATAAGAAATCCCTTCCTAAGACCAACCCATATCCTATAAAACCCAAAAAGTTTAGTCAACCCAACGGACATCCTCAAGCCCCAACATGTATTACTAACAGATAAGTCATACTCCCTATAGGGTTTGCAACAGAAATAGGATTGAGAATAGGACCGTGAGGATATACTTAAAAGATAGCATGTAAATAAGCTCTATAGGAAAGGAGGGATCAAGGATACACTCTTAAAAAGAGATATGATGCACGTATCTAGTCTTCAATCTTCTGAGTCGCATTTCCTTGGCTTAACTCCATTGTGCTTTCACCGTATTTAACTTCACAATTTCGTAGCTTCTTAATTCTTGTTTCCAAAATATGATTGGAACTCATTCCACTGTCGCCTCTCGTTCCACTTTCACTTATTCCTTTTCTAGTATACTCGGCTTAAACATAACTGCGTACTCATGGTTTCATGCAAGCTCTCCAAAATTCACTAGTGAATCCTGGATCTCGTTTACTTATTATAAGGTATTCCATGCAGAAGAACTATCTCTTGAAAACAAACAAATGCCAACCATGTTGCTAAATGTACTTACTAAGGTGATTTTCTATGACTCATGCATAAGCGAAATGAACCATTCGCCTTAGTGGTGAACACTACTCGAGCAGATCAATAAATGTATCAAGAGATTCTAGATAACTAAGCATGGCAGAACCCTAAGGGTTACACTAGACTTCGAGAGCATTACCAAGGCAAGTCAAGAATATAACTACCCTCTTTTCGTACTCAAGAATGGCGCCATTACTGGATAACCACTCCATACCTAGAATCAACCCACAACCCAAAGATATAAGCTTTACTTCTAAACTCAACACTTAGCATAGACATTCCCAAATCCAAACAAGTCATGAATAAATGAGCCGATTCCCCAACATATTTTAGACAAAAATGGGATCCCCTACTATGCTAGTACTAAGGTGTAGAGACTCAATTATTGAAGCAGAATTAAAAAGGATGCGATGTACAAAAACAAAGTTCCCGTGGTATGATAGAAAAGAAAAGCTAAACTTTTAGCAGAAATGTTACCACCTCTTTTAGGTACGCTAGTAGTGAGAGCATACAATTGCCCTCTCGACGATCTTGTTCTTTGCCCTTGTCCTTGTCTTATGATACTTAACTACATGTCCCTTTTTTACAATACCAATGATGTTCTTTCTTGTCATGGGTTTTATTATTCTTTTACTTTGACCTCTTTCCTTTCACCTTTTCCTCCTTCGCGGATTAAGCCATATCAATAAGTTTCTCCTCCTTAGGCTTGTGTTCTTTATCCTCGTTCTTACTATCCTTGTGTAGCTTGTTGACAAGTTTCTCGAAAGCTACCTCCCTCGCACGGCAAACCTACAAATCTTGAAAAAAGATTAGTCGCAGATGAAACTACTGCGGCTACTGATGGAGGTTGGGCACTCCTTTGCCCTCCTACATGTGTCGTACACCTACAAAACTATTGTGAAAAAGAAAGAGAGAAGAGACCCAAGGAGAGAATCAAAAGATAGTGCATATGGCTTTGGGGAATATGCCTTTCGTAAAGCAAAACTTTTCTTTAGAAAAATGCTTCTTTGTAAACATTTTGAAAATAATTTCAGAAGTTTTTTAAAAGCTTTTGCCCAGTCTGGTAACCTTCTGCTCTGATACCAAATGTAACACCCCACATCCGTTAAGTTCACTCACAAAGGGAATGCCTTAACTTCAATAGAGCATTATGGGTAGAACAGAAATATTACAAGACAGAAATATATAAAACAACGGAAAGTAAAGTGGAAGTACTTCAAATCATTTATTAAATATAATTGTTTACAATAAAAGCCCATCAACTTCCAATACCCAATTACATAGCTAAAATATCTGTCTTGCTCAAAAACAAAGAAGCATAAAAATAAATTGTGATATTCCCCAATAAAGCAAAGCAAGCCATAGCGAAGGAAAATCCAAGCCGTACATGAAAGAGCCTTGGAGCTTGGTAAGATCCTAACTAAGCTATATTCCCACCCTGCGAACCTGGGGGGGAGACCGAAGAAAAAGAGGCGAAACAAACCGGGTCAGTCATAAAGACTGAGTAAGTCCTAGTGGCTTTCAACATAAAAACAGGTAAAGATAACATGGCATGAATAAACTGAAAGTAAACATAAGCATGATGACAAGATAAGCTACAGGCACGATAACTAAGAATAACATCATAGGATTTCTGTCATGTATAACATTGCAAGGTTCCCATTCAAGATGAACTAAGTATAGTTTCGTAAGATTTCTATCAAGCATCGCAAAATTTCTTTGCTTCACCATTAAAATGATATCTATTTGCTCTGCACCACCTAACTAGTGTCCCAACTAGTAATCTATATAAAATGATAAAATCATAACGTGATCCCCATCCCTAAAATTAAGGTTGCTTTCACGTGTACATCTATTATTTATTACCGAGATCTAATCTAGGGTTTTCTATCGAGCACTCCCAAGATTCAACCATGATTTATGCCACCTAGATCCAACCTAGGGATTATGCTACCTATTGAACACTTCTCGGATTTAGGGTTTATGCCACCTAGGTCCAACCTAGGGATTATGCTACCTATGTGTGTCATACGAACCCCAATGATAGTAGATACCTAAGCTGGTCCCACCATAGGGTGTATCAAGACCCATGGTGGCGGCCCGACGCAATTCTAGAATAGATAGGTTATACTACCAGTGCCCTAGTGCCCTGTTTGCTCCGAAGTGTGTGCACGCCCGCACTCCGTTAGAACCCACACTGTTGCACCCACCGTCGTCGCTTTAACCACTTACAATCAGCCCAGTAATCGTGCCCCACCCTGCCTAGTTTCAAGGTACCATGATACCTAATTGGGTTACTGCTGAAATGGGTCCCCGTTACTAGGGTTTCCTACTGGTTAAGTGTGTGGGCCTATATATACAGATATTACCCACCTTCTCGTGATGTACTTAACCCACCGATTCAAGCTTGCTTATTAATGGTTAAGTTTGTGGGCCTATATTTACTAATGTTACCCACCAACCCGATATGTACTTAACCCTCTCCGTCCATCACGTTAAGTTGGTTAAGTGTTTTCTCTTGTTTTACTTAACCTTACCACACATCATGTTATATCGGTTAAGTGTTTTTCCTTGTGTTACTCAACCCTACCGCAAGCCTTGTTATACTGGCTAAGTGTTCTCCCTTGTGTTAACTTAACCCCAACGCATGTCATGTCATATTGGTTAAGTGTACATTGACTTAGCCCACCTACTTATCATGTTGTAATGGTTAAGTCTTACCCTCTGTTGTTACTTAACCATACCACGCATCACGTTATATTGGTTAAGTGCATGTTAACTTAACCCCATCCACCAGTCATATTATAATGGTTAAGTGTTACCCTCGTGTGTTTACTTAACCCTACCACGCATCAGGTTATATCGATTGGGTGTTATCAACCTATTCAAGTTAGCCCAACCCATCCTCTAGTCATGTTATAACAGTTAAGTGTCTTTAGCCTAGCCACGTTACTTAACCCACCCATTCATATCATATTGGTTGAGCCTACATTTATAAGTTTTACATGTTCTTAACTCATACCGGTTAGGTCCATATTTACATGTCAAATTTCCATATCATCCCACCTAACCCTCTGACCATACCCACGTCTTATTATGGTTAGTATTCCTTAATTTATTCATTATGACGAACGAATCATGACCTCTCACATTAGACCGTGCACTTTGTGGCCACTGGATTTGCCGTGCGGTTCCGTGCAGATTTACACCACAAACTGAGTCTAAACTCGTGTCATAAATTGTTACGCCTACAATTCGACCTTTGACCTTTCACATTAGACTGACACTTTGTGGCTACTGGATGTGCCGGGCGGTTCCGGGCAGATTTATACCACAAACCGAGTCTAACCTCATGTCAAAGGTTCATTAATGGTCGTATTTCCCCAAAACCCCAATATCAGTTCATGTGTTTAACATATAAAAATGTTCATGTTCCAACCACGTTCATATTTCCAGTTATATGCCAATTATCAAGTTCATAATTCACGTTTTTGCCCCAAAACGTATTCCCAAATTATTATCATAATTCACTATAAGGTTATGCCAAGTTATAGCCTTTTATTTACAATACGTGCCAATTACCCAAAACCCAACTTAGGCGCGTTCATATTAAACCTCTACCAAGTCATAAATTTTCATATATGTTTCAACTCCAAATTTTACATAATTAACATATGCCCAAGTTCTAGATTACATGTCAGTTTTTACATATGCCCAATTCATAACAAATTTACGTATGTTCAATTCATGCCGTTTTACATGTATGTCAATTTTCATGCCAATTTACACATATACCAAGTTTCATGATTTACATGTTTACAAAGCTATGCTTAATTTACATAGATCAAGTTTTATACCCAAAATTACATGTATACCACGTTTACACCAGTTTACCCATAACAAGTTCTAGCCAAATTATATATATCAAGATCTATATCAAATTACATATGCCAAACCCCATTCTTGCAATTACCATTTTAATGGCAATACCCAAATATCCAATTTCATGTTAATGGTAGTAATACCCAAATATCCAATTTTTATGATATGCCATCAATTCCACCAAACACATATATTCCACTAGGCAATATTCCAATATCCCCCCCCCCGTATACCATCGCACATATATCGTAGTTTAGGCCTAGGTCCGAAATTGACCTAGGTTCATCAAAAGAAAATAAATAGGGGAAGATAGAATTTTGCATAAAAATAAGATCAGAGAGAAAATCATCATCATAGGCATGAAGATTACAACTTGATAATAATATCAACATGAATTGAGAAAACTGATTTACAACAGGCTGAATAGATCATGAACTTGACATGAGAATAATGATTGACAAGTCTCAAAAACTCAAGATTCAAGAAGCAACAGAAATAGATCTAAATCGATATACATACTTAGATCCAATTCCACTTTATTTCATGTCCATACTATAATTAAATGTTTAAATCTAAAAGTAACTAGCACTTACAAAGCATGGCTAATGAATTAAGAATTGAATTTGTTGTAAAAATGTCGCGGCGTTGTTGATTTATTGTCTTGAATCATTGTAGAAGCCTTGTTCTTTGAATTGATTTGAGTTTGAATGTTTGTACTTTGATTTGGAGACGACGACCATGGTTCAAGAGGTATTTTAGCAACATAATGGTGTAAGAATGATTTGATATGAATTAGGTTAGGTCTAAGCGTGTTTTTATAGGTGTAGCAACTAGTTTAGGCCTTAGATTAACCCTAGAATCAATCCGGACAATCGAAACACGTCTCAGGCTTCAAAAATGAGTTCTGGGTCAAAACAGGCCGACCAGGTCAACCTGTAAGGGGGGAGGTCGACCACATGGTCGACCTGTGGGGTAGGTCGACCCCAGGGTCGACCACGTGGTCGACCCCCAGGTCGATCTGCCTGGTCCTGTGCTGCCTAAAATCTGCTGAATCTTCTACAGGCCATAACTTCTTCATCCGGACTCCGATTTTCGAAAACTCGAACTCTATTTCATGTAAAATTTTGAGACGAACGCAATGGCGTAACCCGTTTCTCTTGATTCTTACTTTAAAAATTAATTATACCCTGATTTCTAGTTTCAACAATTTATTAAAATTCGGGTTGTTACACCATTCGACTTAGCTAACCTTCAGTTAATTTATAAATTTCACATTCCATTTTGTTTATAATATTTTATAATGATTTATTGCTATTTTTATTTATTTTAAAATAGCCAATTTATTCAAATGACGCTTCGGGTCATAACGCGGTCGTGGCACAGTTTTTCTTCAGATTTGATTTACACATATCTGAAAATCTAACCGTTGGATCTTCACAAATTTTATATCATTAGAAAGATCTTTTCAAAACGAATCCAACGGTTTTAGTATTGGGAAAATCCGACGGTCGGATCTCCCGGTACACTCGTTTGAAGTTTCGATTTCAAAATACGAACTGCAGCGTCGTTGTCGATTTAATATAATTATATTTATATATATATAAATATAATCGATTATGGCGCTGTTTTTCTTCAGATTTGAATTAAACATTCCAGACAATCCAACCGTTGGATCTTCACAAAGTTGGTGTCGTTGGAAAGATATTTCCAAAGAGAACCCAACGGTTTCAGTTTTGGGAAAATCCGATGGTCGGATCTCCCGCACTAATCGTTTGAAATCACGATTTCAAAACACAAACTGCAACTTTGTTGTTCGATATATTTCAATTCTATATGTATATCGATTCTTCGATTTCAAAACTATATTCTTTTCATACATTTGATAAAAATGATATTTTTATCCAACCGACAATTATTTCAACACTTTGCTATTTTTAACTATTCATATTTATAGTAAAAATGTGATTTTTATTGTAAAGCAATTCATTTCAAAACACAATTATTTTATATAATTCATATAGGTGATAAAAATATGATTTTTATTATAAAACAATTTATTTCAAAACACGACTATTTTATATAGTTCATATAAATGATAAAAATATGATTTTTATTATAAAACAATTTATTTCAAAACACGACTATTTTATATAGTTCATATAGATGATAAAAATATGATATTTATTATAAAACAATAATTTCTATTCAACGAATGAATTTCTATTCAACACATGAAGGTTTTCTATAGTTTGTATATATAAAATAAAAATGTGATTTTTATTGTTAAAACAATTTATTTAAAGCACGAATACCATTCAACACATGAATTTTTATTCAACGAATGAATTTCTATCCAACACACAAATATAGTTTCAACACATGAAAATAATTCTAACACATGAATATTATTCAAAATTTCGGAAGCATAAAGGCAGGGTAGTTAAAACCGGGGCCGTCCCTAGTACGGCTCCTCGCTCTACCTTAAAGCCTCACAACTTTTGACAATGGGGATTTCATGCATCTAGTTTGCACACAGGCGGCATGTATATTTTTTTCATTTCCACAAACTAATCCTATGTGGTTTCAACCAAATAATTCTCAACCACAAATGGGTATTTTTCAACCACAATCGATCAATATCAACCACAAACAATTCTAATCAACCATTCGTAATCAACCAATTTTCACACCAATCACAGCCAATAAATATCGTCCATGGTTTGTGGACGAGGGGCATATATATATATATATATAAGCATTTCGCTTCTATTTCAACACATAGATAAGTTTTACAATGCAAATATAACTTATACATCGAACATATACAACTTATACAACGCTTATACATGTGGTGTACAATGCTTATATAACTCATGCATCGACAATATAATTTATACATCGTCGTTTTCCATATCATTTATAAATTAGAAATCTCACATTGGGTTCCACTCCACCAAAAATAGCAGAAGGCTCAGAAAAATATGCGGTCTCTTTTAGAATGTAGAAGACGTCCACACGAGTCCACTGTCTCTTGTTTCACTGAATTTCGTCAACAAACGAAAGAGATATGATTATTACAGTGAAATCAAAAACCGTAGCGCTTTAAAGTGCTATAATATAGTTTATTTTAAAATAGCCGTACCTCAGCTGATTTGTTCAAAACTAGGTTTGGATTTTTCTTCGAATCCGTGTAGCTATTCGTCGATCGGCCTTTGCAACGTCGAAGGGGGAGGAGCGGCGCACCTGCGCCTGGAGAGGGGAGGCATTCGATCGCCAGAGGAGGGTGCGGCGGCGGTTTGAAACCCGAAACTTCCAGGCGTCGATTCTCCCAAACCACTCAATGAAAAAATCCAAACAATATATGGATTTGAAGGTGGTAGAGAGCTCTTCAAAATCCCCAACAGGAGCAGGGTTTAATTCGAAGTGGATTGGCTGGAAAATGATCGGGAAGCCTACGAATGGTTTCCGCCTTCGATCGATACAGTGGGGAGAGAGAAAATGGGGGGGGGGACCAATCACCTTTTTTTATTTATAAAGTTTTAAAAATCCAAAAATACCCCTTACCTCCTACGAACTCCAATCCAAACCCAACGACTATCGTCCCTAGCTAAATACCCCATTCCGAACACAATGGGACATTTTTCGAAGGCCTATTCGACTGTTTCAGTCAGTTTTTCTTCAAATTAAAATATAAAACATTCGATATTCGATTTGAATGCACATTTCAATTTGCCGGGACCACATGCTGATTCTAAAAATCCCCAAAAAATAAATCTAGCTATGTTTTGATGATACCGTCCCAACAAAACTCGTTTCGTCGAACTCTGAGACTGTTTGAAAAATGGCCCATTTCTTGTCGATCCAATTTAACTGTAATTGACCAAAACACGTTTTCCTTTGCCACGCTCACATACTAGCTTCAAAAATTATGAAATTTGAAACCTAGAAATAATTTAACATCCTGGATCCAACAAAAGTGGTTTCGTCGAATTCCGAGGTCGTTTGCAAAATGGCTATTTTCACTAGCTATATAAATTCTATTGCGACCTTTCTGAAAATTCATTTGGCCATAACTTTTGCTTCCCGCTATGAAACTTCGATTTTTCAGATTCGTTAGAAAGATATTCACTAACAAATTTAAATATTTTTGGTTTCACTCAAATCCGTTTTGTTTTGCACCCGGTACAGTCAGTCAAAGTTTGAATTCAAATTTTGAAACTACCGTGCCACCTCAGGCCTTGTTTATAATTAGAATTAATCATATTTATTTTCAAATGTCGATTCAATCTTACTTTTCATCGTTATTATTTAAAATATTTATTTTAAATATTTAAAATCCACTAAAATAGACAATTTAAAAATTTTAAATTGGTTCAGATTTTCCGGGTCGTTACATAAAAGCATTGCGAAGTTCAATTTATTAATAAAAATCATATCTTTTTCATATGTTTTCGAAATCCAGTGAAACAAGAGACATTGTGATCATGACAATATCAACTACATTCTAGAAGAGACTGGAACATATTTGTAGCTCTCTACAATTTAAGGAGGAGTGGAACTGTAACGAACAGGGATTTTCGACTCCGAAAATCCAAACAAAACTACCATGTTCACTATTCAGACATCGGAAATACCTGATCATTTATAGAAAGAAATTTGAGGGAGAGAATAGATAAGATAGAGAATTAGAATAGAAGAAGAAGATTACCACATAACAAAATCAGAGTAATACGAATCTCACAGCGGAACGAATAAAATATAATATATAACATAACTTTGCAATAAAACAGTATATATATAGAATAACATTATCAGAGTACAACACTTACACACAACATAAATAACAATAGCTATATAATCATGAAGCCTCCTGCTTCAAGCTCCTCCTAGTATATCTGTAAAGACCTGAACTACTTGACTGCCCGTACAAATTTGGGCACCCAAGAGTTTAGTGAAAACAAAACAAAATAAACTCTGGGTCAGTCATGGGACTGGTGTGAGTAAACTCAAATCATTTGGTTTAACTTTTCAAAATACTTTTCAAAGAGAAGGTAATCGTAAGACCGATCCACACATAAACACAGACGGTTTTTACCTTACGATAACCCAAACAGCTTTGGAAATCAATACTTCTCTGATATTATAATAATGTCTAATCACAAGTAATTAACAATCTAACAGAACGCTTGCATCTCACGTTCCACATATATAGTATACAAATCAAAATCACGGGCGCTTATTGGAGATTTGATTCCAACTATGACAAGGTATGGGACCACCTGCCGATAGTGTATCTCTAGAGAAGAATACACTGGGTTCAACAAGAACGTCTTGCAACCCGGCCCACACATGACCGACCAATCATTTCGCTTGAGTGTATCGAATGTATATCACCAACGGTTGGGAGCTACCCACCATTTCCCGAAAAGGGACAGCATCGATAATAGATAAAAGAATGAAATGGATTTTCTCTATTTAGGTGATATACACCCTAATGGGGCGACCCACTTAGCCATGCTGCCTGCCCGATTTCTGTCATTTTCCAGTTGATGAGGCTTGAGGTAATAACGTATCTTTTGGAATATCTGACCACAATTCACTTTGAATGCCACATCGTCATACTCGCCAAATCACAAATTGATTTCCCCAAAAAGACCATGAGTATAAAGCTAAGAGAAACGAATTCCTCTGCCACCAAACTTAAGTATGTTTGAAGAGATCAACTTACATGTTCTGTTAGATATACTTTGTCAGACATTCGTCCATTCACGTTTGTCCTAGGACTGGACAAACCGAAGGCACTATTCTTCAAATGTTTTCATAATATTTGATCGCAACGCTAACGTCCATACAGAGTGATTTTTAGATAATGAATCTGATCCCGGTCACTCCGTACTGACAACGGAAAAATGGTCAAAAACTTCGATAGTCAGTGATTTAACTATCAAAGAAAAATAGAAGCGCAACCAACGATCTTATTTCCAGATAGAAATTCGATCGATCAATCATCAATCAACACTGATCTCATTAATTTGTTTATTTCATGTTTCCATATATTCAACATTACTAATTTTCTAAATTTAGAAAATATACGTCATTAATTATTGGAAAACATTTCCGTCTCTTTTCACGTATCACTGTCTTCCCAGTATTCTTTTCATTAAACATTTCATTCTCTATGATTAGAAAATATCTCTGATTATATTTGGAAAATGTTTCCAAAACTCATTCATCGGATTTTAAAACAGATGTTTAAATAAAACATCGCTATGCCACTCAAACCATTACCCTGATTTACTAATTTCACTTGAACAACCTTCACTATCAAACCTTAACCATTCCTTAGTTAAAAATGAAGCCAATCAAGTTGGGGTATAACTACCTCTCAGACCTTAACTGAACAACATTTCTAGCTTTGAAATAGAAAAGATTCACCTTTTAAACCTTTAACAACTTCCTTACGAAACTCTCGGATTCTATTTACAAATCCACTTCTTATTTGAAAACTCTTATTATAACTATATCGTTATAATCCCTATTTCTGAAATATCTAACTTCAAAGTATAACTTTTATTCCTTAATTTAACTAAATAACTAAACCATTAATTTATTTATAAATAAGTAAATCTTTATTTAAACAGAAAGTAAATATTACATTCCCGAATTCGATATAGTTGAATTCAATGTATAATCCTCTTTTTCGAATAATCTCTATCTGATAGCTCCTTTTCGAATAAACTATATTCGATAACTCTTTCTTCGAATAACTATATTTGATAATCTCTCTACGAATGATTTACATTCGATTAACTCTCTTCGAATGATTTACATTCGATTTATCTCCTTTCGAATAAACCATATTCGATTAACTCCTTTAATTCTATTCGAATAAACTATTTCGAATAACTCTTTTGGATTAACTCATTTGGATTAACTCGGTTTGATTAACTAATTTTGACTAACTCAACTCGATTAACTTAACATATTTAACTCAACTTATTTAACTCCTATCGAATAACTAATATTCGATTAACTTATATTCGAATAGCTATGTCTGTTTTAACTTTATTTCGAACGGCTAATATTCGATTTAACTTGATTCGCTTGACTCTAGATCGCATCGATCACAATGGTTATGCCTGATTCCCTCGGGAAACATCCGACCGTCGTAGGCTATCTGCAGCCCTATGAATTACGCTAGCAGTCGTACGGAATGACAACACATCCTAATTAACTATGTTTGACTAACTCTCTCTCAAATAACTATTTCGATCAACTCTAATTGAATAACTAATGTTCAATAAATCCTAATTCGATTAACTATGTTCAGTTAACTCTAATTCGATTTCTAATCGATTTACTCTAACTGATTAACTCTAACTGATTAACTCCTTTGATTAACTCTACGTTTATTCAGTTTCAATTATCGATGTTGAAATCGATTCTTACTTCTCCATATAGTCCTGACTTATATATTCTACTTATCCAATGATAAAAATTTCATTTAATTTGTAAAATTTTATTTATAAATTTTATTTTCTCAATCTATCAGTTAAAATATATTTTATTTATATTCTTTGCTTTAAATCCAAATCATGTTATACCCGTGTGCGAAGCACGGCTCTAAACCTTTCAAATATAAAATTCTCTTTTAAACTATTCTAGCCACTTTTCAAGTATTTCTTTTTGTAATCTATTTATTTACCAAATAAATACCCTTTTGATAATTTTATTTATTTATAAAATATTTTCTTTTTATATCCATTGATTTTATAAGAAATTCCTTTGATAATCTAACTATTTCCTTTTCTATTTGTTTTACAAATATTTCCTCTTTCTATTCTATTTATTTTTCAAATAAATATTCCTTTTCACTTCTATTTGCAAATAGTTTACAAATATTTCTTTTTTTTTTCAATTCTATTTGTAAATGTTTTACAAATATTTCCTTTCAATTTTATCTATTTGATTAACAAATAAATATTCCATTTTAATCTATTTATTTTATAAATAAATAATTTTTGTTTTATAAAACCTTTTGATTTTATAAATATTTCTTTTTCAATGTAACATTGAAAATTTCCTTTTTAACATTCCAGTATTCCTTATGGTATTTAACGTATCATATAACAATGATCAGCGTCATTCAACCATACAAGATCAACAATAGATTTCATATCACATCATATAGCACAATATATGAAAAACAGTAAAATAAATGTTGAGGAACCCAGTTGGGTCCCTCCGACCTGTTTCCCTGCATCCACAGATGTTAAACAATAAAATTAACATCAATTTCATTTCACTATGAAGTATTCTGCTAAACAGAATCAATAGTTGATTAATGATTTATATCTATATCGTTATCTATATTTTCAATCAACTGACTAGTAGTTCAACCAAACAACCAACACATAGCAAACAACCATCATTTATAAATCCTAAAAATATTTTGTAAAAATATAAACTGAGCAGAGTTAGTGAGATTACTCACATTGGACGATCATCGTTAATAACGATAACCATCGCTTGATTCAGACGGATAATTTATTTCGCTATAAATTGTAAGGAGCTCCAATTGACTCCTAGTCAGTTCCTTGTTGTAGTGTCTGTCCCTACGATCCCAACGGAACAGACGGTTTGTAAATCCGACCTCGTACGAAATAGCTACGACATTTCGAAGTTAATAAACATTTAAATTAAATTTAAACCATAAATGATTTAAATCGGGCCTCACCTTGATTTCTCATCCCGCGCCCTTGGCCCATGTTTAAACTAATTTAAACACTCTCCTTAAACCACGTTTACACCAAATCAATCGCTCATCCCTTTCTTCCTAAATCGAACCTGACTCCAGACAACCACTCCGTCGATTTCCACTTCCACCGATCCTCCTAACCTCTACCAAGAATCAAACTAAACCCACCAATCTACTCCTCACATTGGGAGCAACCTCCCCACACCTACAGCGCAGAACTCGACACCTTCAACTCGAATGCGACTTCCGGTTCATTACCACGCTGAACCACCCGACACCATCCAAATAAAATCACCGTGCTTCACAAAAACCCGCCCACAAGATCGAGATTCCACCCTACATCCAATTTAAGTGCTTAAAACTTCCATCGATTCTTCCATTTGCCTAAATAATGAACCCTAGATCCACACTGAACACAACAAAGCGAACAAAGAGGAGTTTGAATCCTCAAATTTACATGCCATATTGAAGAGGACTGATCCGCCAATACAAATATATATGTAGATTGATGTATAGAATTTGTTTTGATTTTTGTTTGATTTTCCAAAGGGAAGGTTTTACTGTAAAAGAATGATGACGACGCGTTTGAGGTGTTTTGACCAGAGAAAGATTTTTCTTAGGGTTCGAAGGACGTTAGGTTATTTATAGGTAGGTTATATTATTTTTTTATTCGATTATTCTATTTTATATTAATCAATCGCTGTTAGTATTTGTCCTCTAAAATTCCTATGATCATATACGATATCCAAAAATCACGAAGCTGGAGAGACAGCTATAGTTCGACATTGCGGACCCAACGAAACTGGTTTCGTCGAATTCCGACTTCGTTTGCTCACACAGCGTATTTTTAACCGTTAGAATATGGACTGGTTTTCACATTAAAATCCCATGCGGCTACTTACCGACTTCAAAAATCACGGAAATTGAAATCTAGCAATAATTTAATATTGCGGATCCAACAAAATTAGTTTCGTCAAATTCTGAGGTCATTTGAAAAACTGGCTATTTTTAAAGCTCTAAATAACCCTTTTAAATATATAAATATATTTAAAAACATTTAAATTAAATATTTATAAATAAATATTATCGTATATATTCACGACTGAATATCATACTGCTACACCGGGATTTATAACTCGATATTTCAAAGCTCCCAGTTATATCGATATTCGATTTATATAAAAAAATCCTTTTATAAAATATATATATATATATATTTATAAATTTCAAAGGAATTCCATATCGACTTTTCTAAAATTTGGTTTAAACATATATCAAAATCTACACGATGAAATCCCGATTTTTTCTTCTACTAGAAATATATACTTCACCAGCTCCTAGCATTTCTTATTTCACAGAAATCCGATTTAAAACGAATCCTGTACATTCGGTTGAAGTTTAAATCGCCAAATTACGAACTGCAGCGCCATTTCGAGCTCGATTTTAATTATAGTATAATTATACGTTCAACTGTCGTTCAAATAATATATTTGTCATTCTAATTCAATTTTAAACTTAATTAAATATCACAAATGATCCAATTCACACCATTTTGTGAATTCCACTATTTCTGACTATTTCAGAAATTAAATATATTATTATATTATTTATTTTAATTGAATACTCAATATTATTTAATTCTGGTCATATTAAATAACCAAACCATTATTTAAATAATTAAATAATTTATTTATATACCGTAGAAATACGGGTCGTTACACTCTTTCCCCCTTAAAATAATTTCGTCCTCGAAATTGCGAAGGTAGAAAACAAACCCTATTAACTGGCTTAAAAATTATTTTTAACTTCAGTTTCAACTGAATCGATTAATTTCAATTAAAATATTAATTTATTCTTACTAACGAAAATTTTCAAAAATCCTGAAAGTTTTCTAACACCTTAAATTTTCGAAAAATTTCGCCAGCACCTCCCTTGTACCGGTCAATAGTTCAACCCCAAACTCGCCTCTCTAGGCCCTTTCCTTTCAAAAAGAAAACCAAAAAGCCAAGCGGCTTGCCGATTCGACACATAAAACCTCATATGGAAATTTAAACATGTACCTTTTTGTCAGCATATCATTATCTCCTTTCCATCTGCTACCCTGTCTGAGACGACCCGAACTTCCCCGTGAAGGAAAGCACGGATAGAATTGAGGACAAGACAAAATGGAACGCATACAGAAGAACATTTCATTGCTATTACAACAATTCCATCAAATACAAGAATATACAGAGTATAAATGAATAAATTACATTCGGTAAATATCAGAGATTACAATAAATTACATAGCAGCGGAAAATAATACAAAACACAACTGAAAGTAACACACGGATACAGAGCTTTCCGAGCATCGTTCCAGCTGTAAATCAGGACCCTGTGGATATAAATCTGCAAAACCAAAACTACTAGCTGCCCGTGTGGAAAATAGGGGCACCCAGAGTTTAGGTTAAAACAATAAACTCCAGGTCAGTCATGCGACTGGTGTGAGAACTAAAACAGTTATTAATATTGGTTTTAAAGTTAGGTAAATCAAGGGACCACGCCGTATAACACGGAACGGGTTTCCTCCCAAGAATACCAGTGCATAGAACAAACAGCGCAATGCTAAATAAAGAAAAATGAAGCTGTTATAAGACCCAGGTCCCATCACACAATGCAACGCAAGCCGGAGGATAGGGTTTTCCCTTATAACAGCCAAAGCATGCTTGATACGTTTAAAACACATTCTTTGATACTATTATAGGTGTATAGTGTCAAAACAATTTCAATCATAAATATCAATCATAGGCGGCATGGGTACCATCTATCATGTCGCCATACTAGTTCTACAATTAAAACCGCAATATCACGTATTGGAAATTGGATTTCCGTCATGAGCCGAGGCAAGGGGCAATCTCCTCTCCGCGTTCGAGACACTCTAGCAAATGCCTCAGGACCCCACTATGATCCTTTGGAACCTCCAAGGCCGGTCTTCTCTTACTTTTGAGGATTAGTTATTCCTGAACACACGTTTCCCGGTCCTTACAAACCTATATCCGAGGCGCCTCGTATCCAACAACCACACAGGTGAAAAGTATATAAATGTCAGGGCTGGTAGGTCACTGACACCACCCTAGCTAGAAAGAAACGTCGTGCACTCCTTGGGTCCGTATCCCGTTTTTTGACTCATACCGAGGTGTGAGGCTCGCGAATTCACGTTATACACAAAGCTACGCCACACAGGCCGTGCTTTGATCATCAACCACAAGACTTTGCTTTTCAACAGAAGCCTTGATCAATTGCCACTTACGTGTGCCACATTGGCAATTCACTCCATGCGACTGATGTCCATCGATATACAACCTCTGAGCTCGTACGTCTCAGAGAAGGGCGTTAAGCAAGAGAATAAATTCTCCGCCGCCAAACAGATGTATATTTAATAGAGATCAATCAACACGGAATAAAATCCAATGTCAGACACACAATCCATTTACAAGTTCGTTCTGGGTCTGAACGAAACCGGAGGCACTTTCCTCGCGTATCCATCCATCTCCAAGTACGTCTGGACGATCACCAATTGTTTCCCTCATCTTGGGTGTACAGCCCAATCAAGATCATCAGTAATCACCCAAACGATATGAAGACTTCCGGTCTTCAACCACCGTCTTCATCTTCGACATCTCGTCGAATCGGTTATTCAGAATGAGTATAACCCGGCCTTTTTGAATAACCCACGTATATAATAAACAAATGTTACACAAACACAACGAACGCCTCATTCCAATTCAGAATATTCTTTTATTCACAAAATCACATTCTTAGGGAAAGGTTCCCATTAATTTTATCAAAGATAAATTCTTCTAAATTTATTCTTTAATCTTCCTTTGGATATCATTTCTAACTAGTCGGGATTAACGAACCACACCGAAGTAATTATTTAGTTTATTTCCCAATCCCAACCTATATATCCCATGGAGAAAACTGGTAATACTCCACATCTAACACCACGGTGTTATCGGTAAAATTAATTACCATTTCACGTTCAAATCTAATTAAAGATTTAACTATCGCTTTGGAGCAAAACTGGTGGTACTCCATTCCCGATCACCTTTCAAATTTGATAATTTAAATTATCAATTCACATTTTTAATCTAATTAGAGATTCATTAAAACTCCACTTAGTTTTAATCTTTTCAAAAATCAACATCCTGCCTTTAACTGGGTTAAAGAACCAATGTCATCTAAAACACGATTCACGATAAACCCGAATCACATTTGATATTAATTACAAGGCTCTGAATAGAAAATATACCGGCTTATATTCAATATCAAATTCTGAAACCAACAAATATCGTATTGGAAATAACGATACAAAATATATCTTTCAAATCCCCATAACAATATTTGTATAGTCACGAAATCCAACATCGAAATATTCCAAAGATAATTTCGATTCAACTCCAGTCCAATTCACATATTGGAAATATTGATTATTTTTAAAATCACTTTCAAATTCAATTTATTTATTTCAAAAATAAATTGATTTTAATTCTAGTTCAAAACTAGTTCATTTCGATAAAAATCTATTTTTATCTTTTCAAATGTGGAATTTTTCATCCCAGTTCTTTCCAATTCACATATTATGATTTTACACAAATTATCAATATTTTTAATAATTTTATCAAGGCCCGCACAGTCGATTTCCATCAACGGCTATCGAACTGCACTTACAACGACCTTTTTCAAATTTGATTTGGATATAATTCCAAATCCAACCGTTAGATTTCAAATTTCTAATATTCATTGGAAAGCTCTTTTCGATACGAACCCAACGGTTCCGGTTTTAGGAGAATCCGATGGTCGGATCTCCCGCAACGTCCGTTTTAAATAAATGGTCGAAATTCACGAACTGCCGCGGCGCGGCGCGTTCCATTCAGGCCATTATATATATAATATATATATATATATATATTATATATATTTCGTCGATTTCCTTTTAAAACGTATTTTATAAATCGTTTTAAATTCGTTTCAAAAACAATTTCAACGTCATCTTCAATTTCAAATTGATTGGATTTCAATTCAACTCGGATTCATTTCAATTTTATTTAATTCGAATTCAAATTCGTTTCAATTCAAATTGATTTCAATTTAATTTCGATTCGAATTCAATTAAATTTCAGTTCGTTTTCAATTCAACTTGAATTTGTTTTATATTCAATTCCATTCGAAGTCCTTTTATATTCAATTCAAATTCGTTTTCTTTCGAAGTCCTTTTATATTCAATTCAAATTCGTTTTCTTTTCAATTCGAATTTGCTATAATATTCATTTCAATTTGAATAAAATCGATATAAATATCGTTCACGTCAAAATGGCGCAAAACTAATCAACACGGCTTTATATTTTTCACAACTTCTTTATTCTATTCAACAAATGAATATTTTTCCCATTCAACACATGAATCTATATTTCTTTCAACACACGACTAATCTCAACACATGAGTACTGTCTACACATCACTATTTTTGTTATGTAAAATATTTTATAAAACTATGGTATCTATCGTTTGATTTTCAATTAGACTTCTACTGGGAAGTAGTTCTAATTTTAAATATGATAAAGATGTAAATTTCATTGTATAAAATATTTCACTCAACACATGAACATCGTCAACACATGACTATTTTTGTATTCAACGCATGAATTTTCTTTTATAATATTCCTTATTTTCCCGATTGGAATGAGGCCCAATCAATCACCATATAACGTTAATTATATGGATTCCATACAACACATGTATATAATAGCAATGATAAACAATCAACCATCATCCAAAGTGCACCACACAACTGCATAAGCATCAAATATAAATAATCGACGCTTACACAGTCTGTCGACCAATCGATCGACAATAATTAAATAATTGGGATTAGTGTACGCCAAATATCATCCCAACACCCGTGTGGGGTTTCAAATCAACAAACACATATTTTTGTTTGTGCAGTTGGGCGATGTGTAAAATTTATCAACCCAATCAATATCAGTCAAATCAGTGTATATAAACAAATCGGTCGATTTGTTTATAAATATTTATTTCTTTTCAGAAGAGTTTTATGCCGTTTCTTAACACGTTAAAAATTATATTTTTAACGTCAAAAATATTTATTTCAACACTTTACTATTTTTAACTAACACTTTTTATTTTAGAAAATTTCGGCGGCATAACGGCACGATACTAGAAACGGGACGAGGCCTAGCCTTATCCCCGGTCTAGTGAAGGCCCACGCCATTCACACATCAATCAAATCCATTCAATTCACCAAACAATTCAATTCAAACCAAATAATCTAACCGACTACACAACCAAACAATTAAACAAACAAGCCATCCATGGTCTGTGGATGACGGGTGTCGGGTGCTACTGAACACCGTCTACATCCTAGTATATATATATATATATATATATATATATATAACTAGAAAAAGAGATTTTGAGTGAGAAGTTCTCACCGAAAGCTATCCAATCATCTTGACTCTTCTTTTATAGAAATCTTCTTCATTCTCGCCTTTTATCATCTTCGTTGCCCGCAGTCACTACATATATATAAAAAATCACACATTTTTATATTTTGATGTCTTTAAAATAAAAATCACATTTTTATTCATTCATTTTCAATTTAAAAGTCATATTTTTATAATCACTTCATATATTTAAAAATCGAATTTTCACTCCTCTATTCAATATATAAAAATCGAATTTTTACTTTGGTGTCATATAGATAAAAATTCCATCTCAAAAATATTGATTTCGCCTTTATAAAAATAAAGTTTTCGCCTTTATAAAAATAAAGTTTTCGCCTTTATAAAAATAAAGTTTTTGCCTTTATCACTATAAAAATTCCCTCTTTATTTCAACATATATAAAATAAAGATCAGATTTTTATTTCGCTACATATACAAAGATGATATTTTTACATTCTATATCTCATAAAGATTACATTTCTATAGTTCCTACTATGTAAAAGTCATATTTTTAACCCACTACCTATGTAAAAAATCTCACCTTTCTCTATTTAAAAATATCGTCTTTCTTCTTTTAAAAATCTAATCTTTTATATTTTAAAAATCAAATCTTTTCTAATTTAAAAATCAAATCTTTTCTATACTTTCTTTTAAAAATCCTAATCTGAAAAATAAATAATAAAGTAAATAAAGTATATAAATAAAAACAAAATTAACATGAAAACTTACAGTCAATTTGCCGAAGAAGGGGGGGTTTTGCGGGTCTGGGTGGGGTCGGGCGTCGCAGGCGAAGGGAAGGGGAGGAGGAGGAAGCGGCGGTGGCTCATTGGGGGGGGGGGCGATGCAGCTGAGGCTGCGGTGGAGAGAGAAGAAAGGAAGAGGAGGAAAAAGAGGAGAGGGCGGCTACAGGGAGGAGGTGGGCATCGCGAGGTCAGGGGAAGAACGGGGGGGGGGGGGGGGGGCTTGGTGGTAGCGGCGCCGCCCATGCCGCGGTGGCGGCTCCATCGGAGGAGCGACGAGCTCCTCCGTCCTTTTTCTCTCTTTTTTTTATTTCTCTGTTGAATGAAAACGAGAAGGGGGGGTTTATATATTTTAAATTTTATTTAATTTAATTTTCAAAAAGTTGACTTTTACTCACGACCTCGAAACGAGGCCCACCGCCTGTTGCCATAGCGTTTCACCCCCAGTCCGAACACAATGGGATATGTATCGCAAGCTGATTCGATCGCTTTGATCAGTTTCCGTTGAATTTACATTTAAATCACTATATTGAATTTTAAACGTACATTTCAATTTACCGGGGTCACATAACAACTCTATAATGTCCATAAAAATATTTTCTAGCTTTGTATTGACGATACGGCCCTAACAAAACAAGTTTCGTCGAATTCTGAGACCGTTGGAAAAATGGCCAATTTCCAGTCGATTAAAATCAACTGAAACTGGTCAAACTCATTTTCCTTTGCCACGCTCACATATTGATTCGAAAAATTATGAAATTTGGAATCTAGCAATAATTTGACATCATGGACCCAACAAAACTGGTTTCGTCGAAATCCGAGGTCGTTTGCAAAATGTCCATTTTAAGGGCCTGAATTCCATAGCGACTATTCAGAAATTTCAACTGGACATATCTTTTGATTCTCGCTATGAAATTTTGATTTTTCGGATTCGTTGGAAAGATATTATCAATTAGATCCTAATGTTTTTGGTTTCACTAAAATCCGGATTGGTTTGCACCCGGTACATTCAATTGAAGTTTGAAATCGAATTATCGAACTACCGCGCCATTTTCAATTTTATTTATAATTATATATAAATATTTATATTCTAACGACGACGCGTATAAATATATACGTCGAATTATATTCAAAATAAATTTCTCGTCGATATTATTTAAAATAATTCATTTTAAATATTCAAAATTCGCTAAAATTGCCAAAATAAAAATTTTAAACTGGCCCAGATTTTCCGGGTTATTACAATCTCCCCCACTTAAAACTTTTCGTCCCCGAAAAGGAACAAAGTCGAAAGTGGTTTGATTATTCAGCTCTACGCTCGATCTGGCTTCCATTCTCCAACTTTTCAGTTTCTGAGAATTTTCAAAATTTCAAAAATTTGGCTAACACCCTAAATTTTCAAAAAAATTCGCCATAACCTCCCCTGCCCCGGGAGCATCGGGGAATTTCAAATAGCTTCCCCGGTCCTTCAGATCTCAAAAAGAAAAAGAAAAAGCCAAGCGGCTAGCCAATAGGCTCATAAAATCATCATCACCCAAACAAAACAGTAAATTATGTAATAAACATGTACCTATTTGTCGGGCAAACAAATTTTATTCTTCGGCTCTAGCCTCCTTGCTGTGACCTGTTCAATGTAAGTATATGTATATGCAAGCAAATGCGACCAATTTTCAATACAGTTCAATATTTGGTTCAATTAGGCATAAATGGTTAAAAATTAGCAAACAAATAGGCAAACAACACAAACATCAATCAATTAGTGGATTAGAATTTCAAATTCATAATTTTGATATATACACAAAAAAAATCACGTTTTTGATGCCAATTCACAATAATGTATTCTAGCTATATTAGTTTTGGTTCTCACACCAGTCTAATGGAAATATATAGAAATCACACCTTCGAAACACGAACATAAATACTGATGATGTGGCCACATCATCAGAATTACCCCCGGGTGTCTAGAATGTGATTCTATATCTATCCAGTATATTAAGATTTCGAATATACGTTCATGACGCGTATACGCGAAATCTTTATATACTCGATTGTCCATATTCAAAATAATTAAATAATCAAATACGTATAAAGAGATTTAAATTTTCAAAACAAAATTGTTTTCATTTGAAAAATATACTCTTCACACTCGTTCTAGGATACTACTGATCCTATCTCTAACGAGTAATTCTAATTGGATATTGCTAATCCAATATCTGATGAATTCTTTCGTATGGTTCTAACGTGTCTTGTTCTCGAGCTCTGTAAACCAAAGCTCTGATACCAAACTGAGATGACCCGAACTTCCCCGTGAAGGAAAGCACGGATAGAATTGAGGACAAGACAAAATGGAACGCATACAGAAGAACATTTCATTGCTATTACAACAATTCCATCAGATACAAGAATATACAGAGTATAAATGAATAAATTACATTCGGTAAATATCAGAGATTACAATAAATTACATAGCAGCGGAAAATAATACAAAACACAACTGAAAGTAACACACGGATACAGAGCTTTCCGAGCATCGTTCCAGCTGTAAATCAGGACCCTGTGGATATAAATCTGCAAAACCAAAACTACTAGTTGCCCGTGCGGAAAATAGGGGCACCCAGAGTTTAGGTTAAAACAATAAACTCCAGGTCAGTCATGTGACTGGTGTGAGAACTAAAACAGTTATTAATATTGGTTTTAAAGTTAGGTAAATCAAGGGACCACGCCGTATAACACGGAACGGGTTTCCTCCCAAGAATACCAGTGCATAGAACAAACAGCGCAATGCTAAATAAAGAAAAATGAAGCTGTTATAAGACCCAGGTCCCATCACACAATGCAACGCAAGCCGGAGGATAGGGTTTTCCCTTATAACAGCCAAAGCATGCTTGATACGTTTAAAACACATTCTTTGATACTATTATAGGTGTATAGTGTCAAAACAATTTCAATCATAAATATCAATCATAGGCGGCATGGGTACCATCTATCATGTCGCCATACTAGTTCTACAATTAAAACCGCAATATCACGTATTGGAAATTGGATTTCCGTCATGAGCCGAGGCAAGGGGCAAGCTCCTCTCCGCGTTCGAGACACTCTAGCAAATGCCTCAGGACCCCACTATGATCCTTTGGAACCTCCAAGGCCGGTCCTCTCTTACTTTTGAGGATTAGTTATTCCTGAACACACGTTTCCCGGTCCTTACAGACCTATATCCGAGGCGCCTCGTATCCAACAACCACACAGGTGAAAAGTATATAAATGTCAGGGCTGGTAGGTCACTGACACCACCCTAGCTAGAAAGAAACGTCGTGCACTCCTTGGGTCCGTATCCCGTTTTTTGACTCATACCGAGGTGTGAGGCTCGCGAATTCACGTTATACACAAAGCTACGCCACACAGGTCGTGCTTTGATCATCAACCACAAGACTTTGCTTTTCAACAGAAGCCTTGATCAATTGCCACTTGCGCGTGCCACATTGGCAATTCACTCCATGCGACTGATGTCCATCGATATACAACCTCTGAGCTCGTACGTCTCAGAGAAGGGCGTTAAGCAAGAGAATAAATTCTCCGCCGCCAAACAGATGTATATTTAATAGAGATCAATCAACACGGAATAAAATCCAATGTCAGACACACAATCCATTTACAAGTTCGTTCTGGGTCTGAACGAAACCGGAGGCACTTTCCTCGCGTATCCATCCATCTCCAAGTACGTCTGGACGATCACCAACTGTTTCCCTCATCTTGGGTGTACAGCCCAATCAAGATCAACAGTAATCACCCAAACGATGTGAAGACTTCCGGTCTTCAACCACCATCTTCATCTTCGACATCTCGTCGAATCGGTTATTCAGAATGGGTATAACCCGGCCTTTCTGAATAACCCACGTATATAATAAACAAATGTTACACAAACACAACGAACGCCTCATTCCAATTCAGAATATTCTTTTATTCACAAAATCACATTCTTAGGGAAAGGTTCCCATTAATTTTATCAAAGATAAATTCTTCTAAATTTATTCTTTAATCTTCCTTTGGATATCATTTCTAACTAGTCGGGATTAACGAACCACACCGAAGTAATTATTTAGTTTATTTCCCAATCCCGACCTATATATCCCACGGAGAAAACTGGTAATACTCCACATCTAACACCACGGTGTTATCGGTAAAATTAATTACCATTTCACGTTCAAATCTAATTAAAGATTTAACTATCGGTTTGGAGCAAAACTGGTGGTACTCCATTCCCGATCACCTTTCAAATTTGATAATTTAAATTATCAATTCACATTTTTAATCTAATTAGAGATTCATTAAAACTCTACTTAGTTTTAATCTTTTCAAAAATCAATATCCTGCCTTTAACTGGGTTAAAGAACCAATGTCATCTAAAACACGATTCACGATAAACCCGAATCACATTTGATATTAATTACAAGGCTCTGAATAGAAAATATACCGGCTTATATTCAATATCAAATTCTGAAACCAACAAATATCGTATTGGAAATAACGATATAAAATATATCTTTCAAATCCCCATAACAATATTTGTATAGTCACGAAATCCAACATCGAAATATTCCAAAGATAATTTCGATTCAACTCCAGTCCAATTCACATATTGGAAATATTGATTATTTTTAAAATCACTTTCAAATTCAATTTATTTATTTCAAAAATAAATTGATTTTAATTCTAGTTCAAAACTAGTTCATTTCGATAAAAATCTATTTTTATCTTTTCAAATGTGGAATTTTTCATCCCAGTTCTTTCCAATTCACATATTATGATTTTACACAAATTATCAATATTTTTAATAATTTTATCAAAGCCCGCACAGTCGATTTCCATCAACGGCTATCGAACTGCACTTACAACGAACTTTTTCAAATTTGATTTGGACATAATTCCAAATCCAACCGTTAGATTTCAAATTTCTAATATTCATTGGAAAGCTCTTTTCGATACGAACCCAACGGTTCCGGTTTTAGGAGAATCCGATGGTCGGATCTCCCGCAACGTCCGTTTGAAATAAATGGTCGAAATTCACGAACTACCGCGGCGCGTTCCATTCAGGCCATTATATATATAATATATATATATATATATATATATATTATATATATTTCGTCGATTTCCTTTTAAAACGTATTTTATAAATCGTTTTAAATTCGTTTCAAAAACAATTTCAACGTCATCTTCAATTTCAAATCGATTGGATTTCAATTCAACTCGGATTCATTTCAATTTTATTTAATTCGAATTCAAATTCGTTTCAATTCAATTCAATTTCAAATTCGTTTCAATTCAAATTGATTTCAATTTAATTTCGATTCGAATTCAATTAAATTTCAGTTCGTTTTCAATTCAACTTGAATTTGTTTTATATTCAATTCCATTCGAAGTCCTTTTATATTCAATTCAAATTCGTTTTCTTTCGAAGTCCTTTTATATTCAATTCAAATTCGTTTTCTTTTCAATTCGAATTTGCTATAATATTCATTTCAATTTGAATAAAATCGATATAAATATCGTTCACGTCAAAATGGCGCAAAACTAATCAACACGGCTTTATATTTTTCACAACTTCTTTATTCTATTCAACAAATGAATATTTTTCCCATTCAACACATGAATCTATATTTCTTTCAACACACGACTAATCACAACACATGAGTACTGTCTACACATCACTATTTTTGTTATGCAAAATATTTTATAAAACTATGGTATCTATCGTTTGATTTTCAATTAGACTTCTACTGGGAAGTAGTTCTAATTTTAAATATGATAAAGATGTAAATTTCATTGTATAAAATATTTCACTCAACACATGAACATCGTCAACACATGACTATTTTTGTATTCAACGCATGAATTTTCTTTTATAATATTCCTTATTTTCCCGATTGGAATGAGGCCCAATCAATCACCATATAACGTTAATTATATGGATTCCATACAACACATGTATATAATAGCAATGATAAACAATCAACCATCATCCAAAGTGCACCACACAACTGCATAAGCATCAAATATAAATAATCGACGCTTACACAGTCTGTCGACCAATCGATCGACAATAATTAAATAATTGGGATTAGTGTACGCCAAATATCATCCCAACACCCGTGTGGGGTTTCAAATCAACAAACACATATTTTTGTTTGTGCAGTTGGGCGATGTGTAAAATTTATCAACCCAATCAATATCAGTCAAATCAGTGTATATAAACAAATCGGTCGATTTGTTTATAAATATTTATTTCTTTTCAGAAGAGTTTTATGCCGTTTCTTAACACGTTAAAAATTATATTTTTAACGTCAAAAATATTTATTTCAACACTTTACTATTTTTAACTAACACTTTTTATTTTAGAAAATTTCGGCGGCATAACGGCACGATACTAGAAACGGGACGAGGCCTAGCCTTATCCCCGGTCTAGTGAAGGCCCACGCCATTCACACATCAATCAAATCCATTCAATTCACCAAACAATTCAATTCAAACCAAATAATCTAACCGACTACACAACCAAACAATTAAACAAACAAGCCATCCATGGTCTGTGGATGACGGGTGTCGGGTGCTACTGAACACCGTCTACATCCTAGTATATATATATATATATATATATATATATATATATATATATATATATATATATATATATATAACTAGAAAAAGAGATTTTGAGTGAGAAGTTCTCACCGAAAGCTATCCAATCATCTTGACTCTTCTTTTATAGAAATCTTCTTCATTCTCGCCTTTTATCATCTTCGTTGCCCGCAGTCACTACATATATATAAAAAATCACACATTTTTATATTTTGATGTCTTTAAAATAAAAATCACATTTTTATTCATTCATTTTCAATTTAAAAGTCATATTTTTATAATCACTTCATATATTTAAAAATCGAATTTTCACTCCTCTATTCAATATATAAAAATCGAATTTTTACTTTGGTGTCATATAGATAAAAATTCCATCTCAAAAATATTGATTTCGCCTTTATAAAAATAAAGTTTTCGCCTTTATAAAAATAAAGTTTTCGCCTTTATAAAAATAAAGTTTTTGCCTTTATCACTATAAAAATTCCCTCTTTATTTCAACATATATAAAATAAAGATCAGATTTTTATTTCGCTACATATACAAAGATGATATTTTTACATTCTATATGTCATAAAGATTACATTTCTATAGTTCCTACTATGTAAAAGTCATATTTTTAACCCACTACCTATGTAAAAATCTCACCTTTCTCTATTTAAAAATATCGTCTTTCTTCTTTTAAAAATCTAATCTTTTATATTTTAAAAATCAAATCTTTTCTAATTTAAAAATCAAATCTTTTCTATGCTTTCTTTTAAAAATCCTAATCTGAAAAATAAATAATAAAGTAAATAAAGTATATAAATAAAAACAAAATTAACATGAAAACTTACAGTCAATTTGCCGAAGAAGGGGGGGTTGCGGGTTCGGGTCTGGGTGGGGTCGGGCGTCGCAGGCGAAGGGAAGGGGAGGAGGAGGAAGCGGCGGTGGCTCATGGGGGGGGGGCGATGCGGCTGAGGCTGCGGTGGAGAGAGAAGAAAGGAAGAGGAGGAAGAAGAGGAGAGGGCGGCTACAGGGAGGAGGTGGGCATCGCGAGGTCAGGGGAAGAACGGGGGGGGGCTTGGTGGTAGCGGCGCCGCCCATGGCGCGGTGGCGGCTCCATCGGAGGAGCGACGAGCTCCTCCATCCTTTTTTTTTTATTTCTCTGTTGAATGAAAACGAGAAGGGGGGGTTTATATATTTTAAATTTTATTTTATTTAATTTTCAAAAAGTTGACTTTTACTCACGACCTCGAAACGAGGCCCACCGCCTGTCGTCCATAGCGTTTCACCCTCATTCCGAACACAATGGGATATGTATCGCAAGCTGATTCGATCGCTTTGATCAGTTTCCGTTGAATTTACATTTAAATCACTATATTGAATTTTAAACGTACATTTCAATTTACCGGGGTCACATAACAACTCTATAAAGTCCATAAAAATATTTTCTAGCTTTTTATTGACGATACGGCCCTAACAAAACAAGTTTCGTCGAATTCTGAGACCGTTGGAAAATGGCCAATTTTCAGTCGATTAAAATCAACTGAAACTGGTCAAACTCGTTTTCCTTTGCCACGCTCACATATTGATTCGAAAAATTATGAAATTTGGAATCTAGCAATAATTTGACATCACGGACCCAACAAAACTGGTTTCGTCGAAATCCGAGGTCGTTTGCAAAATGTCCATTTTTAAGGGCCTGAATTCCATAGCGACTATTCAGAAATTTCAACTGGACATATCTTTTGATTCTCGCTATGAAATTTTGATTTTTCGGATTCGTTGGAAAGATATTATCAATTAGATCCTAATGTTTTTGGTTTCACTAAAATCCGGATTGGTTTGCACCCGGTACATTCAATTGAAGTTTGAAATCGAATTATCGAACTACCGCGCCATTTTCAATTTTATTTATAATTATATATAAATATTTATATTCTAACGACGACGCGTATAAATACATACGTCGAATTATATTCAAAATAAATTTCTCGTCGATATTATTTAAAATAATTCATTTTAAATATTCAAAATTCGCTAAAATTGCCAAAATAAAAATTTTAAACTGGCCCAGATTTTCCGGGTTATTACACTGTCAGCATATACAAATGCATTCCCAACCAAATTCCAATTTTTCCCTCAAAACCAAATCATTCACGTATCCAAGCCAAATTCTATTTCAAACCAAAGTTCCATCCTTGATTCCTACCTCTGAACTCATCAATTCAATACCATTTCAGATCCATGTCTCACAATTCAAAATCTGATTTTACTTCATATATTATATTCCAATTAAATTTCCAGTTAATTTGTTTAAATTCAATGCATATTTGCTTTCACAAATCCCTATATATTAGTTTTTAATTCATACAATTTTCCTGGGAATTTTTAAACAGCTTAGCTCTTTCAAAAATCGAATATCCCTTTTCAGGATTCAAAACAACCCCCTTTTTCTCAAAAAAATTCAAAAATTAACTCTTTGGTAGTAATCCGTCACTTACAACTCGAAAATGAACACTGATGATGTGGCCAGCATCATCAGAGTTATTTCCCAGTGATCAAAGTGAGTTCAATACTATATCACTTATCAAAACCATATTTAAACACTTTCATTTTGAAGTCTTTTTCAAAATATCATTCACGATACTTGTAAACAATTTAAAATCTCCCAGGATCTTAAAAAAAATTATACTTAACACAAATCCACTTACAAACACTTCTCCTAGTTTTCAGAGTTTTAATTCCAATTCTAATTTAATTCAGATTTAATTAATCTGCTTTTAAATTATACGAACTCAAATTGGTTATTTATATAACCATTTCAATTATAATCAACCAACACATCCAATATACTATAATGATTCGAATATAAATATTTTCTTTATATCGAAATATTCTTTGGGTAAAATTATCTCATTTACCCTCTTTCAAAATATACTGTGTCGGTTTATCGTACTTGAGTGTTTAGAAACTCCTATCGATACAGTGGATCAAACCGATCGACCAAAATTCATAAACAACTCAACCAATAAATCTTCACAATATAAAACAATTTTATTTCAAATCTACAAATACGTTCACTCCTATATATATACACTCAACTCAGCCTAGAGTATTACTAACCCCATCTCTAATGAGTCACGCCATAGAGCCAAAGTAATCACTTAACCTTCAGCTCTGATACCACTGTAACGAACTAGGATTTTCAACTACGAAAATCAACACAATACTACCACGTTGACTATTTAGACATCGGAAATACCAAATCATTTATAGAAAGAAATTAGAGGGTGAGAATAGATAAGATATAAAATTAGAATAGAAGAAGAAGAAGATCACCACATAACAGAATCATAGTAATACGAATCTCATAGAGGAACGAATAAAATATAATATATAACATAACTTTGCAATAAAACAGTATATATATAGAATAACATTATCAGAGTACAACACTTACACACAGCGTAAATAACAATAGCTATATAATCATGAAGCCTCCTGCTTCAAGCTCCTCCAAGTATATCTGTAAAGACCTGAACTACTTGACTTCCTGTACAAATTTGGGCACCCAAGAGTTAGGGAAAACAAAACAAAATAAACTCTGGGTCAGTCATGGGACTGGTGTGAGTAAACTCAAATCATATGGTTTAACTTTTCAAAATACCTTTCAAAGAGAAGGTAATCGTATGACCGATCCACACATAAACACAGAAGGTTTTTACCTTACGATAACCCAAACAGCTTTGGAAATCAATACTTCTTTGATATTATAATAATGTCTAATCACAAGTAATTAACAATCTAGTAGAACGCTTGGATCTCACGTTCCACATATATAGTATACAAATCAAAATCGCGGGCGCTTATTGGAGATTTGATTCCAACTATGACAAGGTATGAGACCACCTGCCGATAGTGCATCTCTAGAGATGAATACACTGGGTTCAGCAAGAACGTCTTGCAACCCGGCACATACATGATCGACCACTCATTTCGCTTGAGTGTATCGAATGTATATCACCAACGGTTGGGAGCTACCTATCATTTCCCAAAAAGGGACAACATCGGTAATAGATAAAAGAATGAAATGGATTTTCTCTAGATAGGTGATATACACCCTGATGGGAGAGACCCACTTAGCCATGCTACCTGCCCGATTTCTGTCATTTCCCGGTTGATGTGGCTTGAGGTCATAACGTATCTTTTGGAATATATGACCACAATTCACTTTGAATGCTACATTGTCATACCCGCCAAATCACAAATTGATTTCCCTAAAAACACCATGGTTATAAAGCTAAGAGAAACGAATTCCTCCGCCACCAGACGTAAGTACGTTTGAAGAGATCAACTTACGCGATCTGTTAGATATACGTTGTCAGACATTCGTCCATTCACGTTTGTCCTGGGACTGGACAAACCGAAGGCACTATTCTGTAAACAGGATAGCCCTTGCATAACTCCATCTTCAAATATTTTCATCATATTTTATCGCAATGCTAACATCCATACAGAGTGGTTTTCAGATAATGAATCTGATCCAGGTCTCTCCGTATTGACAATGAAAAAATGGTCAAAACTTCGATAATCTGTGATTTAACTATCAAAGAAAAATAGGTGCGCAACCAACAATCTTATTTCCAGATAGAAATTCGATCGATCAATCATCAATCAACACTGATCTCTTTAGTTCATTAATTTGTTTATTTCCTGTTTCCATATATTCAACATTCCTTATTTTCTAAATTTATAAAATATACGTTATTAATTATTAGAAAACATTTCCGTCTCTTTTCACGTATCACTGTCTTCCCAGTATTCTTTTCATTAAACATTTCATTGTCTATGATTAGAAAATATCTTTGATTATATTTGGAAAATGTTTCCAAAACTCATTCATCAGATTTTAAAACAGATGTTTAAATAAAACATCGCTATGCCACTCAAACCGTTACCCTGATTTACTAATTTCACTTAAACAACCTTCACTATCGAACCTTAACCATTCCGTAGTTAAAAACGAAGCCAATCAAGTTAGGGTATAACTACCTCTCAGACCTTAACTGAACAACATTTCTAACTTCGAAATAGACAAGATTCACCTTTTAAACCTTTAACAACTTCCTTATGAAACTCTCAGATTCTATTTACAAATCCACTTCTTATTTGAAAACTCTTATTATAACTATAGCGTTATAATCCCTATTTCTGAAATATCTAACTTCAAAGTATAACTTTTATTCCTTAATTTAACTAAATAACTAAACCACTAATTTATTTATAAATAAGTAAATCTTGATTAAAACGGAAAGTAAATATTACATTCCCGAATTCGATATAATCAAATTCAATGTATAATCCTCTTTTTCGAATAATCTCTATCCGGTAGCTCCTTTTCGAATGAACTATATTCGATAACTCTTTCTTTGAATAACTATATTCGATAATCTCTCTTCGAATGATTTACATTCGATTAACTCTCTTCGAATGATTTACATTCGATTTATCTCCTTTCGAATAAACTATATTCGATTAACTCCTTTAATTCTATTCGAATAAACTATTTTGAATAACTTCTTTAGATTAAATCATTTGTATTAACTCGGTTTGATTAACTCTTTTTGACTAACTCAACTCGATTAACTTAACTTATTTAACTCAACTTATTTAACTCCTTTCGAATAACTAATATTCGATTAACTTATATTCGAATAACTATTCTGTTTTAACTTTATTTCGAATGGCTAATATTCGATTTAATTCCATTCGCTTGACTCTATAATGCAGCGATCACAATGGTTACGCCCGATTCCCTCGGGAAACACCCGACCGCCGTAGGCTATCTGCAGCCCTGCGAATTATGCTAGTAGTCGCACGGAATGGCAACACATCCTAAATAACTATGTTTGACTAACTCTCTCACAAATAACTATATCGATCAACTCTAATTGAATAACTAATATTCAATAAATCCAAATTCGATTAACTATGTTCAGTTAACTCTAATTCGATCTCTAATCGATTTACTCTAACTGATTAACTCTAACAGATTAACTCTAACTGATTAACTCCTTTGATTAACTCTACGTTTATTCAGTTTCAATTATCGAAGTTGAAATCGATTCTTACTTCTCTATATAAGTCCTAACTTATATATTCTATTTATCCAATGATAAACATTTCATTCAATTTATAAAATTTTATTTATAAATTTTATTTTCTCAATCTATCAGTTAGAATATATTTTATTTATAATCTTTGCTTTAAATCCAAATCATGTTATACCTGTGCGAAGCACGGGTCTAAACCTTTCAAATATAAAATTCTCTTTTATACTATTCTAGTCACTTTTCAAGTATTTACTTTTATAATCTATTTATTTACCAAATAAATCCCCTTTTGATAATTCCATTTATTTATAAAATATTTTCTTTTTATATAAAATCCATTGATTTTATAAGTAATTCCTTGTATAATCTAACTATTTCCTTTTCTATTTGTTTTACAAATATTTCCTCTTTCTATTCTATTTATTTTTCAAATAAATATTCCTTTTCACTTCTATTTGTAAATAGTTTACAAATATTTCTTTTTTTCAATTCTATTTGTAAATGTTTTACAATTATTTCCCTTCAATTCTACCTATTTAATTAACAAATAATTATTCCTTTTTAATCTATTTATTTTCTAAATAAATAGTTTTCTTTTTATAAAATCTTTTGATTTTATAAATTTTCCTTTTTCAATATAACATTGAAAATTTCCTTTTTAACATTCCAGTGTTCCTTATGTTATTTAACGTACCATATAACAATGATCGACATCATTCAACCATACAAAATCAACAATAGATTTCATATCACATCATACAAAACAATAAATGAAAAACAGTAAAATAAATGTTGAGGAACCCAGTTGGGTCCCTCCGACCTGTTTCCCGGCATCCACAGATGTTAAACAATAAAATTAACATCAATTTCATTTCACGATGAAGTATTCTGCTAAACAGAATCAATATTTGATTAACGATTTATATCTATATCATTATCTATATTTTCAATCAACTGACTAGCAGTTCAACCAAACAACCAACACACAACAAACAACCATCATTTATAAATCCTAAAAATATTTTATAAAAATATAAACTGAGCAGAGTTAGTGAGATTACTCACATTGGACGATCATCGTTAATAACGATAACTATCGCTTGATTAAGACGGACAATTTATTTCGCTATAAATTGTAACGAGCTCCAATTGACTCCTAGTCAGTTCCATGTTGTAGTGTCCGTCCCTACGATCCCAACGGAACAGACGGTTTGAAAATCCGACCTCGCATGAAATAATTATGACATTTTGAAGTTAATAAACATTTAAATTAAATTTAAACCGTAAACAATTTAAATCGGGCCTCACCATGATTTCTCGGCCCGCACCCTTGGCCCATGTTTAAACTAATTTAAACACTCTCCTTAATCCACGTTTACACCAAATTAACCACTCATCCCTTTCTTCTAAAATCGAACCTGACTCCAGACAACCACTCCGTGGATTTCCACTTCCACCGATCATCCTAACCTCTACCAAAATCAAAATAAACCCACCAATCTACTCCTCACATTGAAAGCAACCTCCTCATACCTACAACGCATAACTCGACACCTTCAACTCGAACGCGACTATTGGTTCGTCACCACGCTGAACCACCCGACATCATCCAAATAAAATCACAGTGCTTCACAAAAACCCACCCACAAGCTCGAGATTCCACCCTACATCCAATTCAAGTGATTAAAATTTCCATCGATTCTTCCATTTGCCAAAACAACGAACCCTAGATCCACGCTGAACACAACGCAGCGAACAAAGAGGAGTTTGTATCCTCTAATTTACATACCATATTGAAGAGGACTAATCCGCGAATACAAATATATATGTAGATTGATGTATAGAATTTGTTTTGATTTTTGTTTGATTTTCCAAAGGGAAGGTTTTACTGTAAAAGACAGATGACTGCGCGTTTGAGGGGTTTTGACTAGAGGAAGATTTTTCTTAGGGTTAGAAGGATGTTAGGCTATTTATAGGTAGGTATATTATTATTTTATTCGATTATTCTATTTTATTTTAAGTAATCGTTGTTAGTATTCATCCTCTAAAATTCCTGTGATCACATACGATATCCAAAAGTCACGAAACTGGAGATGCAGCTACAGTTCGACATTGCAGACCCAACGAAACTGATTTCGTCGAATTCCGACTTCGATTGCTCACACAGCGTATTTTTAACCATTAGAATATCGACTGTTTTTCACACTAAAATCCCATGCGGCCACATATCGACTTCAAAAATCACGGAAATTGAAATCTAGCAATAATTTAATATTGCGGATCCAACAGAATTAGTTTCGTTGAATTCTGAGGTCGTTTGAAAAACTGGCTATTTTTAAAGCTCTAAATAACCCTTTTAAATATATAAATATATAAAAACATTTAAATTAAATATTTATAAATAAATATTATCGTATATATTCACAACAGAATATCATACTGCTACACTGGGAATTATAACTCGATATTTCAAAGTTCCCAGTTATATCGATATTCGATTTATATAAAAAAATCCTTTTATAATATAAATATATATATATATATATTTATAAATTTCAAAGGAATTCCATAACGACTTTTCTAAAATTTTGTTTAAACATATATCAAAATCTACATGTTGAAATCCTGATTTTTTTTCTTCCACTAGAAAAATATACTTCACCGGCTCCTAGCGTTTCTTGTTTCACAGAAATCCGATTTAAAATGAATCCTGTACATTCGGTTGAAGTTCAAATAGCCAAATTACGAACTGCAGCGCCATTTCGAGCTTGATTTTAATTATAATATAATTATACGTTCAACTGTCGTTCAAATAATATATTCGTCATTCTAATTCAATTTTAAACTGAATTAAATATCACAGATGATTCAATTCACACCATTTTGTGAATTCCACTATTTCTGACTATTTTAGAAATTAAATATATTATTATATTAATTATTTTAATTAAATATTCAATATTATTTAATTCTGGTCATTTTAAATAACCAAACCATTATTTAAATAATTAAATAAATTATTTATATACCGTAGAAATACGGGTCGTTACAGGAACCCAATGTTAGATTTCTAAATTCAAATTGGAATGGAAAAGCGATGTATAAATTATATAAGCGATGTATAAATTATATATGCATTTTATCTCATATATGGGCATTGTATAAATTATATAAGTGATGTATAAATTATACATATGTTGAATAAATCATATATGCGTTGAATGAAATTGAAATGGAAATATATATATATATATATATATATATATATATATGTATACTCCCCTCGTTCACAGACCATGGACGATTTAAAATGTTTGTATTGTGTTGTGAATGCAATTGGATGTGTTGTATAAATTGGAAATGCAACAAAATTGTTTGTGTTGTGGAAAATTTGGTTGAATATGGGTTTATCAACCCTATGATTGTTTTGAATGATTGAAATGAAATTATTGTAATGCTGCAAGGCCTAGGACAGTAGAGGAGCCGTGCTTGACACGGTGCCGGTGCTAAATACTATGCCGTTGTAATGCCGAAATTTTCTGAAATGAACTATTAAAAATAGTTGAGGTATTGAATAAATTCTTTGAACGATAAAAATAACATTTTTATCACGTATGTGAAGTAATAAAAATATTCATGTGTTGAATAAATTCTTTGAATGATTAAAATAACATTTTTATCGTGTATGTGAAGTAATAAAAATATTCATGTGTTAAATAAATTCTTTGAACGATAAAAATAACATTTTTATCATGTATGTGAAGCAATAAAAATATTCATGTCTTGAATAAATTCATAGAACGAAAAAAATATCATTTTTATCATGTATATGAAAAGTTAAAAATAAACAAGTGTTGAAATATATTTTTGTTCGCCAAAAATATTATTTTTATCATATATATGAAGTGTTAAAAATAATCATGTATTGAAATATATTTTTGTTCGCCGAAAACATTATTTTTATCATGTATATTAAGTGTTAAAAATAGTCATGTGTTGAAATATATTTTTGTTTTGCCAAAAATATTATTTTTATCATATGTATGAAGTGTTAAAAATAACCATGTGTTGAATTAAATATTTGTTGGTTAAAATATTAACTTTAACATGTTAATGAAGTGAATAAAATTGTCATGTATGGAAATAAATATTTGTTCGTTAAAAATATTATTTTTAGCTTAGAAATGCGTATATATACGTATGCAAAATAGGTAAAATGGCGGTCGAGTAGAGAATTTATTTGCTTGCCCGACAAATAGGTAAACCTTAATGAGTTGGCTGCGCAATTTTATTTATTATATAAACTCCTGTGAATGCCATTGGATGCGGTGTGTTGGTTGTTCTGTGTGAGACTATAAACGTTGCCATAGGATTGCAACGATTAATTTTGAACTGCATTACATGGCATACTTCGTGAAGATAGCATACTCTATCATATACCACATAGGCACTTGGAGCTTATGTGACGAGATTGGAATTACTACACAAGCAAGAGGCTTGTATGGCGATGACTAAATTACAGGTTGAACATAGGACTGGTATGGACTAAATAAAATATAATGGTAAATTGTAAGATTTAACAAAAAATCCACACGGATCTGGAGTTGACAATAATCACGTCTCTTTAGTAATTAGATACGACACATGGATTATTTATTTTCCAACACTTGACAAGGTGACGAGAATTTATTCTCTTGAGATATGATTTTTACACTCTCCCTTGGGCTTAGATTAGTCACTAAAAATTGCGTACGCTTATTTTGGATTTATTGGGTGCTTAATATGACCCAATAAATTTCCAAACTCCTCTCCGAACAAAGGAGGCTATGGCGAAATTTTCTGAAATTTAAAGGCGTTAGCCAAATTTTTAAAGTGAAAATGGTTTAGCAATCGCCTAATGAATTATATATATATATACATATATATCTAAATTAAAATAAAACGAATCGCACAGTTGTTGTCCGCGTTTTGGAATCGTAATTTCAAACGATTATACTGAGAGATCCGACCATCGGATTTTTCCCAAAACTGGAACCGTTGGGTCCGCTATGAAAAGTTCTTTCCAACGATATTAAATTTGTTAAGAATCCAACGGTTATATTTTGAGAAATGTGTAATTCAAATCTGAATAAAAACAGCGACAGGGCCGCGTAATGACCTAAAGCGTCGTTTAATAAAAATAGGCTATTTTTAGATAAATAAAATAGCAATAAATGGTTTTAAAATATTATAAACGATGTGGAATGGAAATAAATCGATTTTACTTGATTTATTGGATATTCTGATGCTTAGATATATTTGACATGAAATTATTATATTGAATTGAAACGTGAATGCAAACAGTTTAACCATGAGAAGAATTGATTTGAATTCTATAAATACGCAAATTATTTGAAAAGGCCGAGTTAACTCTCATTTCAAATAATTGATCGATGATTAAAAGTCGAAGATATGAAGACGGTGCAAGACCAATGATCTTCACATTGAATGGATTACTATTGATATCCTGCATCGGTTAGCTCCCAGGAGTGGTTACAGCGGTAGTGGTCCGGACGTATTTGTTGATTGTCCGGATGTGTAAGGGCCTTTCTCATGTATTGGACATATAGAACGAGGAATAAGGTGCCTCCAGTTTCGTTCAGACCCAGAACGAACTAGTAAATGGATGTGTGTCTGACACTGGATGTCATTCTATGTCGATTGATATCCATTAAATATATATCTGTTTGGTGGTGGAGAATTTATTCTCTTGCTTAACAACATTCTCTAAGAAATATGATCTTAGATATTATATATCGATAGACATCAGTCACTTGGTGTGGAATGTCAATGTGGCATGCTGAGATGCAAGTGATCGAGGCTTTTGTTGAAAAATAGAGCTTTGTGGTTGATGATCAAAGCATGAGTTTACATAGCATAGCTTTGTGTATAGCGTTAATTCGCGAGCCTCACACCCAGGTATGTACCAGAAACGGGAGAGGACTGCAGGGAGGACATGCATTTCTTTCTAGCTAGGAGTGGTGTCTTGGTATGGAGCCCAGACATTTTTACTTATGTGGATGATGGAAAGCGGGGCGCCTCAGATATATCGGTCACTGCGGGGCCGATAGATGATATGGTCGACATACTGACCAGATTTACGCCCCATAGGGTAGGGAAACGTATTGTTTAGGAATTACCAATCCTCAAACGTAAGAGAGGACCGGCCCTGAAGATCTAAGGTGTAGTTGCAACTGGTCCTGAGACATAGGCTAGATTCTCTCGAATTCGGTAAGGACGATCCCTTGTCTTGGTTCATGATGGAAATTAACTTCCAATAAGACATCGTGCGGTTTTGATTATAAACCTATATTGGTGGCATAGTGGCATGGGACGCTAATGTCTCCTATGATTAAAACATTATGATTGGAATTGTTATTAAAACATATTAACACTAATAATAATATGAAACCATTATGTTTTATACGTATCAAGCATATTTTGGCCATTATAAGGTATAAGTTTATCCTCCGGCTTGCGTTGCATTGTGTGATGGGACCTGAGTCTTATAGTGGCTTCATTTTTCTACATAACATTGCGTTGTTTAAATGATTTACTTGTTTTATGCACTGGCAATCCAATGGAGTAAATCCGTTCCGCGTTAGCGGCGTAGTCCTGTGATTGACCATATTATTAAATAATTTAATTAAGATTTCTCATACCAGTCCCATGACCGACTCGTAGTTTTTTTCACTTTGCAAACTCGGATGCCTCTATTTTCTTCACGGGCGGCCTTATATTCTGTTTTTAGCAGACTCATTCTGGACAGCTATTGAGATGAAGATGGATTTTATCATTTCTATTATACAAGACTGTATTATGTGTATTATGTTTGATTCCGCTGTAGACATTTTATATTAAGCTAAAACTGTATTCTGTACCAAGTATGATCCTGTTATGTGATGTAACTCTGATGTTGATATTATTTCCAGTGTAATTTGATGTATATTATCTGGTATAATGATATATTTCTATTCTACTGTTATTATTTATGTGTTATATTCCAATGATTATCCTTGCTTTCGTGGCACGGGGGTTTGGGGTCATCACAATTGGTATCAGAGCCTTGGTTAACCTTAGCTCAGGAATATAACATGTTAACGACTCATCAGAAATAGAATCTGCAGTATTCTAGGGCGAGTAACTCATTATAGATAGGATCAATAATGTCCAAGAATGAGTATAGCAGAAAAAAATACACCCCGAAAGATGCATTTATACTAAAATATATGTCTCTATGCTTTACAATATCTTTTCTGTTGGCCTGATTCTTTGTCTGCTATTTGCAGGCTTAGTAGAAAATGAGTGGCAGAAGCAGAAGTAATTTTATGGTTCAGCAATCTAATGAGCCAATCGTGCTCCCACAGCCATAATCAGATCTAGAAGTTCTAGTAAAGAAGTATCGAAATCTGGGTGAAGCACCATTCTTGGGAAAAGAGTCTGTTATTGAAACATAAGCGTGGATGCGTTCTTCTAAGAGAATTTTTCAGGACTTAAAGCTGAGAGATGATTAGAAAAGATTACTGGCATCTTGGGCACTCAAAGACGAAGCTTCAATATGGTAGGAAAATGTTACTAGGGAAAATCCATAAGGTAACATTACCTAGGATATATTTAAAGAAAAGTTCAAAGAAAGATTTATTCCTCCAGAAGCCACTGAGCAGCTATATGATGAGTTCTACTATCTGAAACAAGGAGATATGACCATTCAGGAGTATCAGAATAAATTCAGTGAACTTTCCCGCTTTGGCCGAGAACTAATTCGAGATCCTTCGAGGAAGAATCCGAGATTTATTAATGGACTTCAAAGAAGGTACGAAAGTAGAGTAACTACATATGTGGATCTTCCTTTTTCTAATATGATATAAATGGCTTGTTGTTATGAAAATCTTGATAAGAAAGGTGTTTTGGAAGATGAAGAGGAAGGCAGTTCTAGCAACAAAAGGAAGTTCGAAACTGATAGCCCTGAGGCAAGTACGAAGCCTGAGGTTAGTAAGAAGTCTAAAGTCAATAAGAAAGGGGTTAATTCTAAGAAAGAACCATTAACGACTGCCACATGCTTTAACTGCAATAAGCAAGGGCATTTGTTAAGGAATTGCAAATCTTCGAAGAAACGAAGGAATGTTGGATCTAAATCCCGTAAGAAGTCTCAAGAGACCAAGAAATGCAATTTTTGCCATAAGTCATGTCATACAAAGCGAGATTGCCGGCTTTTAAAAATCGCCAAGGTGGCACAAGTCAATAACACAACAGATGATGCAATGCCCTCAACTAGTAGGGAAAGGCCAGATGTTTTGGAAGGCACTCTTACTGCCAACAATATACCGGTTAAAGTATTGTTTGATACGAGTGCGCCACGAAGCTTTATCTCAAGCAATACAGTTAAGAAATTGAAGTTAAAACTAAGGAATCTTAAAGAATCGATTAGAGTTCATAATTCGATAGGAGGTTCTCTTGTTCTCGGTTTGTATTGTAGAGTGTCGTTTCTTATTCTTGTTACCGGTTTTATTTTGATTTGATTATTATGGATCTTTCCGAATTTGATATTATCCTCGGATTGGATTGGTTAACCAAATTTGAAGCCGAAATTAAGTGTGCAGAAAGAGTGGTTAAGGTTAAAACGAAGCTTGGAAATATTTTTATACCCTACGTAGGCTTAGATTCAGGTAGGAAAGAATTTTGGGTTGCTCTGGAAGTTACTCCCACTTTAATAGAATATATTCCTATTATTAAAAACTACGTGGATGTGTTTGAAGAAGTTGATAGCTTACCTCCGCGTAGAGAAATTGATTTCAAGATTGATTTAATTCTGAACGCAAGGCCAGTAGTGCATGCAACTCAGAGAATGACATTGAAGGAGAAAGAAGAATTGAGAGATCAAACTAGACAGCTTTTATGGAAGGGTCTGATCAGGCCTAGTTTTTTGAATTGGGGTGTAGCAGTAGTGTTTGCTCCAAAGTCAGACGGTGCTCTCAGATTATGTGTTGATTACCGAGGCCTCAACAAGTAGACGCTCAAGAATAAATTTCTATTACCCCGCATTGATGATCTATTGGATTGTTTGAATGGAGCGCAAGTATTTTCTAGAATGGACCAAACTACAGGTTTCCATCAACTGCGTATTACCGAAGAATGTGTTCCTTTGACAGCTTTCAGAGGTTCAGACTTATTTTATGAGTGGTTAGTAATGTCGTTCGGCTTATGTAATGCTCAAGCTTATTTGGTCGATTTAATGAACAGAGTATTTTGCGAAGTCCTGAATAAATTGGTATTGGTTTTCATTGATGACATATTGATCTTCTTTAAGTCAGCTAGCGAGCACGCTAAACATTTGGAACAAGTTTTGGAAATTCTCAAAAAGAACATATTAAAAGCCAAATTTTCTAAATGTATATTCTGGCAAGAAGAAGTGAAGTTCCTTGGTTATGCAGTATCGAATGAAGGAATTTCAATGGTCCAAGAAAAATTACAGTTATTCAAGATTGGAAACAGCCTAGTACGCCCACAGAAGTCGGAAGTTTTCTTGGATTGACTAGTTATTATCGGAAATTCATAAAGGATTTTTCGAAGCTATCTAGTCCAGTGACACAACTTACTAAGAAGCACGCAAGATTTAATTGGACTCAAGAATGTGAGGCAGTTTTCCAAGAGCTGAAATTAAGGTTGACTACTTCTCCAGTGTTAACTATTATTGACGGCAATCAAGAGTTGACAGTCTATACAGATGCTTCTCTTGAAGGAGCCGGTGTGGTATTGATGCAAAGAGGCCAAGTAGTTGCTTATGCTAGCCGTCAATTGAGGCCGCATGAGAAGAGATATGCTACTCATGATCTTGAGTTGTTAGCCGTTGTGTTTGATTTGAAAATATGGAGGCACTATCTTTTGGGTGAGAAGTTTGAATTATATACAGATCATAAGTCATTGAAGTATTTGTTCACCCACAAAGTCTTGAATTTGACACAACAGCGTTGGCTAGAATTTCTTGCAACGTACGATCTAGATATTTTGTATACTCCAGGGAAAGCCAATGTTGTGGTTGATGCGCTTAGCAGAAAGAATGTAATCATCGCCAGTCTTATCATTACGCCTTCACTGATTGACAAGATATCTGTTCTCCAAAAATACCATGAATTTATTCAGAGAATTAGCCAGCGAATTAAAGAAGGTAAAGCTTCAGATTTTCAGCTGGATAGTAAAGGGGTTCTGAGGTTGCAAGGGCGAATTTGTGTTCTAGAAGTTCCAGAACTCGGAACAGATGTACTAGAAGAATGTCACAAATTTAAGCTCAGTATCCATCCTGGCGTGAGTAAGACATATAGTGACCTCAAGCGAAAATTCTGGTGAAAGTTGTTGAAAAGAGACATCTCTATATATGTTAGCAGGTGCTCTACTTTCCAACAAGTCAAAAGCGATCAACAGAAACTTGCCGGATTGTTACAACTATTGGAGATTCCAAATTGGAAGTTGGACAAAATTTCCATGGATTTCATAGATGGTTTGCCTAGAACCAAGAGTGGAAATAACAACATATGGGGATCATAGATCGTTTCACGAAGACCGCCCATTTTATTCCTGTCAGATCGACTAGAACAGCTCAGAGTCTCGTGCAGATTTATTTCTGAGAAATCGTTAGACTACATGGAGTGCCTAGCAGTATTGTCAGTGATAAAGATCCGATTTTTCACTGCTAAATTATGGGAAGCATTTCAGGAAGAGCTGGGAAAAAAGTTAAATCTTAGCACCACGTATCATCCTCAAACAGATCGCCAAACTAAGAGGGTGAATCGTATATTAGAAGATTAATTGCGGGCTTATATTTTTATTTTGGCGGATCGTGGGAAGATCACTTGCATTTGGCTGATTTTTCATATAATCACAGTTGTCAAGTGAGCTTGAAAATGTCACCATTCAAAGTATTGTATGGTGGACCATGTAGATCTCACGCATGTTGGGTAGAAACTGGTTATCGACTGGTATTGGGTCCCGACATGATTTGAGATGCTTCAGATAAAGTCGATTTCATTAAGAAGCGACTATTAGGAGCTCAGAGCTGACTAAGAGTTATGCAGATTCTAGAAGAAGAGATTTTGCATTTGTTGTTGGTGATTATGTATATTTGAGAGTTTCTCCGATGAGAGGAGTAGTCCGATTCGGGAAGACAGGGAAGTTGGCGTCTAGATTTATTGGTCTGTTTCCTATAGTCGAAAAGATTGGAACTCTTGCTTGCAGGGTTCAATTGCCGGACTGGTTTCCCGAAGTACATGATGAATTTCATATTTCTCAACTTCGAAAGCATGTACGTGATCCAGACTTGATTGTGTAAGAAGCCGTGCAACAAGATTTAGATATTACTCCAAAATTAATAGTGAGAAGAGAGCCATTGAAAATTATTGGCAAAGAAACCAAGGTTCTTAGAAACAAGAAGGTTCACTTAGTCAAGGTGTAGTGGAGCGGGGATCCTAGAGACTGTACATAGGAGACAGAAGATATCATTAAACAAGCTTATTCCAAGTGCAGAGTGGACATCTCTGATTAGCTCTGGTGCAAGGTACATTTACAATATATTTTATTTCCGTTTTGTTTCCTACTTTACTGTTGTTTCCTTTTCGGGGACGAAAAGTTTTAAATGGGGGAGATTGTAACAACCCGAAAAATCAAAACCAATTTAAAAAATTTATTTCGAGTAATTTTGGCATAAAATATGTCAGAATTTAAAAATTCCATTTTTAAATAATAAGAAAGCCCTTAAAAATAGCCATTTTGCATACGACCTCTGTTTTTGATGAAACCACTTTGGTTGGATTCGGAATGTCAAATTATTGCTAATTTTAAAATTCCATAATTTTTGGAATTAATATATGAGCGTGGCAAAAGAAAACGTGTTTTGCAAATATAGTGCAAATTCGATCGACCAGAAAAAGGCCATTTTTCAAACGGTCTCCAAATTCGACGAAATTAGTTTTGTTAGGACCGTATCATCAAAACAAAGCTATATTTATTTTTCGCAGATTTTTAGAATCAGTATGTGGCCCCGGTAAATTAAAATGCACATTCAAATCCAAAATTGAACGTTTATATTCTAATTTAGAGAAAAACTGACTGAAACAGTCGAATGGGCTTACGAAACATATTCCATTATGTCCGGAATGGGGGTATTTAGCTAGGGACGACTGTCGTTGGGCTCGATTTGGAGTTCGGATGGAGAACAGGGAATTTTGGAATTAAATTCCATTCATTTTCTCGTTTACACAGAAATTCCACGTAACCCTTAATCTCAACGGTGGCTACCCTTCCAACCTTCTCTCTTTGATTTCTCCCAGTCCATGCTATAAAATTCGATGATGCTAAAGCGAATTTTGTAGTAAATTCCTCCACCTTCAAATCCACACCAGTTTTGTGATTTATTGTTGCGTTTTTCTCGAGAACCATTCCCTCAAAGTTCGTCCATTCAAGCCGTCGTTCCTCCTCCGTGCTGCGATCGAGTTCACCATCAAGGGGTGGCGCAGGTGCGCCTTTCCTAGCCTGACAACGTGGCGCTACCGGATCGTCTTCAAGTGCTACGGATTGAACACAATCTGAAAACATAGTTTTAAACAAATTACCGAAGGTACGACGCGTATTGTTTAAACTATTTATAACACTTAAAAGCGTTGCGAAGTTCAATTTATTAATCAAAATCATATCTTTTTCGTATGTTGTCGAAATCCAGCGAAACAAGATACATTGAGATCGTGACAGTGTCTACTACATTCTAGAAGAGACTGTAACGTATTTGGAGCTCTCTACAATTTAAGGAGGAGTGGAATCCAATGTGAGATTTCTTAATTCAAATTGGAATGGAAAAGCGATGTATAAATTATATACGCGTTGTATATCTCATATATCGGCGTTGTATAAATTATATAAGCGATGTATAAATTATACATATGTTGTAAAAATCATATATGCGTTGAATGAAATTGAAATGAATATATATATATATATATGTATGTATGTATGTATGTATGTATGTATGTATGCTCCCCTCGTCCACAGACTATGGACGATTTAAATTGTTTGTATTGTGTTGTGAATGCAATTATATGTGTTGTATAAATTGGAAATGCAACAAAATTGTTTGTGTTGTGGAAAATTTGGTTGAATATGGTTTATCAACCCAATGATTGATTTGAATGATTGATATGAAATTATAGCAATGCTGCAAGGCCTAGGATAGCAGAGGAGCCGTGCTGGACACGGTGCCGGTGCTAAATACCCTGCCGTTGTAATGCCAATTTTTTTGAAATGAACTGTTAAAAATAGTTGATGTGTCGAATAAATTCTTTGAACGTTAAAAATAACATTTTTAGCATGTATATGAAGTAATAAAAATATTCATGTGATGAATAAATTCTTTGAATGATAAAAATAACATTTTTATCATGTGTGTGAAGTAATAAAAATATTCATGTGTTGAATAAATTCTTTGAACGATAAAAATAACATTTTTATCATGTATGTGAAGTAATAAAAATATTCATGTGTTGAATAAATTCTATGAACGATAAAAATAATATTTTTATCATGTATGTGAGGTAATAAAAGTATTCATGTTTAATAAAAATTTTGAATGATAAAATTAACATTTTTATCATGTATGTGAAGTAATAAAAATATTCATGTGTTGAATAAATTCTTTGAACGATAAAAATATTATTTTTATCATGTATATAAAGTGTTAAAAATAAACATGTGTTGAAATATATTTTTGCTCGCCAAAAATATTATTTTTAACATACATATGAAATGTTAAAAATAACTATGCGTTGAAATATATTTTTGTTTTCCAAAATGTAACAACCCGGAAAATCTGAACCAGTTTAGAAATTTTAAATTGGCTATTTTAGTGGATTCCAAATATTTAAAATAAATATTTAAATAATAGTGACGAAAAGTATGCTTGAATCGATGTTTGAAAATAAATATAATTATTTTAAATTATAAACAAGGCCTAAAATGGCGCGGTAGTTTCAAAATTTGAATTCAAACTTTGACTGACTGTGTCGGGAGCAAAATAAAACGGGTTTTAGTGAAACCAAAAGTATTTAAATCTGTTAGTGAATATCTTTCTAACAAATTTGAAAAATCAAAGTTTTGTAGCAGGAGTCAAAAGTAATAGCCAAATGAATTTTCAGAAAGGTCGTTATAGAAATTATATAGCCCGTGAAAATAGTCATTTTGCAAATGACCTCGGAATTCAACAAAACCACTTTTTTTGGATCCGGGATGTCAAATTATTGCTAAGTTTCAAATTTCATAATTTTTGAAGTTAATATGTGAGCGTGGCAAAGGAATATGTGTTTTGGTTAATTAAAGTTAAATTGGATCGACCAGAAAATGGTCATTTTTCAAACGGTCTCAGAATTCGACGAAACTAGTTTTGTTGGGACCGTATCGTCAAAACATAGCTAGATTTATTTTTCGGGAATTTTTAGAATCAGTATGTGGCCCCAGCATATTGAAATGTACGTTCAAATCAAATATTGAATGTTTTATATTTTAATTTGAAGAAAAACCAATTGAAACAGTCGAACGGGCCTACGAAACATATCCTATTGTGTTCGAAATGGGGGTATTTAGCTAGGGACGACAGTCGTTGGGTTTGGATTGGAGCTGGTATGTGACAAGGGGTATTTTAGAAATTTAAAAATATGTAAATAAACAGAAAAATCCTATTGGCTCATTCATTTTCTCTCTCCCCGATATGCCTTCGACCGACGACGGAAATCATTCAAAACCTTCTCTCCTCAAATCTGATCAATCCACGCAATAAAATCACGAGCGCTAGTAGAGTTTTTTGTAGTTCTTCCAATTCTCTTCAAATCCATATATGATTTGCAATTTATCGTTGCTTCGTTCGGGAGATACGGGTCTCGAAAGTCGAGCCCTTTCCAACGCCGTCGCGCCGCCTATAGGCCACAGAAGTGGGCCCCGCTTCAGGCGCCAGTGCGCCTCTCTCCCCTCTTCCTTGCTGCGAAGGCCGATCGTCTATCCGCTTCACCGTTTGATCGAAAAGTTCAAGCCTAGTTTTGAAGAACACTGAAAGGTAACGAATGATATTATTTTAAAGTGATTATAGCACTTCTAAGCGTTACGGTTTTTGATTTCACTGTAAAAATCATATCTTTCTCGTTTGTTGACGAAATTCAGTGAAACAAGAGACAGTGGACTCGTGTGGACGTCTTCTACATTTTAGAAGAGACCGCTTATTTTTCTGAGCCTTCTGCAATTTTTGGTGGAGTTGAACCCAGTGTGAGATTTCTTATTTATAAACGATATGGAAAACAACGATGTATAAATTATATAGTCGATATATGAGTTATATAAGCGTTGTACACCACATGTATAAGCGTTGTATAAGTTGTATGTTCAATGTATAAGTTATATATGCATTGTAAAAGTGATATATGCGTTGAAATAAATTGAAATGATAGTGAAATGAAAGTGAAATATATTTATATATGAATATATACATATATACATATATATATATATATATATACATATATATATATATATATATATATATACTCCCCTCGTCCACAGACCATGGACGATATTTATTGGTTGTGATATTGTTTGGATTATTGGTTGATGTAAAATTTGGTGAATATCATGAATGGTTGAATTGAAATGATTGATTGTGACTGAAATCCCAATAGGATTATTATATGGGAAAATTCGTCTACGTGCGAACTAGATATTGAAAATCCCCATTATCAAAAACCATGAGGTTTTAAGGTAGAGCGAGGAGCCGTACTTGGGATGGTGCCGGGTTTAACTACCGTGCCGTTATGCTGCCGAAATTTTCAATAAAATTCATGTGTTAGAATTATTTTCATGTGTTGGAATTATTTTCATGTGTTGGAATTATTTTCATGTGTTGAAACTATATTCGTGTGTTTAATAGAAATTCATGTGTTGAATAGAAATTCATGTGTTGAATGAGTTCATGTGTTGAGTAAATTATTTGAAAGATAAAAATCGCATTTTTATTATATATAGGCTATATAAAATATTAGTATTTTAAATAAATTGTTTTAGCACCAAAAATAACATTTTTACCTTATGTATAGACTATATAAAATAATCGTGTTTTGAAATAAATTGTTTTGCAATAAAAATTACATTTTTATTATATATATCAACTATAGAAAATATTCATGTGTTGAATAAAGGACTAGAACGATAAAAATCATATTTTATTGTATGTGTGAAGTCGAAAACGTTCATGTGCTGAATATATAGATTGAATAATAAAATCTACATTTTTATTGTGAATATGAAGTATGAAAAATGGTGATGTGTGGAATAAATATTTTTGATGATAAAAATATCATTTTTATCAAATATATGAAATGAATATAGTTTTGAAATCGGAGAATCGATTATATTTATATTTATATAAATATAATTAAATTAAATCGAGTAACGAAGCTGTAGTTCGTGTTTTGAAACCGTGATTTCAAACGATTAGTGTGGGAGATACGACCTTCGGATTTTCCCAAAACCGAAACCGTTGGGTTCGCTTTGGAAATATGTTTCCAATGACACCTACCGTGAGAAGATCTAACGGTTGGATTGTCTGGAATGTTTAATTCAAATCTGAAGAAAAACAGCGCCAGAATCGATTATATATATATACACATAAATATAATTAAAATAAATTGAATAACGACGCTCTAGTTCGTATTTTGAAATCGTAACTTCAAACGATTAGTGCGGGAGATCCGATCGTCGGATTTTCCTTAAAATGAAACCATTGGATTCGTTTTGAAAAGATCTTTCTAATGATATAAAATTTGTGAAGAGCCAACGGTTAGATTTTCAGATATGTGTAAAACAAATCTGAAGAAAAACAGCGTCACGGCCGCGTTATGGCCTGAAGCGTCGTTTGAATGAATTGGCTATTTTTAAATAAATTAAAATAGCGATAAATAGTGATAAAATATTATAAACGATATGGAATGGAAATAAACTGAATTTGCTCGGTTTATGTGATATTTGATGGTTGAATGTTTTGGGTGTGAAAATTACATTAAAAACAGAACTAGTGATATCGAATAATTTAACCATTGAAATGAATTGATTTGAAATTCTAAATATACGTGAATTATTTGAAAAGGCCGAGTTGATTCTCATTTCAAATAATTGATCGACCAGTGAAAGTCGAAGATATGAAGACGGTGCAAGACCGATGATCTGCACGTCGAATGGAGGGGTGCTATTGATGCTCATGATGGGAGTAGCTACCTTGAAAGGGCTGAAGTAGTAACAGTCCATATGTACTTGTGGATTGTACGGATGTGCGAGGTATTGAGTGCCTCCGGTTTCGTTCAGACCTAGAACGAACTTGTAAATGGACTGTGTGTCTGACATTGGATTTTGTTCTGTGCTGATTGATCTCTATTAAATATATATCTGTTTGGCAGCGGAGAATTTATTCTCTTGCTTAACGCCCTTCTCTGAGACGTACGAGCTCAGAGGTTATATATCGATAGAAATCAGTCGCATGGAGTGAATTGCCTGTGTGGCATGCTTAAGTGGCAGATGAACAAGGCTTCTGTTGAAAAGCAAAGTCTTGTGGTTGATGATCAAAGCACGGCCTGTGTGACATAGCTTTGTGTATAACGTGAATTCGCGAGCCTAACACCCCGGTATGGACCAGAAACGGGAGAGGACATCAGGGAGGACATGCGTCTCTTTCTAGCTAGGGTGGTGTCAGTGACATACCAGCCCTGACATTTATATTATTTTCACCTGTGTGGTTGTTGCTGTTGCGAGGCGCCTTGGATATATCGGTCAATCCGGGACCGATGGAGTCATTGGGCTCATCTACGCCCCAAAGGGCGAGGAGACGTATTGTTCAGGCATAATAATTCACATCGGTGGACTGACCCTGACGATCCAAGGCTTACCTGCGCGCTTGCCTGAGACACGGGCTAGATTGTCTCGAATTCGGTGAGGACTATCTTTTGCCTCGGTTCATGACGGAAATCCAATTTCCAAATACGACACCGTGCGGTTTTGATTGTGTGTGTGTGTGTGTGTGTATATATATATATATATATATATATATATATATATATATGGCGACATGATATATGGTACCCATGCCGTCTATGATTTATAATTATGATTGAAATTGTTTTTGAAACATATATACACTAGCAATAATATCAAATGATTTATTTTGCTCGTATCAAGCATATTTTGGCCATTATAAGGTAAAACTCTATCCTACGGTTTATGTTGCATTGTGTGATGGGAACTGAGTCTTATAATGGCTTCATTTTTATAAAAAGCATTGCGATATTTCAAGGATTTACTTGTTTTAAAACACTGGCAATCCAATGTAGTAAACCCGTTCCACGAAAGTTGCGTGGTCCTGTGATTAGCCATATTTGAAAATGTGTTAAGTAGATTTCTCATACTAGTCCCATGACTGACTCATAGTTTGTTTCACTTGCAAACTCGGGTGCCCATTTTTCTACACGGGCAGCCTTGTATTCAGGTTTTAGCAGGCTCTTTCTGGATAGCTGGAGCTGAAGATGGATTCTATCATTTATCTCTTTTTATGTTGTTCAGCTCCTGTTGTACATATTATGTTTTCTTTTCTGTTGTAGGCATTTCATGTATAGCTGAACTGTATTTTGTACTAAGTATGATCCTATATACTGTGTAACTCTGATGATTTTATTTATCCAATGTATTCTATTGTACATTATCTGGTGTATTTATTTATTTCTGTTATGCTATTATCTGTTTATGTGTTATATTCCAAAGATTACCCTTGCACCGTCTCATCGGGGTTTGGGGTTGTCACATAAAATATTATGAAGTGTTAAAAATAGTCATGTGTTGAAACATATTTTTGTTCGGCAAAAATATTATTTTTATCATATGTATTAAGTGTTAAAAATAACCATGCGTTGAAATAAATATTTGTTAGTTAAAATATTATTTTTAACATATTAATGAAGTGAATAAAATTGTCATGTATGGAAATAAATATTTGTTCGCTAAAAATATTATTTTTAGCTTAGATATGCGTATATATACATATGCAAAATAGGTAAAAGGATTGGAAGTTGAGTAGAGAATTTATTTGCGTGCCCGACAAATAGGCAAACCTTAATGAGTTGGCTGCGCAATTTTATTTATTATATAAACTCCTGTGAATGCCATTGGATGCGGTGTGTTGGTTGTTCTGTATGAGATTATAAACGTCGCCATAGGATAGCAACGATTAATTTTGAACTACACTACATGGCTACTTCGTGAAGATAGCATACTCTATCATATACCATATAAGCACTTGGAGCTTATGTGACGAGGTTGGAATTACCATACAAGCAAGAGGCTTGTATGGCGATGACTGAGTTGTAGGTTGAACTGAGGACTGATATAGACTAAATAAAATATAATGGTAAATTGTCCGATTTAATAAAAACCCCACACGGGTCTGGAATTGGCAATAATCACGTCTCTTTAGTTATTAGATATGACGCATGGATTATTTATTTTCCAACAGTGGACAAGGTGACGAGAATTTATTCTCTTGAGATATGATTTTTACACTCCCCCTTGGGCTTAGATTAGTCACTAAAAATTGTGTATGCTTATTCTGGATTTAATGGGTGCCTAGTACGACCCAATAAATTTCCAAACCCCTCTCCGAACAAAGCAGACTATGGCAAAAATTCGAAATTCAAAGGCGTTAGCCAAATTTTTGAAGTGAAAATGGTTTAGAAATCGTCGAATGAATTATATATATAAATATAAATTAAAGTAAAACGAATCGTGCAGCTGTTGTTCGCGTTTTGGAATCGTAATTTTAAACGATTATACCAAGAGATCCGATAGCCGGATTTTCCCGAAACTTGAACCGTTAGGTGCGTTTTGAAAAGATATTTCCAATAATATTAAATTTGTTAAGATCCAAGGGTTAGATTTTGAGAAATTTGCATTTCAAATCTAAATAAAAACAGCGCTAGGGTCGCGTCATGACCTGAAGTGTCTTTTAATTAAAATAAGCTATTTTTAGATAAATAAAAATAGCAATGAATCGTTTTAAAATATTATAAATGATGTGGAATGGAAATAATCCGATTTTACTTGGTTTATTGGATATTCTGATGGTCAGATGTCTTTGACATGAAATTATTATATTTAATTGAAACGTAAATGTCATATAGTTTTACCATGAAAAGAATTGATTTGAATTCTATGTATACGCGAATTATTTGAAAAGGCTGAGTTAACTCTCATTTCAAATAACCGATTGATGATTAAAAGTCGAAGGTATGAAGACGGTGCAAGACCGGTGATCTTTATGTCGAATGGATTACTATTGATGCCCTGGATCGGTTAGCTCCCTGGAAGGGTTACAGTGGTAGTGGTCCGGACGTATTTCTTGATTGTCTGGATGTACGAGGACCTCTCTCCTGTATTGGACATATGGGACGAGGAATAAGGTGCCTCCGGTTTCGTTCAGACCTAGAACGAACTAGTAAATGGATGTGTGTCTGACACTGGAATTCGTTCTATGTCGATTGATCTCTATTAAATATATAACTGTTTGGTGGCAGGGAATTTATTATCTTGCTTAACACCCTTCTCTAAGACGTACGAGCTTACAGGTTATATATCGATAGACATCAATCGCATGGCATGGAATGTCAATGTGGCATGCTGAGATGCAACTGATCAAGGCTTCTGTTGAAAAACAGAGCCTTGTGGTTGATGATCAAACCACAGCTTTGAGTAGCATAGATTTGTGTATAGCGTTAATTCGCGAGCCTCACACCCAGGTATGAACCAGAAACGGTAGAGGACTGCAGGAAGGACATGCGTTTCTTTCTAGCTAGGATTGGTGTCATGGTATAGAGTCCAGACATTTTTACTTCTGTGAATGATGGAAATCGAGGCGCCACAGATATATCGGTCACTACGGGGCCTATGAATGACATGGTCGACATACTTACCAAATTTACGCCCTATAGAGAGGGGAAACAAATTGTTTAGGAATTACCAATCCTCAAACGTAAGAGAGGACCGACACTGAAGATCCAAGGTGCAGTTGCGACTGATCTTGAGACATGGGCTAGATTGTCTTGAATTCGGTAAGAACTATCCCTTGCTTTGGTTCATGATGGAAATCCAACTTCAAATACGACATTGTGCGGTTTTGATTGTAAACCTACATTGGCAGCAGTGTGGCATGGGACGATAATGTCACCTATGATTGATACATTATGATTGGGATTGTTTTTAAAAAATTAACACTAATAATAATATGAAATGATCTTGATTTATACGTATCAAGCATATTTTGGCCATTATAAGGTAAAACTCTATCCTTCTGCTTGCGTTGCATTGTGTGATGGGACTTGAGTCTTAAAATGGCTTCATTTTTCTAAAGAGCATTGCGTTGTTTAAATGATTTACTTGTTTTATTCACTGGCAATCCAATGGAGTAAACCCGTCCCACGTTAGCGGCGTGGTCCGGTGATTGAACTTATTATTAAATAATTTAAGTAAGATTTCTCATCCCAGTCCCATGACTGACTCGTAGTTTGTTTCACATTGTAAACTCGGGTGCCCCTATTTTCTATATGGGCAGCCTTGTATTCAAGTTTTAGTAGACTCATTCAGGATAGCTATGGAGCTGAAGATCGATTCTATCATTTCTATTATATTGTTACAAACTATTATGTATATTATGTTTGATTCCGCTGCAGACATTTTATATTAAGCTGAAATTGTATTCCGTACTAAGTATGATCCTGTTATGTTGTGTAACTCTGATGTTGATATTATTTCCAGTGTAATTTTACGTACATTATCTGGTGTAATGACATATTTCTGTTCTTCTATTATTGTTTATGTGTTATATTCCAATGATTATACTTGCCTCAATGGCACGGGGTTTTGGGGTCATTACACCCATGGCCTATATCAGTTCTCATAAAAGACGACATTTGATTTGTTAATCTAATTTACATAAACAATCATGTAAATATAATAAAATATTTTCTACTGATAACACAACATCTCAGCATATATAATCACTAAAAAGATATGTCAACTAATAAATAGTAGAACAATGTTTGTTTCTGCTAACAGTGTATTTTAAACAGTCCAGTCGATACATAGCGGAACGGTGTTTTAATTCCACTGACGGATGTCAAAAAAAATATACAATTACGATTCATCTAATTATAACGACTTAATTAATTAATTAATTGATTGGTTGAACATTTAACTTGTATATTTTCTGTATTTATAGATCATTGTCAAGCAGTAGTTATTTGTTAATACTGTTTACAACTAAATTTACATTTGATTTTATTTAACGATATTTGGTATAAAAATCATTTATACTTTATTCATTTTAAATTGAATCGTTTAAACTTGACGACTACGTCGAGTGGCTTTCACGCATCTTTGATCGACTCAAGTATACAATACGAGCCACTACTATGTATATTCTTGATCAAAGTTTTATATATGCACTTTAATATATAACTCATATAATATGTATTCTATCTTTATTTATACAAATATAACACTTTTCTTTTAAATTTAAAAGGCCCAAGCCTAATAAAACATCCCTATCCAAGAACACATGAACCAACCGAGCATAATTTTCTATGCACCATTATCTGTTAAAGCGACCGCCATATCTTCCTTCCCAGTTCATTCTTTCTTTCTTTACGTTTTTGTTTTATTTTATATATAATAAAATTTTATGATATGGGCCAAAGCCCAACAGCCCATGTTTACGCCAAGATAAAACTACACGCACCCTTCCCTGTTCATTTATTTGTTACAGTGTCCTTCATCCCTTCCCATTTCTTTCTTTATTGCTTTAATGCCTTCTCATATTTTCCTCTCCTCATTAATGTTGTATTAGCTATTGTGAACTGAACATTCATTTTATTTGAACCTCCAAGCTCAACTGCTAGTTGTATAACTTGAGCATCGACAAATACTAATCTCAAGAGTTAGCTGAAAACATTTTTCACAAATTCGCAAGTGGTGCCTGATCTTTTATAGTGATTTTCTTGTCTTTTGTATTTACTAAAATTCCATGCATCCCCTAAATCTGAAGCTAACAGGAAATTTAAATTCGCAAGTGGAACACTAGCCTAGACTCCTTTTCTTCTTGCTTTCCTCTCGTCTTCTTATGAACTTTCTTTTTAAGGAAGCTTTGCCAACCCATTTCCCACGTCTTCACGTATGAACACCACAAACTTCCTGCACCACATCTTTTCTTCCCCAGTTCATTGTTTAATCCTGTTGCGTTATCAACCCTGTTTATACACTTCAGGTTACCAAAGTTTCTTAATTCCTTTTTCCTGATTGTCATTTATTTACTATACGATAATTTCCTCCAGTTCGTTTTCGTTTAAGGTTTTTATTAGGTAGAACAACGCAGTTAAGCACCATGACTTCATCTTCAACTTCAGTAGCTCCTTCGTCTTTCGAGTTTGGTATTGACATTTGCCTTGCCCGTTACATGTGACCATTTCCCTATTGATGATTTCCATCCTACACATAGGTATAACATGGTATTCTCTTGTATTGAACTGAGAAACTTTGTAACAACTTCATCCGAATTCATGTCATATGCAAAGCATATCTTTATTAATAATTCTCTTGGAAACACATATTTTTGGTCCGACCATGAAGTACCAAAAATACCCTCTTTCTATTCAAATTTTAAATGCGTAATCAACGTGGGCATTAATAATTCTATTAACATTATTATTTACATTTGTTTCTATACTCATTTTAATTAAATCTTCTGCCATTTTTAACGCACAATATATTTCGACTTCAAACGTGTACCATCAATATGCACATATCCAATTTAAAATAAAACTTCGCTTAATTAGCACCATCAAACTCCCTTATATTTCTTGAATTCGTACCATTTATGATGCACATAATTTCACTAACTTATATCTATACATTTTCATTTTAAATTTATCTACATGACGTTAACCTTCAAAATTTTGATATTATTTTCATTATTTCTGTTTTTTATCTTCCTTTTTTTGTATACTGAAATTATCCTCTCTATATTCATTTCTTTTTAAAAAAATCTTTTCTATTTGTTCTTTCTTTTTTTGATGCACGTTCAAATTTTAAATGCATAATCAATGTGCACATTAATAATTCTATTAACATTATTTTTTACATTTGTTTCTATACTCATTTTAATTAAATATTCTGCCATTTTTGACGCACAATTTATTTCAATTTCAAATGTGTATGCGCATATCCAATTTAAAATAGAACGTTGCTTAATTAGCATCATCAAACTCCTTTTTATTTCTTGAATTCATACCATTTATGATGCACATTATATCTCTAACTTATATCTATACATTTTCATTTTAAATTTATCGACATGTATGTTTACATCAACCTTTAATATCTTCCTTTTTTAGTATACTGAAATTATCCTCTTAGTATTCATTTCTTTTAATTGATAGGAATAATCCGAAGTTTGACGTGTCTTCCTATATTAATCCGAAGTTTGGATTATTTTTAAATAATCCTATTGTGACGGCCTGGAATTTCGCTCGATCCGAATCAGTCGTTAAACCGATCTAAACCGTTCGAAACCCCTGATCGTTTTGAGAACAGGACAAATTGGAATGCGGACGGAAGAACATTTCATTGTTATTACAACAATTCCATCAGAATACAAGAATATACAGAGTATAAATGAATAAATTATATTCGACAAATATCAGAGATTACAATAAATTACATAGCAGCGGATAATAATACAAAGCACAACTGAAGGTGATATACGGATACAGAGCTTTCCGGATATCATTCCAGCTGTAAACCAAGATCCTGTGAATATAAATCTGCAAAACCAAAACTACTAGCTGCCCATGTCGAAAATGGGGGCACCCAGAATTTAGGTTAAAACAATAAACTCCAGATCAGTCATGTGACTGGTGTGAGAACTAAAACAGTTATTTAAAACTTTACTTTAAAAGAGGTCAATTCAAGGGACCACGCCGTATAACACGGAACGGGTTTCCTCCCAAGAATACTAATGCATAGAAAAGATAACGCAATGCTTTTTCGAAAAATGAAGCTATTATAAGACCCAGGTCCCATCAAACAATGCAACACAAGCCAGAGGATAGGGTTTTCCCTTATAATAGCAAACATGCTTGGTACATTTAAAACAAATCATTTGATACTATAATAAGTGTATAGTGTCAAAATAGTTTCAATCATAAATATAAATCATAGACGGCATGGGTACCATATATCATGTCGCCATACTAGTTCTACAACTAAAACCGCAATACACGTATTGGAAATTGGATTTCCGTCATGAGTCGAGGCAAGGGGCAAGCTCCTCTCCACTTTCGAGACACTCTAGCAAATGCCTCAGGACTACACACTCTGGGTAACCCCTGGATCTTCAGGGCCGGTCCTCTCTTATGTTTGAGGATTAATTATGCCTGAACACACGTTTCCCGGTCCTTATAGACCTAAAATCGAGGCACCTCATCCAACAACCACATAGGTGAAAAGTATATAAATGTCAGGGTTGGTAAGTCACTGACACCACCAAAGCTAGAAAGAAACGTCGTGCTCTCCCTGCAATCCTTATCCCGTTTTTGACTCAAACCGAGGTGTGAGGCTCGCGAATTCACGTTATACACAAAGCTACGCCACAAAGGCCGTGCTTTGATCATCAACCACAAGACTTTTCTTTTCAACAGAAGCCTTGATCCATGCAACTCGGCGTGCCACACAGGCAATTCATGTCATGCGATTGATATCTATCGATATATAACCTCTAAGCTCGTACGTCTCAGAGAAGGGCGTTAAGCAAGAGAATAAATTCTCCGCCGCCAAACAGATATATATTTAACAGAAATCAATCAACACAGAACAAAATCCAATGTCAGACACACAATCCATTTACAAGTTCGTTCTGGGTCTGAACGAAACCGGAGGCACTTTCCTCGCATATCCATCGATCTCCAAGTACGTCTAGACGACCACCGACTATTTCCATCCTCTTGGGTGTACAGCCCAATCAGGACCATCAGTAATTATCCAAACGATGTGAAGACTTCCGGTCTTTGACCACCGTCATCATCTTCGACTTATCGTCGAATCGGTTATTCAGAATGCGTATAAACCCGGCCTTTCCGAACAACCCGCGTATATTAAATAAAATGATACACAAACACAACATACGCCTTATTCCAATTCATTAGTCACTAACCGTAAATTAGCAAGAGAACAATTCCCCAAATATTAACCCCGAAGGCCGAAACCAACATCAGATCAATACCCAGGAAACCATTCTTCTTAACTAACCCACAGCTAGTTTCTAAATTTCTCATTCTTAGGGAAAGGTTCCCATTAATTTTATCAAAGATAAATTCTTTAAAATTTATTCTTTAATCTTCCATTGGATGTCATGTCAAACCAAATTATGGTTTTCCAAGCTAGTCGAGATTAGAGAACCACACCGAAGTAATTATTTATTTTATTTCCCAATCCCAACCTATTCATCCAATGAAGCAAAACTGGTAATACTCCATATCTAACACCACGGTGTTATTGGTAAAATTAATTACCATTTCACGTTCAAATCTAATTAAAGATTTAACTATCGCCTTGGAGCAAAACTGGTGATACTCCATTCTCGCTCATTTGCCAAATTTGATAATTTAGATTATCAATTCACATTTCAATCTAATTGCAGATTCATTAAAACTCCCTTTACTGGGTTAAAGAACTAATGTCATTTAAAACATAGTTCACGATAAACCCAAATCACATTCTATTTATTATCGGGTTAAAGAACTAGTGTTATTTAAAACACCGTTCACGATAAACCCACAAATGAATTTTAATTCAATTCCAATCAAATATATTAGAAATTCCGATTCTTTAAAACCCTTTTTAAATCTAATTTATTTATTTAAAAATAATTGGGTTTTAAATTTAGTTCAAAACTAGTTCATTTCGATAAAAATCCATTTTTATCTTTTCAAATATGGAGTTTTTCATCTCAATTTTTCCCAAATCATTTCTTATGATTTTATACAAATTATTGATATTTTTATAAAGGACCGTACAGTCGATTTCCTTCAACGGCCATCGAACTGCACTTACAGCGACCTTTTCCAAATTTGATTTGGACGTATCTCCAAATCCAATCATTAGATTTCAAATTTCTAATATTCGTTTGAAAGCTCTTTTCGATAAGAACCCAACGGTTCCGGTTTTAGGAGAATCCGACGGTCGGATCTCCCGTAATGTCCGTTCGAAGTTAATGGTCGAAATTCGCGAACTGCCGCGGCGCGGCGCGTTCTATTCAGGCCATTATACTATATATATAATATATATTTCGTCGATTCCTATTTGAAACGAATTTTATAAATAGTTTTAAATTCGTTTCAAAAACAATTTCAACTTCCATTTCATTTCAAATCAAAATTGAATTTCTCCTTATAAATTCGTTTTAAAATTCGTTTCTATTCAATTCAAATTTCAATTCAATTTGAATTCATTTCAATTCGTTTTCAATTCAATTCGAATTCGTTTTCGATTCAATTCGAATTCGTTTTATATTCGATTCAATTCAAATTGGTTTTCTATTCGGTTCAATTCAAATTGGTTTTCTATTCGATTCAATTCAAATTGGTTTTCTATTCGGTTCAATTCAAATTGGTTTTCTATTCGATTCAATTCAAATTGGTTTTCTATTCGATTCAATTCAAATTGGTTTTCTATTCGATTCAATTCAAATTCATTTTCTATTCAAATCAAATTTGTTTTCTATTCGATTCAATTCAAATTCGTTTTCTATTAAAATCAAATCAAATTCGTTTTCTATTCAAATCAAATCAAATTCGTTTTCTATTCAAATCAAATCAAATTCATTTTCTATTCAAATCAAATCAAATTCGTTTTCTATTCAATTCAAATTAAATTCGTTTTCTATTCAAATCAAATCAAATTCGTTTTCTATTCAAATCAAATCAAATTCGTTTTCTATTCAAATCAAATCAAATTCGTTTTCTATTCAATTCAAATTAAATTCGTTTTCTATTCAAATCAAATCAAATTCGTTTTCTATTCAATTCAAATTATAAAAACGAATATAATCGATATAAATATCGTTCGCGTCAAAATAGCGCATCTCTAATCAACACGGCTTTATATATTTCAATAATTCCGTTATTCTATTCAACAAATGAATATTTATCCTATTCAATACGTGAATCTATATTTTTGTCAACACACGACCAATCTCAACGAATGAGTACTGTCCATGTGTGACTATCTTTGTTATTTAATATATTTTATAAAAATTATGGCATCTATCGTTTGATTTCAAATTAGACTCTAATCGCAAATTAGTAAGAGAACGATTCCCTGAATATTAACCCCGAAGGCCGAAACCAACATCAGATCAATATCCAGGAGACCACTCATCTTATCTATTTTCCAATTAGTTTCTAATTTTATATATGATGAAGATGTAAATTTTATTGTTAAAATATTTCGTTCAACACATGACTAATCTCAACGGATGAGTACTGTCAACACATGAACCTTTATTTTATAATGTTCTTTATTTTCTAAATTGGAATGAGGCCCAATCAATTACCATATAAAGTTAATTATATGGATTCCATATAACACATGTATATAATAGCAACGATAAATAATCAACCATCATCCAAAGTGCACTACATTGTATAAGCATCAAATATAGATATCTAACGCTTATAACAGCCTGTCAATCAATCGATCGGCATACAACCAATTATTGGGATTAGTGTATGTCGTATTTTATCCCAATACCCGTGTGGGGTTTCAAATCAACAAACACAGATTTTTATTTGTGCAGTTGGGCGATGTGTAAAATTTATCGTCCCAATCAATGTCCTTCAAATAGGTGTACATAAACAAACCGTCCGGTTTGTAAATGAATATTGATTTATTCACATTCACGTTAAAAATTATATTTTCAACGATCAAATTATTTTATTCAGCCTATGAATATTCTATTCGGTTCATTTATTCAATAAAATGATATTTTTATTTTTCTAATTTATTTTAGAAAATTTCGGCGGCATAACGGCACGATACTAGAAACGGGACAAGGCCTAGCCTTATCCCCGGTCTAGTGATGGCCCACGCCATACACATATCAATCCAATCCATTCCATTTCACCAAACAATCAAATTCAAATCAAACAATCTAACCAAATACACAACCAAACAAACAAGTCCATGGTCTGTGGACGATGGTGTTGGGTGCTACTAAACACCGTCTGCATCCTAGTATATATATATATATATATATATATATATATATATATATATATATAACTAGGAAAAGAAATTTAGAGTGAGAAGTTCTCACCGATAGCTAATCCAATTATCTTGACTCTTCTTATGTAGAAATCATCGCTGTTCTCGCCTTTTGTCACTTTCACTGCCCGTAGTCACTACATATATAAAAATCACATTTTTATATTGTTGCTATGTATATAAAAATCACATTTTTATATTGTTGCTATGTATATAAAAATCACATTTTTACTTCGCTATTCAATATATAAAAATCGAATTTTTACTTCGCTATTCAATATATAAAAATCGAATTTTTACTTCGCTATTCAATATATAAAAATCGAATTTTTATTATCACTCTATATGGATAAAATTCTATTTTTACACCGCTACTATATAGATAAAAATTCTATTTTTACACCGCTACCATATAGATAAAAATTCTATTTTTACATTGTTACTATATAGATAAAAATTCTATTTTTACATCGATGTTCATATAATAAAGATTATATTTTTACTTCTTCTACATAATAAAAATTATATTTTTATACATCTTACATAATAAAGATCGAATTTTTATTATCTCTATAATATAAAAATCCTATTTTTATTATCGCCACTATATAAAAATCATATTTTTAATATGCCACTAGTATAAAAATTATATTTTTAATCTCTCTACATATAAAAGATTATATTTTTAACATTCCTATCACACAAAAATTATATTTTTAATCCTCTTCTAACATAAAAATCGTATTTTTAGCCAATTAAAAATCGAATCTCTATCATATACATACAAGCAAATCTTTACATCCTTATATCTAAAAAAAATTGATATATTTTTTTCTATGATATTTTAAAACTGATTATTTAAATAAAAGTAAATAAATAGCTAAAACTTACCGTGGTGAAGAAAGAGGGAGAGGGGTCGCGGATTCGAAGCAGTGGAGCTCGAATTGGAGGGGGGTCGCAGGGGGAGGCGCGCGCTGCTCAGGCGGGGTAGGGCGGAGGTCGACGCGGCGGTGGGTTCTAGGAGGTGGAGGCTGTTGTTTTAGGGTTGGGCGAGTTTAGGTGGAGCGAGGGCTCGCGACGGGGGAGGAGGCTGAAACGGAGGCGGCGGGTGACGAGGTGAGAGGCGAGAGGCGAGAGGGAAGGAGCGGCACCGGAGGGGGGGGGGGGGCGACGATCGCCAGCGGTGCCTCGCGCGGCGCTGCTGCGCGTCTTCTTCTCCTTCTCTTTTTTTTTATATTTCGAATGAATCGGGTTTGACTTTACTGATAAGGGGAGGGAGAGATAAAAGGTTAATATAATTATATATTTTATTTATTTATTCTATTCTAAAAAGTAACTTTTCATTTTGAAGTCAGAATCGAACCCACCGACTGTCGTCCCTAGCATTTTACCCCCATTCCGAACACAATGGGATATGTATCGCAGGCCAATTCGATCGTTTCGATCAGTTTTCATCAAAATCAACATATAACTCTATATATTGATTTTGAACGCGCATTTCAATTTACTGGGGTCACATACTAACTTGAAAAAATCCAAAAAAATATTTTCTAGCTTCGTATTGACGGTACGGTCCTAACAAAACTAATTTCGTCGAATTCTGAGACCGTTGGAAAAATGGCCATTTTCCAGTCGATTAAAATCAACTGAAACTGGTCAAACGCGTTTTCCTTTGCCACGCTCACATATTGATTCGAAAAATTATGAAATTTGGAATCTAGCAATAACTTGACATCACAGATCCAACAAAAGTGGTTTCGTCGAAATCCGAGGTCGTTTGCAAAATTCCCATTTTTAAGGGCCTGAATTCCATAGCGACTATTCAGAATTTTCAACTGGACATATCTTTTGATTCCCGCTATGAAATCCCGATTTGTCGGATTCGTTGGAAAGATATTCTAAAATAGATCCTAATGTTTTTGGTTTCACTAAAATCCGAATTGTTTTGCACCCGGTACATTCAATTGAAGTTTGAAATCGAATTATCGAACTACCGCGCCATTTTCAATTCCTTTTAATAATTATATATAATTATTTATATTCTAACGACGACATATATAATATATACGTTCTTATTCTATTCAAAATAAATTTTCGTCGATATTATTTAAAATAACTCATTTTATATATTCAAAATTCGCTAAAATTGCCAAAATAAAAAATTTAAACTGGCTCGCTTTTCCGGGTTATTACAATCTCCCCCACTTAAAACTTTTCATCCCCGAAAAGGAACAAAGTCGAAAGTGGTTTGATTAATCAACTCTACGTTCGATCTGGCTTCCATTCTCCAACTTTTCAGTTTCTGAGAATTTTCAAATTCTTCAAAAATTTGGCTAACACCCTAAATTTTTGAAAAATTTCGCTATAACCTCCCCTGCACCGGGAGCCACGGGAAAATCCCGAAATTGCCATATAGGCCTTCTGATCTCAAAAAGAAAAAGAAAAAGCCAAACGGCTAGCCAATAGGCTCATAAAATCATCATCACCCAAACAAAACAGTAAATTATATAGTAAACATGTACCTATTTGTCGGGCAAACAAATTTTATTCTCTGCTCTAGCCTCCTTGCTGTGACCTGTTCAATGTAAGTACATGTATATGCAAGCAAATGCGACTATTTTTCAATACAGTTCGATATTTGATTCTATTAGGCTTCATGGTTCAAAATTATCAAACAAATAAACAAACAACACAAACATCAATCAATTAGTGGATTAACGTTTCAAATTCATAAATTTGATATATAGTCAAAAATCATGTTTTGGTGCCAAATCAAAACAAATGAATCTATCTATATAAGTTTTGGTTCTCACACCAGCCTGATGGAAATATATAGATATCAAACCTTCGAAACACGAACATAAATACTGATGATGTCACGACAATTATCAGTACCATCTCCGGGCGACTAGAATGTGATTCTATATCTATCCAGTATATTAAAACTTCGAATATACGTTCATGACGCATATATGCAAAATCTTTATATATTGGATTGTCCAAATTCAAAATAAATAAATATTCAAATACGTATAAAACGATTTAAATTTCAAATCAAAATTGTTTTCATTTGAAAAATATACTCTTCACACCCGTTCTAGGATACTACTGATCCTATCTCTAACGAGTCATTCTAATTGGATATTACTAATCCAATATCTGATGAATTCTTTCGTATGGTTCTAATATGTCTTGTTCTCGAGCTCTGTAAACCAAAGCTCTGATACCAACTGTGACGGCCTGGAATTTCGCTCGATTCGAATCAGTCGTTAAACCGATCTAGACCGTTCGAAACCCCTGATCGTTTTGAGAACAAGACAAATTGGAATGCGGACGGAAGAACATTTCATTGTTATTACAACAATTCCACCAGAATACAAGAATATACAGAGTATAAATGAATAAATTACATTCGACAAATATCAAAGATTACAATAAATTACATAGCAGCGGAAAATAATACAAAGCACAACTGAAGGTGATATACGGATACAGAGCTTTCCGGATATGATTCCAGCTGTAAACCAGGATCCTGTGAATATGAATCTGCAAAACCAAAACTACTAGCTGCCCATGTCGAAAATAGGGGCACCCAGAGTTTAGGTTAAAACAATAAACTCCAGGTCAGTCATGTGACTGGTGTGAGAACTAAAACAGTTATTTAAAACTTTACTTTAAAAGAGGGTAATTCAAGGGACCACGCCGTATAACACGGAACGGGTTTCCTCCCAAGAATACTAGTGCATAGAAAAGACAACGCAATGCTTTTTCGAAAAATGAAGCTATTATAAGACCCAGGTCTCATCACACAATGCAACGCAAGCCGGAGGATAGGGTTTTCCCTTATAATAGCCAGACATGCTTGTTACGTTTAAAACAAATCATTCGATACTATAATAAGTGTATAGTGTCAAAACAGTTTCAATCATAAATATAAATCATAGACGGGATGGGTACCATATATCATGTCGCCATACTAGTTCTACAACTAAAACTGCAATACACGTATTGGAAATTGGATTTCCGTCATGAGTCGAGGCAAGGGGCAAGCTCCTCTCCGCTTTCGAGACACTCTAGCAAATGCCTCAGGACTACACACTCTGGGTAACCCCTAGATCTTCAAGGCCGGTCCACTCTTACGTTTGAGGATTAATTATGCCTGAACACACGTTTTCCGGTCCTTACAGACCTAAAATCGAGGCGCCTCATCCAACAACCACATAGGTGAAAAGTATATAAATGTCAGGGCTGGTAAGTCACTGACACAACGAAAGCTAGAAAGAAACGTCGTGCTCTCCCTGCAGTCCTTATCCCGTTTTTGACTCATACCGAGGTGTGAGGCTTGCGAATTCACGTTATACACAAAGCTACGCCAGAAAGGCCGTGCTTTGATCATCAACCACATGACTTTTCTTTTCAACAGAAGCCTTGATCCATGCAACTCAGCGTGCCACACAGGCAATTCATGCCATGCGATTGATATCTATCGATATATAACCTCTATGCTCGTACGTCTCAGAGAAGGGCGTTAAGCAAGAGAATAAATTCTCCGCCGCCAAACAGATATATATTTAACAGAAATCAATCAACACAGAACAAAATCCAATGTCAGACACACAATCCATTTACAAGTTCGTTCTGGGTCTGAACGAAACCGGAGGCACTTTCCTCGCATATCCATCGATCTCTAAGTACGTCTGGACGACCACCGACTATTTCCATCCTCTTGGGTGTACAGCCCAATCAGGACCATCAGTAATTATCCAAACGATGTGAAGACTTCCTGTCTTCAACCACCGTCATCATCTTCGACTTATCGTCGAATCGGTTATTCAGAATGGGTATAAACCCAGCCTTTCCGAACAACCCGCGTATACTAAAAACAAATGTTACACAAACACAACATACGCCTCATTCCAATTCATTAGTCACTAACCGTAAATTAGCAAGAGAACAATTCCCCAAATATTAACCCCGAAGGCCGAAACCAACATCAGATCAATACCCAAGAAACCATTCTTCTTAACTAACCCACAGCTAGTTTCTAAATTTCTAATTCTTAGGGAAAGGTTCCCATTAATTTTATCAAAGATAAATTCTTTAAAATTTATTCTTTAATCTTCCATTGGATGTCATATCAAACCAAATTATGGTTTTCCAAACTAGTCGAGATTAGCGAACCACACCGAAGTAATTATTTATTTTATTTCCCAATCCCAACCTATTCATCCCATGAAGCAAAACTGGTAATACTCCATATCTAACACCACGGTGTTATCGGTAAAATTAATTACCATTTCACGTTCAAATCTAATTAAAGATTTAACTATCGCCTTGGAGCAAAACTGGTGATACTCCATTCTCGCTCATTTGCCAAATTTGATAATTTAGATTATCAATTCACATTTCAATCTAATTGCAGATTCATTAAAACTCCCTTTACTGGGTTAAAGTACTAATGTCATTTAAAACACAGTTCACGATAAACCCAAATCACATTCTATTTATTATCGGGTTAAAGAACTAGTGTTATTTAAAACACCGTTCACGATAAACCCACAAATGAATTTTAATTCAATTCCAATCAAATATATTAGAAATTCCGATTCTTTAAAACCCCTTTTTAAATCTAATTTATTTATTTAAAAATAATTGGCTTTTAAATTTAGTTCAAAACTAGTTCATTTCGATAAAAAACCATTTTTATCTTTTCAAATATGGAGTTTTTCATCTCAATTTTTCCCAAATCAATTCTTATGATTTTATACAAATTATTGATATTTTTAATAATTTTATCAAGGCCCGTACAGTCGATTTCCTTCAACGGCCATCGAACTGCACTTACAGCGACCTTTTCCAAATTTGATTTGGACGTATCTCCAAATCCAACCATTAGATTTCAAATTTCTAATATTCATTAGAAAGCTCTTTTAGATACGAACCCAACGGTTCCAGTTTTAGGAGAATCCGACGGTCGGATCTCCCATAATGTCCGTTTGAAGTTAATGGTCGAAATTCGCGAACTGCCGCGGCGCGGCGCGTTCTATTTAGGCCATTATATTATATATATAATATATATTTCGTCGATTCCTATTTGAAACGAATTTTATAAATAGTTTTAAATTCGTTTCAAAAACAATTTCAACTTCCATTTCAATTCAAATCAAAATTGAATTTCCCCTTATAAATTCGTTTTAAAATTCATTTCTATTCAATTCAAATTTCAATTCAATTTGAATTCATTTCAATTCATTTTCAATTCAATTTGAATTCATTTTCGATTCAATTCGAATTCATTTTATATTCGATTCAATTCAAATTGGTTTTCTATTCGGTTCAATTCAAATTGGTTTTCTATTCGATTCAATTCAAATTGGTTTTCTATTCGGTTCAATTCAAATTGGTTTTCTATTCGATTCAATTCAAATTGGTTTCTATTCGATTCAATTCAAATTGGTTTTCTATTCGATTCAATTCAAATTCGTTTTCTATTCAAATCAAATCAAATTCGTTTTCTATTCGATTCAATTCAAATTCGTTTTCTATTCAAATCAAATCAAATTCGTTTTCTATTCAAATCAAATCAAATTCGTTTTCTATTCAAATCAAATCAAATTCGTTTTCTATTCAATTCAAATTAAATTCGTTTTCTATTCAATTCAAATCAAATTCGTTTTCTATTCAAATCAAATCAAATTCGTTTTCTATTCAAATCAAATCGAATTCGTTTTGTATTCAATTCAAATTATATTCGTTTTCTATTCAAATCAAATCAAATTCGTTTTCTATTCAATTCTAATTATAAAAACGAATATAATCGACATAAATATCGTTCGCGTCAAAATAGCGCATCTCTAATCAACACGGCTTTATATATTTCAATAATTCCGTTATTCTATTCAACAAATGAATATTTATCCTATTCAATACGTGAATCTATATTTTTGTCAACACACGACTAATCTCAACGAATGAGTACTGTCCACGTGTGACTATCTTTGTTATTTAATATATTTTATAAAAATTATGGCATCTATCGTTTGATTTCAAATTAGACTCTAATCGCAAATTAGTAAGAGAACGATTCCCTGAATATTAACCCCGAAGGCCGAAACCAACATCAGATCAATATCCAGGAGACCACTCATCTTATCTATTTTCCAATTAGTTTCTAATTTTATATATGATGAAGATGTAAATTTTATTGTTAAAATATTTTGTTCAACACATGACTAATCTCAACGGATGAGTAATGTCAACACATGAACCTTTATTTTATAATGTTCTTTATTTTCTAAATTGGAATGAGGCCCAATCAATTACCATATAAAGTTAATTATATGGATTCTATATAACACATGTATATAATAGCAACGATAAATAATCAACCATCATCCAAAGTGCACTACACTGTATAAGCATCAAATATAGATATCTAACGCTTATAACAGCCTGTCAATCAATTGATCGGCATACAACCAATTATTGGGATTAGTGTATGTCGTATTTTATCCCAATACCCGTGTGAGGTTTCAAATCAACAAACACAGATTTTTATTTGTGTAGTTGGGCGATGTGTAAAATTTATCGTCCCAATCAATGTCCTTCAAATAGGTGTACATAAACAAACCGTCCGGTTTGTAAATGAATATTGATTTATTCACATTCACGTTAAAAATTATATTTTCAACGATAAATTATTTTATTCAGCCTATGAATATTCTATTCGTTCATTTATTCAATAAAATGATATTTTTATTTTTCTAATTTATTTTAGAAAATTTCGGCGGCATAACGGCACGATACTAGAAACGGGACAAGGCCTAGCCTTATTCCCGGTCTAGTGATGGCCCACGCCATACACATATCAATCCAATCCGTTCCATTTCACCAAACAATCAAATTCAAATCAAACAATCTAACCAACTACACAACCAAACAAACAAGTCCATGGTCTGTGGACGATGGTGTCGGGTGCTGCTAAACACCGTCTGCATCCTAGTATATATATATATATATATATATATATATATATATAACTAGAAAAAGAAATTTAGAGTGAGAAGTTCTCACCGATAGCTAATCCAATTATCTTTACTCTTCTTATGTAGAAATCATCGCTGTTCTCGCCTTTTGTCACTTTCACTGCCCGTAGTCACTACATATATAAAAATCACATTTTTATATTGTTGCTATGTATATAAAAATCACATTTTTATATTGTTGCTATGTATATAAAAATCACATTTTTACTTCGCTATTCAATATATAAAAATCGAATTTTTACTTCGCTATTCAATATATAAAAATTGAATTTTTACTTCGCTATTCAATATATAAAAATCGAATTTTTATTATCACTCTATATGGATAAAATTCTATTTTTACACCGCTACTATATAGATAAAAATTCTATTTTTACACCGCTACTATATAGATAAAAATTCTATTTTTACATCGTTACTATATAGATAAAAATTCTATTTTTACATCGATGTTCATATAATAAAGATTATATTTTTACTTCTTCTACATAATAAAAATTATATTTTTATACCTCTTACATAATAAAGATCGAATTTTTATTATCTATATAATATAAAAATCCTATTTTTATTATCGCCACTATATAAAAATCATATTTTTAATATGCCACTAGTATAAAAATTATATTTTTAATCTCTCTACATATAAAAGATTATATTTTTAACATTCCTATCACACAAAAATTATATTTTTAATCCTCTTCTAACATAAAAATCGTATTTTTAGCCAATTAAAAATCGAATCTCTATCATATACATACAAGCAAATCTTTACATCCTTATATCTAAACAAAATTGATATTTTTTTTCTATGATATTTTAAAACTGATTATTTAAAATAAAAGTAAATAAATAGCTAAAACTTACCGTGGTGAAGAAAGAGGGGGAGGGGGAGGGGCTCGCGGATTCGAAGCAGTGGAGCTCGAATTGGAGGGGGGGTCGCAGGGGGAGGCGCGCGCTGCTCAGGCGGGGTAGGGCGGAGGTCGACGCGGCGGTGGGTTCTAGGAGGTGGAGGCTGTTGTTTTAGGGTTGGGGGAGTTTAGGTGGAGCGAGGGCTCGCGATGGGGGAGGAGGCTGAAACGGAGGCGGCGGGCGACGAGGTGAGAGGCGAGAGGGAAGGAGCGGCACCGGAGAGGGGGGGGGGAGCGACGATCGCCAGCGGTGCCTCGCGCGGCGCTGCTGCCCGTCTTCTTCTCCTTCTCTTTTTTATTTATTTATTTCGAATGAATCGGGTTTGACTTTACTGATAAGGGGAGGGAGAGATAAAAGGTTAATATAATTATTTATTTTATTTATTTATTCTATTCTAAAAAGTAACTTTTCATTTTGAAATCAGAATCGAACCCACCGACTGTCGTCCCTAGCATTTTACCCCCATTCCGAACACAATGGGATATGTATCGCAGGCCAATTCGATCGTTTCGATCAGTTTTCGTCAAAATCAACATATAACTATATATATTGATTTTGAACGCGCATTTCAATTTACTGGGGTCACATACTAACTTGAAAAAATCCAAAAAAATATTTTCTAGCTTCGTATTGACGGTACGGTCCTAACAAAACTAATTTCGTCAAATTCTGAGACCGTTGGAAAAATGGCCATTTTCCAGTCGATTAAAATCAACTGAAACCGGTCAAACGCGTTTTCCTTTGCCACGCTCACATATTGATCCGAAAAATTATGAAATTTGGAATCTGGCAATAACTTTACATCACGGATCCAACAAAAGTGGTTTCGTCGAAATCCGAGGTCGTTTGCAAAATTCCCATTTTTAAGGGCCTGAATTCCATAGCGACTATTCAGAATTTTCAACTGGACATATCTTTAGATTCCCGCTATGAAATCCCGATTTGTCGGATTCGTTGGAAAGATATTCTAAAATAGATCCTAATGTTTTTGGTTTCACTAAAATCCGGATTGTTTTGCACCCGGTACATTCAATTGAAGTTTGAAATCGAATTATCGAACTACCGCTCCATTTTCAATTCCTTTTAATAATTATATATAATAATTTATATTCTAACGACAACGTATATAATATATACGTTCAAATTCTATTCAAAATAAATTTTCGTCGATATTATTTAAAATAACTCATTTTATATATTCAAAATTTGCTAAAATTGCCAAAATAAAAATTTTAAACTGACTCGCATTTCCGGGTTATTACACCCATGTTTAGGGGGTCCCTTCCCATATTGATCCCGATCACTTATTAATTTGCTGTAGATGGTTATCAAAATGTTATTCTTCTTCCCCAAATGATTTGTCTGGAGTGGGAAACTGGTTTGGAGAAGATGAATTTAAGTTTGATAACTGGCTATAACAAGTTAATAAGTCATCGGGATCAATATGGAAGGGACACACCAAACTTGGGATTAATTAAAAATAATCAAAACTTGGGATTAATATGGGAAGACACGTCAAACTTCGGATTATTCCTATCAATTTATCCTTTCTTTTTTTAAAAAATTCTTTTCTAATTATTCTTTATGTTTTTTGACGTGCGTTCAAATTTTAAATGTGTAATCAATGTGCATACTAATAATTCTATTAACATTATTTTTCATGTTTGTTTCTATACTCATTTTAATTAAATCTTATGCTATTTTTAACATACAATTTATTTCAATTTTATACGTGTACTATATCTTAGGCTTGTGTGTAGGTTTGAGAACAAATCAAATGCGCTTGGATCAAAATGCCTTTTCTTTCTAGATATTTCCAATGCATCGGTATAAATACGCATGTCTCTTATCAATTGTTACTTAATTTTCTTTCATCATTCACCAAAAGCTTATCCGGTTGCTTCATTATGAGGCAATAAGGTATGAGATATGTTTTTTTCCTTTTGTAATATGATTTCTAAATGATACAATTTGTTACACACTTACATAATTAACACTGACTTTACCATTTTTTTATTTAATACATGCATATGCTTTAGTCACTCGCAAGTCACAACATTATAGAACTCACGTATGATTACTTTACATTCACTTACGTGTGCAACAAACCCACCAATGTGTAACTACAACAAAAACATGGAATGTTGAAGGAAGATGATCTATATTTCATATCGTTCCTGGGGAACAAAAAAAATCTTTTGTCAGGCTGTCAGCAAGTTATTTTTTGGACGTGATGTTGTTTTTGGAGACGATGGTGGTTTGTTTATATTATGTGGACGTGATGTTGGTTTTTGGACTGTTGTATTGTTTTTATTTATCGTTTACTAGCTATTTAGTCGTGTATGCGACATTTAATATCATAAATGTTGGTTTATTTGGTCAATTGGAGTGTATATATGAGGTGATGGCTGTGAAAGTGATAGTATATGAGTTGTGAATTGGTTGGATTTGAGTTGGCGTGGCTTGAAGGCCTTATGGCTGCTGGAAAACAAAAAATGTACATAGTTTAGCGATGGCAGGTCACGGCTTATTTACCCAGTTTAGTGATGGATGGTGACGGTTTGTTACAATTTATTTACCCAGTTTAGCCACGGCTAGTGACGGCTTATGATGGCTTACTGGCATTTTTTAACGACGGCTTGTGACGGTATACTTGCTTGCAGTTAGTGACAGCTTGTCACAAAAGCTGAAAGTCCAACCGTTTGTCTACGTGGCCATCATGTCGTCGCCAGCTGTCGCTATACAGGAGACCACAGCCGTCACTAACGCCGACGTTATTTGCTTAGCGTCCGGATATATAGCGACGGATATTGGTGACGACTGGCGACGGCTGGCGACGACTTTTTACCGTCGCTAAACCGACCTTTTCTTGTAGTGTATGAAATGTCATGTTGATTATTTCACCTTAACTTGCATGTGAGCTAACCAATGGTATAAAGGGTGTTTCTGAGAAATTATGAAGTATATATTATAATTAGCTTAGGACTGAAGCATTTGTGTCATTTTACCGTAAACAAAATAAATTCTGGTACTTCACAAATGAATACATCATGTTGGATCTTGAATTAAGATGTTGAAACAACCTTTTACCTAATTACCATGATGTAAGTAGCAGACGCATTAATGACTATGTGTATTGGATACCAAAAGAATTATTCTAAACATGCTAAACACGATATTTCTTTTTTCCTAGATCAACTCTATTGTGTGCCTTTTGGAAATCTTTAATGAAATCTATATGTTTTATAACACGTGCATCACTCTACAACTATATTCCATCTAATGAATTCAAAGTGACATGTTGTATGGGTTAAACATGTCAACTACTATAGATGCCATTCATGACTTTCACTGCGTAGAAAATATGGTGCTATGATGACTTGTAATAAAAACGAATGATAGTTGCAATTGGTGGGAAAATAAATTAACAATTTAGATCTTAAATGTTGTCTATGAAAGCTAAGAATACCTTATATTACAATAGCAAGTAGCAATAGAAGTTGAAGCATAACTGTAAATACCATGTTCTGGCGGTATAATCCTCCTAATATCATACATGAGTCCATGAATTTTAACTCCAGTACTAACAAACAAAAGATTTCATTCCTGTTTTTGGTTAAATGAAAAAAAAGTAACTCTTGAATTGAAATGCAATTGTTAAAAGCTATAAAGGCATCGATAGGAGCTGAAAGTAATTGTAACCAATCAAAAGTCGCACATTTATTCATGGACTCTTTGGAAATACAAAAATGTGATGGTTTTGTTAGATCAACTGAAATTATTTTACGAAAAGCTTATACTAGGAGAAAAGATGTCTATTAACTCCCATCACATATTTTAATATCTATAATTTATTAAATTTAGTTTTGTTCTATCTTATATGTCCTAGAATTACAAATCAGCTTTGGGTAAGGATATAATTCAGAACTTAATTGTAAACATAGACAACAAACCTGTATAATAGAACTATTTTCTTCTCAGCGTCACATCTCCCAAAGGGAGCAGTCTATCTATACAATGGTTGATGTAACACAATATCATTTGACAGTAATCACAATTAGAATTAAACAAAGCAAACTATTACTAAACTATTTTATTTTACATTTAAAACAACGTATTAACTTCGAGTTGGAAATACTGACGTGATGACCTATTTTTTAATGTTAACCAATATCAAAATTTTAGTGCTCTTAATTTAAGTAGGTTGAGAAGAAAATTTATCATAAAACCATACTTTAGATGAGATCTAACCCGCTAATTGGAATTCTCCAGAAAAAATGTTGATATATTGAAAGAGTTTTGCTTATAACCGATTGTTTGGCAAAATTTGATTATGCATGAATAATTAGATATATTAAGAAAAGTCTGATATATTGCTATCGTAATCATTTAAGTTTAAAATTATATGGAAATATAAATAAATGGAAAGTGTAGTCATCACGTTAAATGTATTAAAACCAATTCATTTAAATGAACTAAAACCTCTGTCCAATGTTCATACACCGCAACAGATAACAAATATTGATACATGTTTTCCTTAAATAATCAGATTTTCCCTTTAAGTGCATAACTATACATTTGTTGAATTAGTTGAACTGCTAATTAAGATTACACTGGTAGAAAAATAACAACTACTTGCATGTAACAACCCAGAAAATCAGAACCAATTTAAAATTTTTGTTTTGGCAATTTTAATGAATTTTGAATATTTAAAACGCTTTATTTTAAATAATAATGAGTAGAAACTGATTTTGAATAAAATTAAAATGTATATATTTATTTGAATCGGAGTTAGAATATAAATATTTATTTTAATTATAAAAGAATTGAAAATGGCGCGGTAGTTTGAAAATTTGATTTCAAATTTCAAATGAATGTACAGGATTCAAAATAAACTGGATTTTAGTTAAACCAGAAATATTTGAATCTGTTAGAAAATATCTTTCCAATGAATGTGAAAAACCCAAATTTTATAGCGGGAATAAAAAGTTATGTCCAATTGAAAATTAAAAATAGTCTCTATTGAATTTAGCCCTTAAAAATAGCGATTTTGCAAACGACCTCCGTTTTCGACGAGACCACTTTTTTTGGATTCGAAATGTCAAATTATTGCTAGATTTGAATTTTCACAATTTTTGGAATTAATATGTGAGCATGGTGGATTTAAACGTGTTTGGCAATTTCAGTTTGAATTTGATCGACTGGAAAATGACAATTTTTCAAACGGTCTCCAAATTCGACGAAATTAGTTTTGTTAGGACCGTATCGTCAAAACAAAGTCAGATTTATTTTTTTGGAATTTTTGGAGATAGTATGTGGCCCAGGTAAATTAAAATGTACATTAAATTCAATATTGACTGTAATATTAATTTATATTGTAATTTTAACGAAAACTGATCGCAAAGGTCGAATTGGCTTACGATACATATCCCATTGCGTTCAAAATAGGGGTAAATAGTAAGGGGCAATAGTCGGTGAGTTTGATTTGGAGTTCAAAATAAAAAAGCAACCTTTTGGGAATTTAAAAATTAAATTAAATAAAAAGAATTAGTCAACTCTTTTTACTTCCCCCCCCCCCACCCGTTGATTCTCAGATCGATCAAAAATAAAACAAATAAAAATAAAAAAAACCTAACGCTACCCCGTAGGCCCCCCACCTTCGACGCCGCGCCACCTCCACCGCACCCCAAATCCGACGGCCCCTCCCTCCTTCTCTCTCCCTCTCTCCTCTTAAACAACCCCCAAACTGATTTGAAAACCACACCCCCCCTTCCAGGCCCGGCAACCTCCACCGCACCCACAACTCCGGCGACTCCCCCTCTGATCTTCTCCCCCTCCTCCCTCTTTCAACTGTAAGTTGCCTTAACTATTTTTTTATCTCCTTTTAAGTAATTTTATTTTTGTGGTAATAAAAATTTGATTTCTATAGTAAATAAAATTTATATTTTTAGGGTAGTAAAAATTAGATTTTTTACAATGTAAAGGTAGGATTTTTAGCATAAAACGTTTTAACTTTTATATATATGAAGTAGCATAAAATATTCGATTTTATATATATGAAGTAGCGATAAAAATTCGATTTTGATATATATGAAGTAGCGATAAAAATTCGATTTTTATATATATGAAGTAGCGATAAAAAATCGATTTTTATATATATGAAGTAGGGATAAAAATTCGATTTTTATATATATGAAGTAGGGATAAAAATTCGATTTTTATATATATGATGTAGCGATAAAAATTCGATTTTTATATATATGAAGTAGCAATAAAAATTCGATTTATATATATATGAAGTAGCAATAAAAATTTGATTTTTATATATATGAAGTAGCAATATAAATTCGATTTTTATATATATGTAGTAGAAATAAAAATATGATTTTTACTTATAAAATAGCAATGTAAAAATGTGATTTTTATCTATATGGCGTTAAAATAAGAAAAAGTGATTTTAAATATATAATCATCATAATAAAAATGTGATTTTTACTATGAACAGCGTGAAAAGGATTGCATTGGAATTTCGGGCAAATCCGAATGGTTCAGAAATTCAGAAATAAAACTGGCGGAGTGTATCCCAAAGGTGAGAACTTCTCACTATAATATCTTGTATAGTTATTTATTTTATAACTGCATATATGAACTGCTCCCCGTCATCCACGGAACACGGACGACTTGTTTGATTTGATTGTGTTGTGAAAATTGATTTTGATTGTGATATGTAATGGAAAATATTCAGCTGTTGGAATAAAAGTTTTATGGTTAAAAATATAATTTTTAATGTGTATATGAATAAAATAAATATTCATTTACAAATTGGATGATTTGTTTACGTACACACATTTGACTGATATAGATTGGGATGGTATATTTTACACATCGCCCAACTGCACAAATAAAAATCAATGTGTCATTTGAAAACCCCATACGGGTATTGGGATGATATTGGACATACACTAGTCTCAATATTTAGTTGTATGTCAATCGATTGGTTGACAGGCTGTTATAAGCATTGATTATTCATATTTAACGCTTATGTAGTTGTGTAATGCACTCTGGATGATGGTTGACTGTGTTTGATTATTGTTGTGTACATGTGTGTATGAAATTCATATAAATAAAATTATATGGTAATTGGCTGTGTCTGATTCCAATTCGGAAAGAATGAATATTTTAAATTAACGAATGTTTTAAATTGACGAATGTAAAATATTTTAAAATAACTAACATTTTAAAATAATGTTCAGTAAAAGATCAAAATCTGATTTTGATGTCCGATTCAGGATGGACACGAAAATATTTAAAAATATAAAACCTTGTTAATTAGATTAACGTCATTTCAACGTGAACAATATTTATGTCGATTTTATTCATTTTTATAATGAATATCGAAATGGAAGGGATTTCAAAATCTAATGTTTTAAAATTATTATCATTTATATATTAATGATATGGAATATTCAATTTTGATTTAAAATTGAATATGAAGCTGAAATTGCTTTGAAAACGAATTTAAAACGATTTATAAAATACGTTTTAAATGGAAATCAATAAAATATATATTATGTATATTTAATCATCTGAATAGAATGCGACGCGCCGCGGCAGTTCACGAATTTCGACCAATGACTTCGAATTGATGTTATGGGAAATCCGACCGTTAGATTCTCCTCAAACCAGAAGCGTTGGGTTCGTATCGAAAAGAGATTTCCGACGAATACAAGAGATTTGAAATCTAACGGTTGGATTTGGAATTATGTCCAAATCAAATTTGGAAAAGGTCGATGTAAGTGCAGTTCGATGACCGTTTACGCAAATTATTAAAAATATCAATAATTTGTGTAAAATCATAATAAATGATTTGTAAAGAATTGGGATGAAAAATTCCATATTTGTAAAGATAAAATATATTTTTATCGAAATGAACAAGTTATGAACTACGATTATAAATCCAATATTTTTAAATAAATAAGTTGTATTTGAAATGGTTTTAAAAATAACCAGAATTTCCAATATATGAATTGGAATGGATTTGAATCGAAATTATCATCGAAATATTTTGATATTGGATTCCGTGATTATATGGATATTGTGGAGGAATTTGGAAGATATATATATCGTTTCCCAATACCATATTTGTTGATTTCAGAATTTGATATTGAATATAAGCCGATATAATTTCTATTCAGAGCCTTGTATTCAATATTGAATTGGATTTTTGGTTTGTCATGAATTGTGTTTTAAATGACACTGTTCTTAAATCCAGTTGAGAAAAGATTAAATCTTTTAAATAAAATCTAGAAGAGTTTACCAATTAATTAATATTTAATTGGAATTGAATAGAATTGGATTTTGTGTTTGCCGTGAATGGTGTCTTTATTAACACTATTCTTAAACCCAGTGTGAGAAGAATAAATCTTTTAATTAAGATTTAAAGAAAAATTACCAATTAGTTAACATTTAATTGGAATTAAAAATGGAATGTGAATTAGGTTTATTGTGAACTGTGTTTTTAAACAACATTCGTTCTTTAATCCGATTTACAGTGAAATGTGATTTGGAATTTATAAATCTTTTTGTTAAGATTTAATGGAAATTTTCCAAAAGTAAAGTTTTCCAATTTAATATATTAAATTGGAATTGAATGGAATTCGATTTGATAATAATTGAAATGAGCTTCTGTGGAGGAAGACTGTTATTATATATATGGAATTTAAAAGGCTTTGTCGTTATTCCATTTATATTATTAGTCGGATACGGAAATTGATATTAATTATATATTGATCTGTTTTCTGTGAAAATTCCAATTTTACGGAAGAGGATTTGGGTTTATTGTGAACCGTACGTGTTTTAAATGACATTGGTTCTTTAACCCAGTTAAAGACGGGATTATCGTCTAGCGTTGTATTTCAATCTGTATGGTTGATCTCTGCTAAATATATATCTGTTTGGTGGCGGAGAATTTATTCTCTTACTTAACACCCTTCTCTAAGACGTATGAGCTTAGAGGTTATATATCGACATAAATCAATAGTATGGTGTAGATTGTCGATGCGACATGTTTGTGTTTCAAAGGTTAAATAATCATTAATATTGATTTTTGGAAAGATTTAAAACCAAGTGGAGTTTTAATGAATCTTTTATTAGATTGAAATGTGAATTGATAATTTGAATTGTCAAATTTGGGAAATGATCGAGAATGGAGTATCACCATTTTGGCTCCTAGCGATAGCGAAATCCTTAATTAGATTTGAACGTGAATTGGTAATTAAATTTACCAATAACACCGTGGTGTTAGATATGGAGTATGACCAGTTTTGCTCCACGAGATGAATAGGTTGGGATTGGGAGATTAAACAAATGATTACTTCGGTAAGGTGCGCTAATCCCGACTAGTTTGGAAAACCTTAACATGGTTTGAATTGATATCCAAAGGAAGATTAAAGAATAAATTTAAAGAATTTATATTTGATAAAATTATTGGGAACCTTTCCTAGAGGATATGAATATTTAAATAAAAGAATATTCAAAATTGGAATGAGGCGTAAGTTGTGTTTTTATAGCACTTGCTTTTATATGCGCGAGTTATCCAGAAAGGTCGGGTTTATACCCATTCTGAGTAACTGACCCGACGATAAGTCGATGATGAAGAGGGTGGTTGAAGACCGAAGGTCTTTACGTCGTTTGGATGATTACTGATGTCTTGATTGGGCTGTACACCCAAGACAAGGTAATAAGTGGTGATCGTCTAGACATACTTGGAGATCGACCGGATATGCGAGGACATCTCTCCTGTATTGGACACGGGACGAGAAATAAGGTGCCTCTGGTTACATTCAGACCGAGAACGAACTTGTAAATGGATGTTTGTCTGACATTGGATTTTATTGTGTGTTGATTGATCTCTATTATATATATATATATATATATATATATCTGTTTGGCGGCAGAGAATTTATTCTCTTGCTTAAGGCCCTTCTCTGAGACGTACGAGCTCAGAGGTTATATATCGATAAACATCAGTCGCATGGCGTGAATTGCCTGTGTGGCATGCTGAGATGCAAATGATCAAGGCTTCTGTTGAAAAGCAGAGTCTTGTGGTTGATGATCAAAGCACGGCTTTAATATAGCATAGCTTTGTGTATAGCGTTAATTCGCGAGCCTCACACCTCGGTATGAGTCAAAAACGGGATAAGGGATCCAAGGAGGACATGACGTTTCTTTCTATCTATGGGTGGTGTCGGGGTTTTGCAAGCCCAGACATTTATATTATTTTTACCTTTGTCGTTGTTGGAATGCGAGGCGCCTCGAATATTCGGTTTCTACGGAACCGATGGATATAGGTCCTATAAGACTGGGAAACGTGTGTTCAGGAATACTAATCCTCAAATGTAAGGGTGGACCGGCCTTGGAGGATCCAAGGGTCTACTGCGAGAGATCCTGAGGCATTTGATAGAGTGTCTCGAAGCCGGCGAGGAGTACATCCCTTGCCTCGACTCATGACGGAAATCCAATTTCCAATACGTGACATTTCGGTTTTGATTGTAGAGCCTAGTATTGGTGACATGATAGATGGTACCCATGCTGCCTATGATTGATACATATATATTTGAAGTTGTTTTAACACTGTGCACATATAATAGTATCAAATGATTATTTTTAAACGTACCAAACATGTTTGGCTATTATAAGGGAAAACACTATCCTTCGTCTTACGTTGCATTGTGTGATGGGACCTGGGTCTTATAATAGCTTCATTTTTCCAAAAAGCACTATGTGGTTTGTTTTATGCACCGATATTCTTGGGAGGAAACCCTTTCCATGTTATACGGCGTGGTCCCTTGAATTACTTTTTTTTAAAGTAAAGATTTAATAACTGTTTTAGTTCTCACACCAGTCACATGACTGACCTGAAGTTTATTGTTTTAACATAAACTCTTGGTGCCCCTGTTTTCCACATGGGCAGCTAGTAGTTTTGGTTTTGCTGATTTATATTCACAGGATCCTGTTTACAGCTGGAACGATATTCGGAAAGCTCTGTATCTGTTTATCTCTTTCAGTTGTGTTATGTATTATTTTTCCACTGCATTGTAATTTAAATCTCTAATATTTCTCTGATTTATAATATTTATTCATACTTTGTATATTCTTATACTCTGATGTAAATTGTTGTAATAAGCAATGAAATGTTCTTCTGTTTGTTTTCTGATTTGTCGCGTTCTCAAACAATCCGGGCTTTCCTTTATGGGGAAGTTTGGGTCATCACATCTGTGTCGTGGGCTCGAGAACAAGACACGTTGGAACCAAACAAAAGAATTCATCAGAAATTGTATTAGTAGTATCCAATGAGAATGGCTCGTTAGAGACAGGGTTAGTAATGCCCAAGAATGAGTCTGAAGAGTGTTGTTTTTAAAATAAAAATGGAAACAATTTTGTTTTGAAAATTTAAACCATGTTGTACGTATTTGAATATTATTTTTATATTGATTTTGGACAATCGAGTATATAGAGATTTTGCGTATACGCCTAGCTAGCATGTATTCGAAGCCTCAAATACACTGGATAGATATAGAATCACACTCTAGTCGCCAGGAGATTATTCTGATGATTGACTAGTCGTCGTCATCATTTATGTTCAAGTTTCGAAAACGGGATTGTAACACCCCACCTCCGTTAAGGTCACTCACAAAGGGAATGCCTTAACTTTGGTGGAGCATTTTAGTAAACAGAACAGAAACTTACAAGACAGATAAAACAGTACTTGAAAAATTTATAACTTTATTTCAACAGAAGCTTGGTTACATTCTTTTCAAATCACAATATCAGAATTCAAGTACAAAATATCAGTCTTGTACAAAAGCCTTCAGAATGCATAGTTTAAAATCATAATCCCCACAGAAGAAGACAAGCCATACTTTAAGCACTGCAAGCGGAAGAAATCTGGATCAAGCTAGAGTATTCCCTTCTACAAAACCTGGGGGGGAAACGGAAGAAAGGAGGCGAAACAACAAGGGTCAGACAAAAAGTCTGGCAAGTCCAGCGATTTTCAGTTATGAACAGATAATAATAACATGACATGAACATAAAACTGGATGAGAGATAACTGTAACAGGTGTAGCAGATATAATAGAAGAAAAGAATGATATAAGCTATTGTTTTACACTTCTCTGCACTAATACTAGTATAACAGAATTAGGTGTCACCCTAATGTCTAAACTGAAACAGAAACGGGTACAGAATAATTTCCACGGAAGAGAGTGCTAGTAATGGGCCTTTACCACCCGAATAGAAACAGACAGAAGCAGAAACAGATTAATCCCTACGGAAACAGAATGTAGAATTAGGTGTACACTAGTAATTGGGCCTTTACCACCCGAACAGACGGTACCACGCAGAAACAGACAGGTGTTTCCACCCAACAGAAACATACGGTACCAACAGAAACATACGGTACCAACAGAAACAAACAGAACTAAGTATACCCTAAAACCCTACCCCAAGCGATCGGCTCCCTAAACATAAATACCCTGTGTCGGCCCCACAGTAGGGTGTATCACTCCCTAAAGTGACAACCAATTGGCACAGACCTATTTACAGATGTCACGGCGTCTTACATCCTCAGAGGCTGACCGGGATCCATGCACGCACATGACCCGGTTGGAACGCATCATCAACACCCCTCGCCATTATCAGATTGAACCGCTTATAATTAGTTCAGTAAGCGTGCCCGGACCCTACCTACTGTTGGGTCAAAGTTTTGATACCAGAAAGGGTTACTTACTAATATGGGTCCCAAACAACAGATGACACAAGTAATTCCCCTCCTAACCTTGTGTCCCCAGACTAAAAGATTTCAGATTAACTTGTTTACAAGTTTCAGACATACAGAGTTTAGATCAACTAGTTCACAGATTAACAGACTTACGGATTTACTGGTTACAGATTAACCGGTTACAGATTGTCTAACTTCGTATTGGGCCTACAGATTCACGAAACGGGTTTATCAGATTCATTGGTCTAATTGGTTTAACCTTACCTACCCAACACGTTTTAGACATCATATTTATCTCAGATTTTCATTAATTAAATATTAATGCCCAGACCTCTCACATTAGACTGACAGTTTGCAGCTACTAGTTAGGCCGGTTGGTTCCGGGCAGGTTTCTGTCGCAAACTGAGTCTAACCTCGGGTTTCAAGCACATTATGACTAACTTCTCACATTAGAACCTATTGTTTGCAGCCACCGGAATACGCCGGGCGGTTCCGGGCAGAATTACGCCGCAAACTCATTCTAACCTCGAGTTAGCCATGTTTATCTTTGCGGCCAATTAATTAATGATTTACCATTTATACCCACGCCTAATATACATGTCAATTATTCATAACTATAGCCAATTCAGATTATGTCAATAGCGGACTAATTATATCAACTCAACAGATATAGCAGATAACAGATTTTGCATATTAGGCGACATAACGGATTTAGCAGATTAAGCAAACTAGCAGATAACAGATTAGGCATCTCAACAGATTTAGTTTAGCAGATTTGGCATTTTCAACAGACTTAGCAGATGACAGATTTGGCAGATGAACAAATCTAGCAAACTAGGCAGTAGAGCAGAACTAGCAGATAACAGAACTAGCATATTAGGCAATATAACAGAACTAGCAGATTAGACAAATATAGCAGAACTAGCAAATTAGGCAAATATAATAGATTTAGTTATTCCTTAAAGTTTCACAAACATCTCTTGCCTAATTATAAATTTGGCCTAAGTTCACATGGATAAATAATGGTCATGATTGATCATATACCCCATGTTTGCATTAAATTTACATAGCACAGATTATGGTCATAATTTACTATATATCATATATTTCAATTTTTATTAAACTTGCATAGTACAGAAGATCCATATATAAATTATACCAAATATAGCCATCGATTACTATGCATGTCATATAACCCAAAGATCCCTTACTTAGGTGTTTATTTACATTAATAGATACCCTACTTTCATGTAAATCTTTATACCTAAGCTATATTCTCTTTATCTCAAATCATATGTTCAATACCCCTTTATGTTATAAATATAACATGTCCAGTCATATGTCTCAGATTTATGTTCTAGCTACAATCCATGTTCTTTCCTCAAATTAGTCACCTATTGGTCATGCCCAATTTATGCATCATTCATTTTACTGTCCCAAACATTTTACCGTATGTTCATCTCTTATGAGATTGGCTCAGGCACGTGGTAGCCTGGCTATAAAACAGAAAGAGGAAAGAGATACAAAATAAGATCTAAATAGAACAGAACAGATATAACCTCAGATTCAGATTTTACAATTCATGTCACAATCAGAATTAACGTTTATATCGGAAAATAACTGTACTTGCCTTGGTTGGATTAAAGAAAGAACTTTAATTGTTGTAGAATCGTTGCAGAAGCTTTAATCTCTAATTTGAATTGAGTTGCTTAGGTCGATGTTGGTTAGCTTCTAGTTTTGATTCCAGCAGAGTAGCGACGCAATTTTTATTTTTATTTAGAACAGAGGCAGAGAAGAAGCAGAATAGAATTGTGTGTAGAGAAGGCTAGGTCTTAGGATGTATTTATAGGTGTAGGAACTCATTTAGGCCCTCAGATTAACCCTAGAACTCATCAGGTCCATCAAAACACGTTACAGCCTTCAAAATCGCGCACACACTCACCAGGTTCGACCAGGGCTTGACCCCCAGGTCGACTGCCCAGTCGACCTGGTCTGGGTGGTTGACTGCCCAGTCGACTCCCCAGTCGACTTGAGCCTTGGGCGGGAAATTTCCCGCCCAGCCCGCTTCTGGGTTTGAATTCGAATTTTGAATTCGAATTTCGAGCTGTTTTCAATTCTGAAATTTCCTGAAACTTCGGAGGGTCATATCTCCTTCATACGGACTCCGATTCTCGCAAACTCGGACTCGTTTTCATGCAGAATTCCGAGACGAACGCAATGGCGCAACCCGTTTCCCTTGATTCTTATTTTAACAATTAATTATCCTCTGATTTTTTACCTATACGTTCACAGAAAATACGGGGTGTTACATTCTCCCCTCCTTAAAGGATTTCGTCCCCGAAATCTTCAAGTTAAAAAGAATGTGTCCTACCATCCAACATCCATCTACTCAATCATCAATCACTGGCGTCCATTTTCCTTAGAAACTTCTAATGTTGTATGAACATATGAAAAGGTGTGTGTATATGTTCCTTATCTAATGCAAAGATCAGGCGGTCCACTGATTCAGTTGACCTCCTTAATGCAAATTATGCCAGTGCCATGAGTCCAACATGTATGCAAATTTTCCTATTTGATACATATCATTTCTATATGAGTGCACAACCATTCAGTCATATGCAACATCCACGTGTTGAGTCAATCATTTTGCATCCACAAAAATTGAAAATGCTCACACATCCATATGCAATATGAGAGTGTTTTCGAGCCGATCTAGTGCCTAGTGTGTGTATATGCATCCACGAGCAACCACTAGCAACCACTTGCATCCACTTGCAACCATCAAACATAACATGTCTCAAACACATGTTTACACCCATTAGTTTCTACCTAAAGTTCGAAGATTCGATCGATAGGATACAGTCGAACGATGGAAGCGAGTACAGATAAAACAAAAACTTGGTTCCCATTAGACATGGGTCCTAAGTATCGGCCCCGAAGACTGAAACCAACATCAGATTGATACCCAGAGGATTACCTTCTTTAGATAATGTCAAAACTGGAAATCTTAACCTTATCGGGAATATTCAGATATTTACAGATTACTGGTATAGATCAGATTACCGAATGATTCTTAGTAAACTAAGCATGATAAATCCCAGAATGTATGCGTCCTACTTGACGCCTAAAACAGATATCTCTCAAACCCCAATCTATCACAACAGATGAGTCATAACCCTTATGGGTCTGAGTCTATAGCGGAATCAGAAATAATACTAGTATTAAAGTGCAGAGTATCGATTACAAAATCAAAATACTAGAATCAGAAAGAGTCTTAACTCCATAATCAGATAAAGAAATTAAACCTACTATAGGAATTTTCCTATTTCTATCCTAGCCACTAGCCTCAAGAGTGTTCGCCTGGCCTCCTTGCCCTCGTCTCTTTGGGCAGTCCCTAGTAAAGTGTCCCATCTCACCACAGTTGAAGCAAGTGCCCTTCTTTTTCTGCAATCCTTGTTCAGATGAGTCAAGCTTCCACAAGTAAAGCACTTTTTCCCCTTCTTATCTTCAGACTTCTCATCCTTCCTTTGTGTTTCCTTTTTGGGCCCTGCTTTCTTATTCTGTGGTTCTTCCTTCTTTGTCTCTTTTGGGCCCTTGTCTTCCTCGTGCAGTAGTGCCATGTCCACCAATCTCTCGTAAGTCGCTCCCATGGGTACATGGGTCATGGCTAGGCTGTGCAGTGGCTCGTTCAATCCTTTAACAAAGCGGAGAGCCTTTTTATGCTGAGTGTTGACTAAATCCAATCCGAACCTAGCCAGTTGGTTGAACTGGTTGACGTATTCCTTGACCATCATACTTCCTTGCTTAAGAGATAAGAACTTTTCCAGTAGTAAACTTCGTTCAGCTTGCGAGAGGAATTTTGTCTCAAACCTTGTTCTGAAATCCATTCATGTCTCAACTGGCCTCTCGGCGTTAGTGACTTCCCACCAATAGGAAGCTTCGTCTTTGAGCAGCCATACCGCCAACTGTACCTTCTGCCTATCGTCCACCTCGAAGATAACGAATAGATCCTCAGTTTCTTTGAGCCAGTTCCTCGCTTCTACGAATGATTCAGTTCCTTTGAAATCCTTCCCACCCATGGCCCTAAAATCTCTACAGATCTTTGAGAAAGCAATTGCACGAGGAGGGGGTGGAGGAGGGGGATCATTTGCTGGACCTGCGGCGGCGGTCCTAGCCTCAAGATATTGACAAAACCAACCGGGTACATGAACACCCTCTGGTATCTCGGACGCTTCAGACATGCCGAAACGAAAAAGGAAAGGTTCAATACAAAAAGGACTGAAAGAAAGATATATGGCTCTTGGGGATCTTGTTTTTCAAAATAAGCTTTATTTTTTAAAATACTTCTTTTCAAAACCTTTTTGAAAGTAGTTTTCAAAAACTTTACCCAATCTGGTAACCTTCAGCTCTGATACCAAGTGTAACACCCCACCTCCGTTAAGGTCACTCACAAAGGGAATGCCTTAACTTTGGTGGAGCATTTTAGTAAACAGAACAGAAACTTACAAGACAGATAAAACAGTACTTGAAAAATTTATAACTTTATTTCAATAGAAGCTTGGTTACATTCTTTTCAAATCACAATATCAGAATTCAAGTACAAAATATCAGTCTTGTACAAGAGCCTTCAGAATGCATAGTTTAAAATCATAATCCCCACAGAAGAAGACAAGCCATACTTTAAGCACTGCAAGCGGAAGAAATCTGGATCAAGCTAGAGTATTCCCTTTTACAAAACCTGGGGGGAAACGGAAGAAAGGAGGCGAAACAACAAGGGTCAGACAAAAAGTCTGGCAAGTCCAGTGATTTTCAGTTATGAACAGATAATAATAACATGACATGAACATAAAACTGGATGAGAGATAACTGTAACAGGTGTAGCAGATATAACAGAAGAACAGAATGATATAAGCTATTGTTTTACACTTCTCTGCACTAATACTAGTATAACAGAATTAGGTGTCACCCTAATGTCTAAACTGAAACAGAAACGGGTACAGAATAATTTCCACGGAAGAGAGTGCTAGTAATGGGCCTTTACCACCCGAACAGAAACAAACAGAAGCAGAAACAGATTAATCCCTATGGAAACAGAATGTAGAATTAGGTGTACACTAGTAATTGGGCCTTTACCACCCGAACAGACGGTACCACGCAGGAACAGACAGGTGTTGCCACCCAACAGAAACATACGGTACCAACAGAAACAGACAGAACTAAGTATACCCTAAAACCCTACCCCAAGCGATCGGCTCCCTAAACATAAATACCCTGTGTCGGCCCCACAGTAGGGTGTATCACTCCCTAAAGTGACAACCAATTGGCACAGACCTATTTACAGATGTCACGGCGTCTTACATCCTCAGAGGCTGACCGGGATCCATGCACGCACATGACCCGGTTGGAACGCACCATCAACACCCCTCGCCATTATCAGATTGAACCGCTTATAATTAGTTCAGTAAGCGTGCCCGGACCCTACCTACTGTTGGGTCAAAGTTTTGATACCAGAAAGGGTTACTTACTAATATGGGTCCCAAACAACAGATGACACAAGTAATTCCCCTCCTAACCTTGTGTCCCCAGACTAAAAGATTTCAGATTAACTTGTTTACAAGTTTCAGACATACAGAGTTTAGATCAACTAGTTCACAGATTAACAGACTTATGGATTTACTGGTTACAGATTAACCGGTTATAGATTGTCTAACTTCGTATTGGGCCTACAGATTCACGAAACGGGTTTATCAGATTCATTGGTCCAATTGGTTTAACCTTACCTACCCAACACGTTTTAGACATCATATTTATCTCAGATTTTCATTAATTAAATATTAATGCCCAGACCTCTCACATTAGACTGACAGTTTGCGGCTACTGGTTAGGCCGGTTGGTTCCGGGCAGGTTTCTGTCGCAAACTGAGTCTAACCTCGGGTTTCAAGCACGTTATGACTAACTTCTCACATTAGAACCTATTGTTTGCGGCCACCGGAATATGTCGGGCGGTTCCGGGCAGAATTACGCCGCAAACTCATTCTAACCTCGAGTTAGCCATGTTTATCTTTGCGGCCAATTAATTAATGATTTACCATTTATACCCACGCCTAATATACATGTCAATTATTCATAACTATAGCCAATTCATATTATGTCAATAGCGGACTAATTATATCAACTCAACAGATACAGCAGATAACAGATTTTGCAGATTAGGTGACATAACGGATTTAGCAGATTAAGCAAACTAGTAGATAACAGATTAGGCATCTCAATAGATTTAGTTTAGCATATTTGGCATTTTCAACAGACTTAGCAGATGACAGATTTGGCAGATGAACAAATCTAGCAGACTAGGCAGCAGAGCAGAACTAGTAGATAACAGAACTAGCATATTAGGCAATATAACAGAACTAGCAGATTAGACAAATATAGCAGAACTAGCAAATTAGGCAAATATAACAGATTTAGTCATTCCTTAAAGTTTCACAAACATCTCTTGCCTAATTATAAATTTGGCCTAAGTTCACATACATAAATAATGGTCATGATTGATCATATACCCCATGTTTGCATTAAATTTGCATAGCACATATTATGGTCATAATTTACTATATATCATATGTTTCAATTTTTATTAAACTTGCATAGTACAGAAGATCCATATATAAATTATACCAAATATAGCCATCGATTACTATGCATGTCATATAACCCAAAGATCCCTTACTTAGGTGTTTATTTACATTAATAGATACTCTACTTTCATGTAAATCTTTATACCTAAGCTATATTCTCTTTATCTCAAATCATATGTTCAATACCCCTTTATGTTATAAATATAACATGTCCAGTCATATGTCTCAGATTTATGTTCTAGCTACAGTCCATGTTCTTTCCTCAAATTAGTCACCTATTAGTCATGCCCAATTTATGCATCATTCATTTTACTGTCCCAAACATTTTACCGTATGTTGATCTCTTATGAGATTGGCTCAGGCTCGTGGTAGCCTAGCTATAAAACAGAAAGAGGAAAGAGATACAAAATGAGATCTAAATAGAACAGAACAGATATAACCTTAGATTCAGATTTTACAATTCATGTCACAATCAGAATTAACGTTTATATCGGAAAATAACTGTACTTGCCTTGGTTGGATTAAAGAAAGAACTTTAATTGTTGTAGAATCGTTGCAGAAGCTTAAATCTCTAATTTGAATTGAGTTGCTTAGGTCGATGTTGGTTAGCTTCTAGTTTTGATTCCAGCAGAGTAGCAATGCCATTTTTATTTTCATTTAGAATAGAGGCAGAGAAGAAGCAGAATAGAATTGTGTGTAGAGAAGGCTAGGTCTTAGGATGTATTTATAGGTGTAGGAACTCATTTAGGCCCTCAGATTAACCCTAGAACTCATCAGGTCCGTCAAAACACGTTACAGCCTTCAAAATCGCACACACACACCAAGTTCGACCAGGGCTCGACCCCCAGGTCGACTGCCCAGTCAACCTGGTCTGGGGGGGTCGACTGCCCAGTCGACTCCCCAGTCGACCTGGGTCCTGGGGGGTCGACTGCCCAGTCGACTCCCCAGTCGACTTGGGCCTTGGGCGGGAAATTTCCCGCCCAGCCCGCTTCTGGGTTTGAATTCGAATTTTGAGCTATTTTCAATTCTGAAATTTCCTGAAACTTCGGAGGGTCATATCTCCTTCATACGGATACAAAGCTTTCCGAGTATCGTTCCAGTTGTAAATCAGGATCCTGTGAATATAAATCTGCAAAACCAAAACTACTAGCTGCCCGTGTCAAAATAAGGGCACCCAGAGTTTAGGTTAAAACAATAAACTCCAGGTCAGTCATGGGACTGATGTGAGAACTAAAACAGTTATTAATCTTTATTTTAAAGTTAGGTAAATCAAGGGACCACGCCCTATAACACGGAACGGGTTTCCTCCCAAGAACACCAGTGCATAAAACAAACAGCGCAATGCTAAATAAAGAAAAATGAAGCTGTTATAAGACCCAGGTCCTATCACACAATGCAACGCAAGCCGGGGGATAGGGTTTTCCCTTATAACAGCCAAAGAGTGCTTGATACGTTTTAAAACAAATCATTTGATACTATTATCAGTGTATAGTGTATAAAATAACTTCAAATCATAAGTATCAATCATAGGCGGCATGGGTACCATATATCATGTCGCCATACTAGTTCTACAATTAAAACCGCAAAATCACGTATTTGGAAATTGGATTTCCATTTGTGAACCGAGGCAAAAGATAGTCCTCTACCGATTCAAGACAATCTAGCCTACCATGTCTCAGGATCAGAACGCATCGACCGTTGGAGCGACAGGGCCGGTCCATCGATGTGGATTAGACGAAATCTTGAACACTACGTCTCCCCGACCTATGAGGCGCAAATGAGCCAACAAATGACTCCATCGGACCCAGATCGTTCGATGAAACCGAGGCGCCTCGCAACAGCAACAACCACATAAGTCAAACTCGTTAGGGCATGTAAAACCACTGACGCCACTTCTAGCTAGAAAGAAACGCATGTCCTCCCTGAGGTCCTCTCCCGTTTTTGGTTCACCACCGGGGTGTGAGGCTCGCGAATCAACTTACACAAAGCTACGCCACACAGGCCGTGCTTTGATCATCAACCACAAGACTTTGCTTTTCAACAGAAGCCTTGATCATTTGCATCTTAGCATGCCACACAGGCAATTCACGCTATGCAATCGATATCAATCACACAGAATGAAATCCGATGTCAGGCACACAGTCCATCTGCAAGTTCGTTCTGGGTCTGAATGAAACCGGAGGCACCTAGTACCCCGCATATCCATCGATCTCCAAGTACGTCTGGACGACCACTAACTGATTCCCTCCTCTTGGGTGTACGGCCCAATCAAGATCATCAGTAATTATCCAAACGACGTGAAGACCTCCGGTCTTCAACCATTGTCTTTGTCTTCGACTTATCGTCGTATCAGTTATTCAGAATGGGTTAAACCCGGTCTTTCCGAATAACTCGCGTATATTATAAACAAGTGTTACACAAACACAACATACGCCTCATTTCAATTCATCCGTCACTAACCGTAAATTAACAAGAGAATAAGTCCCCAAATATTAACCCAGAAGGCCGAAACCAACATCAGATCAATATCCAGAAAACCATTCTGCTTAGCTAACCGACAGTTAGTTTCTAAATTTAACATTCATAGGGAAAGGTTCCCATTAATTTTATCAAAGATAAATTCCTTGAATTTATTCTCTAATCTTCTTTTGAATATCGATTCAACTAGTTGGGATTAACGAACCTTACCGAAGTAATCATTTGTTTTAATTTCCCAATCCCAAACTATTCATCCCATGAAGTAAAACTGGATATACTTCATATCTAACACCACGGTGTTATCGGTAAATTCAATTACCATTTCACGTTTAAATCTAATTAAAGATTTAACTATCGCCTGGAGCAAAACTGTTGATACTCCATTCTCGATCTTTTCAATATAATTAAAGATTCATTAAAACTCCACTTAGTTTTAATCGTTAACTGGGTTAAAGAATCAGTGTCAATTAAAACACGGTTCACGATAAACCCAAAAACACATCACATTCAATCAGTCCCTAACCGTAAATTAGCAAGTGAGCAACTCCCTAAGTATTAACCCCGAAGGCCGAAACCAACATCAGATCAATACCTCGGAAACCACTCAACTTAACTAATCTCCAGTTAGTTTCTGATTTTCTTAACTCCTTTGGGTCTAAGAACAGTATTATGGAAGATACCGTTCACGACAACCCAAAATCACATTCCATTACTTATCGGGTTGAAGAACAAGTGTTATTTAAAACACTGTTCACGATAAACCCAAAAATCAATACCAATTCAATTCCAATTAAATATTATTTAATTGGTACACTTCATTAAATCTAAATAAAAAGATTTAATCTTTTCTCAACTGGGCTTAAGAACAGCGTTAATGAAGACACCGTTCACGACAAACCCAAATCACATTTGATATTAAACACGAGGCTCTGAAAAGAAAATATACCGGCTTATATTCAATATCAAATTCTACGACCAACAAATATCGTACTGGAAATAACGATATATATATACATCTTTCAAAATCCCATAACAATATCTGTATAATCACGAAATTCAACATCGAAATATTCCAAAGACAATTTCGATTCAAATCCATTCCAATTCAATTATTGGAAATTCTGGTTACTTTTAAAACCCTTTTCAAATCCAATTTATTTATTTAAAAATAAATAGAATTCTAATTCTAGTTCAAAACTAGTTCATTTCGATAAAAATCTATTTTTATCTTTTCAAATATGGAGTTTTTCATCCCAGTTCTTCCCAAATCATTTCTTATGATTTTACACAAATTATTACTATTTTTAATAATTTTATCAAGGCCCGTACAGTCGATTTCCACAAATGGCCATCGAACTGCACTTACAACGACCTTTTCCAAATTTGATTTGGACATAATTCCAAATCCAACCGTTAGATTTCTAATTTCTAATATTCGTTAGAAAGCTCTTTTCGATAAGAACCCAACGGTTCCGGTTTTAGGAGAATCCGACGGTCGGATCTCCCGCAATATCCATTCGAAGTCAATGGTCGAAATTCGCGAACTGCCGCGGCGCGGCGCGTTCTATTCAGGCCATTATATTATATATATATATATAATATATATATAATATATACTTCATCGATTTAATTTCGAAATGAATTTTATAAATCGTTTTAAATTCGTTTTCAAAACGATTTCAACTTTTTTTTCAAATTCAAATCAAAATTGAATATTCCAATATAAATTCGTTTTAAATTCATTTCAAATTGATTTCAATTCAAATCGATTTTTATTCCAATTTCAGTTCGTTTTCAATTCAATTCGAATTCATTTATATTCAATTTCAATTCGAATTCATTTCTATTTATTTCAACTCGAATTCGTTTTCTATTCAAATTCAATTCTATTCAATTTCTAATTCGTTTCAATTCGGTTCGAATTTCAATTTAAAATATTCGATTTTGAAATCACTTTTCAATTTTCCTTATAAAACGAATACAATCGATATAAATATCATTTACGTCAAAATGGCGTCAATCTAATCAATACGGCTTCATATATTTCTACATTCAAATATTCTATTTCAAATATTTCTGTTCAAATATTTCTATTCAAATATTTCTTTTCAAATATTTCTTTTCAAATATTTCTATTCGAAACTGGAATGAGGCCCAATCAATTACCATATAATGTTAATTATATGGATTTTCTACAACACATGTATAAAATAACAACGATAAATAATCAACCATCATCCAGAGTGCATTCTACACTGTATAAGCATCAAATATAAATATTCAACGCTTATAACAGTCTGTCAATCAATTGATCGACATACAACTAAACAATCGGGATTAGTGTACGTCAAATATCATCCCAATACCCGTGTGGGGTTTCAAACAATCAAACGGAGATTTTATTTGTGCAGTTGTGCGATGTGTAAAATTTATCATCCTAATCAATATCAGTCAAATGTGTATATAAACAAATCGTCCGATTTGTTTATTTTTATTTCATTTCCTATACACGTTAAAAATTCAATTTTTAACTATAAAATATTTTCCACTATAAAATATTTTATTTCATCTATATAAATATTTTATTTCATTTCACATTACATCACACAATCAACTACACATCAAAATCAAACAAACAAGCATACAAGCCGTCCATGGTCTGTGGACGACGGGTGTCGGGTGCTACTAAACACCGTCTGCATCCTAGTATATATTTTAACTAGAAAATTAAATTAAAAGGTGAGAAGTTCTCACAGAGGGTTCCACTCCGTCGTGCTTTGCTTTTGAACTGCTGAACCATCTGGATCAGCTTGAAATTCCTATGCAGTTCTTTTCACGCTGTTCAAATAAAAATTATATTTTTATCACTTCATTCTAATAAATATAAATCATATTTTTATTCCTTCTATTGTTCTTATAAAAATCATATTTTTAAATCGCTATTTCCTATATAAAGATCATATTTTTATCTATTGCCATTTTCAATATAAAGATTATATTTTTATCTATTGCCATATTCAATATAAAGATTATATTTTTATCTATTTAAAAATCATATCTTTAAGGTATTAAAAATCATAGCTTTACCTAACTAAATTTTTTATCTTTACTTAGCCAAAAATCTAATCTTTGCATAACTAAAAATCAAAGCTTTTCGTTTACAAAAATATGATCTTTTCACTTACAAACATATGACCTTTTCGCTTAACCATTTCAACTACATAAAGATTCAAACTTTTCTAATATAAAAATTCGGACTTTACTAATATATAGATTCAAATCCTTTCTTGATTAAAAATCATACTTTTCCTTGTTTAAAAATCAGTTCTTTTTCTTGTTTAAAAATCAATTTCTAAAACTATAATTTTTTCCTAAAAGAGAAAACAAAATAAAACTATAAAATAAAAGAAAACTTACTATTTTTGGATCTGTTGGTGGAGGGAAGGCGCCGGAGTTGTGGGTGGTCGGGGGAAGTTCTGACGGCCGGTGGCGGGATGCTGGGTGGCCAGAGACGGGGTAGGTGGCGGTTTGCTCGCGGTTTTGGGGATTGTGAGGGTCCCTCGAATGGACAGGGGACGGGGGGGGACTGGAGGGTGATGAGGCCAGGGGAGGGGCCGATCGCCGGAGTGGGGTCGGCGTGCGCGGGCTCCGGTGAAGCGGTGGAGGCGACGAGAACCTGGGGCCGACGAGAGGCGGCTTCGATTTGGTTTTTTTTTATTTCGTAAATGAATGAAACGGGGGGGGGGGGGCTGAGAGGAGATAAGGGGAGAGAGGGAGGGATTTTTATTTAATTTAATTTAATTAATTTCCAAAAAGCAACTTTAAATTTCGACCTCAAAACGGGACCCACCGCCTGTCGTCCATAGCTAATTACCCCCATTCCGAACACAATGGGACATGTGCCATAAGCTGATTCGACCGTTTTGATCAGTTTTCGTCAAAATCAAAATATAACTCTATATATTGAATTTGAACGCACATTTCAATTTACCGGGGCCACATGCTAACCAGAAAAATTCCAGAAAAATATTTTCTAGCTTCGTATTGACGATACGGTCCTAATAAAACTAGTTTCGTCAAATTCCGAGACCGTTGGAAAAATGGCCAATTTCCAACTGAAACTGGTCAAACGCGTTTTCCTTTGCCACGCTCATATATTGAATCTAAAAATTACAAAATTTGAAACATAGCAATCACTTGACATCACGGATCCAACAAAAGTGGTTTCGTCGAAATCCGAGGTCGTTTGTAAAATTTCCATTTTTAAGGGCCAAAATTCCATAGTGACTATTCTGAAATTTCAACTGGACATATCTTTTGATTCCCGCTATGAAATTTTGATTTTTCGGATTCGTTGGAAAGATATTCACAATTAGATTCTATTATTTTCGGTTTCACTAAAATCAGGTTTATTTTGCACCCCGTACATTCATTTGAAGTTTGAAATTGAATTATCGAACTACAGCGCCATTTTTAATTCCTTTTATATATATAAATAAATAATTATATTCTAACCACGACGTATATAATATATACATTCTAATTCTATTCAAAATAGATTTCTCTTCGTTATTATTTAAAATAATTCATTTTAAATAATCAAAATTCACTAAAATTGCCAAAATAAAAATTTTAAATTGGCTCGGATTTCCGGGTTATTACAATCTCCCCCACTTAAAACTTTTCGTCCCCGAAAAGGAACGAAGCCGAAAGTTGTTTCACAAATCAACTCAACTTTCATTGTTTTCACTACGGCTTAAGTTCTTCAACTTTTCAGTTTCTAAGAACTTTTCAAATTTTTCAAAAATTTGGCTAACACCCTAAATTTTCGAATTTTTTTGCCATAACCTCCCCTACACCGGGAGCACGGGAAAATCCCGAAATTGCCATATTGGCCTTCTGATCTCAAAAAGAAAAAGAAAAAGCCAAGCGGCTAGCCAATCGGCTCATAAAATCATCATCACCCAAACAAAACAGTAAATTATGGTAAACATGTACCTATTTGTCAGGCAAACAATTTTATTCTTCTGCTCTAGCCTCCTTGCTATGACCTGTTCAATGTAAGTACATGTATATGCAAGCAAATGCGACAAATTTCAATACAATTTACTATTTGATACTATTTGGCTAAACGTTCAACATTTAATTTAATCAAACAATAATCAAACAACACAACCAGTAATCCATTAGTTGATTAGCTTTTCAAATTCATAACTTTGATATGTAGTCAAAAAATCAGATTTTTGATGCCAAATCACAACAATAAGCCATATCTAGTTTCGGTTCTCACACCAGTCAATTGGAAATATATAGAAATCTCACTTTCGAAACTCGAAAATAAATACTGGCGACGGTGCCCCATCACCAGAATTATCCCTGGGCACTAGAGGGATTCTATATCTACCCAGTATATTAAAACTTTGAACACACGTTTGCAACACATATATACAAAATCTTTATATATTGGATTGCCCAAATTCATTTAAAATAAATATTCAAATACGAATAATTGATTTAAATTTCAAAACAAAATTTGTTTTCATTTTAAAAATATACCATTCACACTCGTCTAGGATACTACTGATCCCATCTCTAACGAGTCATCCCCATTGGATATTACTAATCCAATATCTGATGAATTCTTTCATATGGTTCTAATGTGTCTTGTTCTCTGAGCTTTGTAAACCAAAGCTCTGATACCACCTGAGAAAACCCGTAACTTCCCCGGTGAGGAAAGCGCGGATAGTTCGAGAACAAGCCACAACAGAACGCAGACGAAAGAACATTTCATTGTATATTACAACAATTCCATCAGAATACAAGAATATACAAAGTATAAATGAATAAATATTACACAAAAATATCAGAGATTACAATACATTACATAGCAGCGGAAAATAATACAATACACAACTAGAAGTAATACGCGGATACAAAGCTTTCCGAGTATCGTTCCAGCTGTAAATCAGGATCCTCTGAATATAAATCTGCAAAACCAAAATTACTAGCTGCCCGTGTCAAAATAAGGGCACCCAGAGTTTAGGTTAAAACAATAAACTCCAGGTCAGTCATGGGACTGGTGTGAGAACTAAAACAGTTATTAATCTTTATTTTAAAGTTAGGTAAATCAAGGGACCACGCCGTATAACACGGAACGGGTTTCCTCCCAAGAACACCAGTGCATAAAACAAACAGCGCAATGCTAAATAAATAAAAATGAAGCTGTTATAAGACCCAGGTCCTATCACACAATGCAACGCAAGCCGGGGGATAGGGTTTTCCCTTATAACAGCCAAAGAGTGCTTGATACGTTTTAAAACAAATCATTTGATACTATTATCAGTGTATAATGTATAAAACAACTTCAAATCATAAGTATCAATCATAGGCGGCATGGGTACCATATATCATGTCACCATACTAGTTCTATAATTAAAACCGCAAAATCACGTATTTGGAAATTGGATTTCCATTTGTGAACCGAGGCAAAAGATAGTCCTCTACCGATTCGAGACAATCTAGCCTACCATGTCTCAGGATCAGAACGCATCGACCCTTGGAGCGACAGGGCCGGTCCACCGATGTGGATTAGACGAAATCCTGAACACTGCGTCTCCCCGCCCTATGAGGCGCAAATGAGCCAACAAATGACTCCATCGTACCCGGATCGTCCGATGAAACCGAGGCGCCTCGCAACAGCAACAACCACATAAGTCAAACTCGTCAGGGCGTGTAAAACCACTGACGCCACTTCTAGCTAGAAAGAAACGCATGTCCTCCCTGAGGTCCTCTCCCGTTTTTGGTTCACCACCGGGGTGTGAGGCTCGCGAATCAACGTTACACAAAGCTACGCAACACAGGTCGTGCTTTGATCATCAACCACAAGACTTTGCTTTTCAACAGAAGCCTTGATCATTTGCATCTTAGCATGCCACACAGGCAATTCACGCTATGCAATCGATATCAATCACACAGAATGAAATCCGATGTTAGGCACACAGTCCATCTGTAAGTTCGTTCTGGGTCTGAACGAAACCAGAGGCACCTAGTACCCCGCATATCCATCGATCTCCAAGTACGTCTGGACGACCACTAACTGATTCCCTCCTCTTGGGTGTACGGCCCAATCAAGATCATCAGTAATTATCCAAACGACGTGAAGACCTCCGGTCTTCAACCATCGTCTTCGTCTTCGACTTATCGTCGTATCAGTTATTCAGAATGGGTTAAACCTGGTCTTTCCGAATAACTCGCGTATATTATAAACAAGTGTTACACAAACACAACATATGCCTCATTTCAATTCATCAGTCACTAACCGTAAATTAACAAGAGAATAAGTCCCCAAATATTAACCCTGAAGGCCGAAACAAACATCAGATCAATATCCAGAAAACCATTCTGCTTAGCTAACCGACAGTTAGTTTCTAAATTTCACATTCATAGGGAAAGGTTCCCATTAATTTTATCAAAGATAAATTCCTTGAATTTATTCTCTAATCTTCTTTTGAATATCGATTCAACTAGTCGGGATTAACGAACCTTACCAAAGTAATCATTTGTTTTAATTTCCCAATCCCAACCTATTCATCCCATGAAGTAAAACTGGTTATACTTCATATCTAACACCACGGTGTTATCGGTAAATTCAATTACCATTTCACGTTTAAATCTAATTAAAGATTTAACTATCGCCTGGAGTAAAACTGTTGATACTCCATTCTCGATCTTTTCAATCTAATTAAAGATTCATTAAAACTCCACTTAGTTTTAATCGTTAACTGGGTTAAAGAATTAGTGTCATTTAAAACACGGTTCACGATAAACCCAAAATCACATCACATTTCAATCAGTCCCTAACCGTAAATTAGCAAGTAAGCAATTCCCTAAGTATTAACCCCGAAGGCCGAAACCAACATCAGATCAATACCTCGGAAACCACTCAACTTAACTAATCTCCAGTTAGTTTCTGATTTTCTTAACTCCTTTGGGTCTAAGAACAATATTTTTGAAGATATCGTTCACGATAACCCAAAATCACATTCCATTACTTATCGGGTTAAAGAACAAGTGTTATTTAAAACACTGTTCACGATAAACCCAAAAATCAACACCAATTCAATTCCAATTAAATATTATTTAATTGGTACACTTCATTAAATCTAAATAAAAAGATTTAATCTTTTCTCAACTGGGCTTAAGAACAACGTTAATGAAGACACCATTCACGACAAACCCAAATCACATTTGATATTAAACACGAGGCTCTGAATAGAAAATATACCGGCTTATATTCAATATCAAATTCTACGACCAACAAATATTGTATTGGAAATAATGATATATATATATCTTTCAAATTCCCATAACAATATCTGTATAATCACGAAATTCAACATCGAAATATTCCAAAGACAATTTCGATTCAAATCCATTCCAATTCAATTATTGGAAATTCTGGTTACTTTTAAAACCCTTTTCAAATCCAATTTATTTATTTAAAAATATATAGAATTCTAATTCTAGTTCAAAACTAGTTCATTTCGATAAAAATCTATTTTTATCTTTTCAAATATGGAGTTTTTCATCCCAATTCTTCCCAAATCATTTCTTATGATTTTACACAAATTATTACTATTTTTAATAATTTTATCAAGGCCCGTACAGTCGATTTCCACTAATGGCCATCGAACTGCACTTACAACGACCTTTTCCAAATTTGATTTGGACATAATTCCAAATCCAACCGTTAGATTTCTAATTTCTAATATTCGTTAGAAAGCTCTTTTCGATACGAACCCAACGGTTCTGGTTTTAGGAGAATCCGACGGTCGGATCTCCCGCAATATACATTAGAAGTCAATGGTCGAAATTCGCGAACCACCGCGGCGCGGCGCTTTCTATTCAGGCCATTATATTATATAATATATACTTCGTCGATTTCCTTTCGAAACGAATTTTATATATCGTTTTAAATTCGTTTTCAAAACGATTTCAAATTCAAATCAAAATTGAATATTCCAATATAAATTCGTTTTAAATTCATTTCAAATTGATTTCAAATCGATTTTTATTCCAATTTCAGTTCGTTTTCAATTCAATTCGAATTCATTTATATTCAATTTCAATTCGAATTCATTTCTATTTATTTCAACTCGAATTCGTTTTCTATTCAAATTCAATTCTATTCAATTTCTAATTTGTTTCAATTCGGTTCGAATTTCAATTTAAAATATTCGATTTTGAAATCACTTTTCAATTTTCCTTATAAAACGAATACAATCGATATAAATATCGTTTACGTCAAAATGGCGTCAATCTAATCAATACGGCTTCATATATTTCTACATTCAAATATTCTATTTCAAATATTTCTGTTCAAATATTTCTATTCAAATATTTCTTTTCAAATATTTCTATTCAAATATTTCTATTCAAATATTTCTTTTCAAATATTTCTATTCAAATATTTCTTTTCAAATATTTCTATTCAAATATTTCTATTAGAAACTGGAATAAGGCCCAATCAATTACCATATAATGTTAATTATACGGATTTTCTACGACACATGTATAAAATAACAACGATAAATAATCAACCATCATCCAGAGTGCATTCTATACTGTATAAGCATCAAATATAAATATTCAACGCTTATAACAGTCTATCAATCAATCGATCGACATACAACTAAACAATTGGGATTAGTGTACGTCAAATATCATCCCAATACCCGTGTGGGGTTTCAAACAATCAAACGCAGATTTTATTTGTGCAGTTGGGCGATGTGTAAAATCTATCGTCCCAATCAATATCAGTCAAATGTGTGTATATAAACAAATCGTCCGATTTGTTTATTTTTATTTCATTTCCTATACACGTTAAAAATTCTATTTTTAACTATAAAATATTTTCCACTATAAAATATTTTATTTCATCTATATAAATATTTTATTTCATTTCACAACACATCACACAATCAACTACACATCAAAATCAAACAAACAAGCATACAAGCCGTCCATGGTCTGTGGACGACGGGTGTCGGGTGCTACTAAACACCATCTGCATCCTAGTATATATTTTAACTAGAAAATTAAATTAAAAGGTGAGAAGTTCTCAAAGAGGGTTCCACTCCGCCGTGCTTTTCTTTTGAACTGCTGAACCGTCCGGATCAGCTTGAAATTCCTATGCAGTTCTTTTCACGCTGTTCAAATAAAAATTATATTTTTATCACTTCATTCTAATAAATAAAAATTATATTTTTATTCCTTCTATCGTTCTTATAAAAATCATATTTTTAAATCTCTATTTTCTATATAAAGATCATATTTTTATCTATTTCCATTTTCAATATAAAGATTATATTTTTATCTATTGCCATATTCAATATAAAGATTATATTTTTATCTATTTAAAAATCATATCTTTAAGGTATTAAAAATCATAGCTTTACCTAACTAAAAATTATATCTTTACTTAGCCAAAATTCTAATCTTTGCATAACTAAAAATCAAAGCTTTTCGTTTACAAAAATATGATCTTTTCACTTACAAACATATGTTCTTTTCACTTAACCATTTCAACTACATAAAGATTCAATTTTTCTAATATAAAAATTCGGACTTTACTCGTATATAGATTCAAATCCTTTCTTGATTAAAAATCATACTTTTCCTTGTTTAAAAATCAGTTCTTTTTCTTGTTTAAAAATCAGTTTCTAAAACTATAATTTTTTCCTATAAGAGAGAAAACAAAATAAAATTATAAAACAAAAGAAAACTTACTATTTTCGGATCTGTTGGTGGAGGGAAGGCGCCGGAGTTGTGGGTGGTCGGGGGAAGTTCTGACGGCCGGTGGCGGGGTGCTGGGTGGCCAGAGACGGGGTAGGTGGCGGTTTGCTCGCGGTTTTGGGGATTGTGAGGGTCCCTCGAACGGACAGGGGAAGGGGGGACTGGAGGGTGATGAGGCCAGGGGAGGGGCCGATCGCCGGAGTGGGGTCGGCATGTGCGGGCTCCGGTGAAGCGGTGGAGGCGACGAGAACCTGGGGCAGACGAGAGGCGGCTTCGATTTGTTTTTTTCCTTCTTATTTCGTAAATGAATGAAACGGGGGGCCTGAGAGGAGATAAGGGGAGAGAAGGAGGGATTTTATTTTAATTTAATTTAATTAATTTCCAAAAAGCAACTTTAAATTTCGACCTCGAAACGGGACCCACCGCCTGTCGTACGTAGCTAATTACCCCCATTCCGAACACAATGGGACACGTACCATAAGCTGATTCGACCGTTTCGATCAGTTTTCGTCAAAATCAAAATATAACTCTATATATTGAATTTGAACGCACATTTCAATTTACCGGGGCCACATACTAACCAGAAAAATTCCAAAAAAATATTTTCTAGCTTTGTATTGTCGATACGGTCCTAACAAAACTTGTTTCGTCAAATTCTGAGACCGTTGGAAAAATGGCCATTTTCCAGTCGATTAAAATCAACTAAAACTGGTCAAACGCGTTTTCTTTGCCACGCTCACATATTGAATCGAAAAATTATGAAATTTGAAACCTAGCAATAACTTGACATCACGGATCCAACAAAAGTGGTTTCGTCGAAATCCGAGGTCGTTTGCAAAATTTCCATTTTTAAGGGCCGAAATTCCATAGCGACTATTCTGAAATTTCAACTGGACATATCTTTTGATTCCCGCTATGAAATTTTGATTTTTCGGATTGTTGGAAAGAAATTCACAATTAAATTCTATTATTTTTGGTTTCACTAAAATCCGGTTTATTTTGCACCCGGTACATTCATTTGAAGTTTGAAATCGAATTATCGAACTACCGCGCCATTTTCAATTCCTTTTATATATATAAATAAATATTTATATTCTAACCATGACGTATATAATATATACGTTATAATTCTATTCAAAATAGATTTCTCGTCGTTATTATTTAAAATAATTCATTTTAAATAATCAAAATTCACTAAAATTGCCAAAATAAAAATTTTAAATTGGCTCGGATTTCCGGGTTATTACAACTTGCTTTTATATACGCGAGTTATTCAGAAAGTCCGGGTTTATACCCATTCTGAGTAATTGATTCGACGATAAGTCGACGATGAAGACGGTGGTTGAAGACCGGAGGTCTTCACATCATTTGGATGATTACTGATGTCTTGATTGGGCTGTACACCTAAGACAAGGTAATAAGTGGTGATTGTCCAGACGTACTTGGAGATCGACCAAATATGCAAGGACCTCTCTCCTGCATTGGACACGGGACATGGAATACGGTACCTCCAGTTTCGTTCAGACCCAGAACGAACTTGTAAATGGATGTGTGTCTGACATTGGATCTTATTCTGTGTTGATTGATCTCTATTAAATATATATCTGTTTGGCGACGGAGAATTTATTCTCTTTCTTAACGCCTTTCTCAGAGATGTACGAGCTCAGAGATTATATAATCGATAGACATCAGTCGCATGGCGTGAATTGCCCGTGTGGCATGCTGAGATGCAAATGATCAAGGCTTCTGTTGAAAAGCAAAGTCTTGTGGTTAATGATCAAAGCACGACTTTAATATATCATAGCTTTGTGTGTAGCGTTAATTCGCGAGCCTCACACCTCGGTATGAGTCAAAAACGGGATAAGGGACCCAAGGAGGACATGACGTTTCTTTCTAGCTATGAATGGTGTCGGGGTTTTGCAAACCCAGACATTTATATTATTTTTACCTTTGTGGTTGTTGGAATGCGAGGCGCCTTGGATATTTCGGTTTCTATGGAACCGATGGATATAGGTCCTATAGGAATGGGAAACGTGTGTTCAGGAATACTAATCCTCAAACGTAAGGGAGGACCGGCCTTGGAGGATCCAAGGGTCTACTGCGGGAGATCTTGAGACATTTGCTAGATTGTCCCGATGCCGGCGAGGAGTACATCCCTTGCCTCGACTCATGACGGAAATCTAATTTCTAATACATGATATTTCAGTTTTGATTGTAGAGCCTAGTACAGGCGACATGATACATGGTACCCATGCCGCCTATGGTTGACACATTTATATTTGAAGTTGTTTCAACAATATGCACTTATAATAGTATCAAACGATTTGTTTTAAATGTACCAAGCATGTTTGGTTATTATAAGGGAAAACCTTATCCTCCGGCTTGCGTTACATTGTGTGATGGGACCTGGGTCTTATAATAGTTTCATTTTTCCAAAAAGCATTGCACGGTTTGTTTTATGCACTGGTATTCTTGGGAGGAAACCCGTTCCGTGTTATATGGCGTGGTCCCTTGATTTACTTTATTTTTAAAGTAAAGATTTAATAATTGTTTTAGTTCTCACGCCAGTCACATGACTGACCTGGAGTTTATTGTTTTAACATAAACTCTGGGTGCCCCTATTTTCCACACAGGAAGCTAGTAGTTTTGGTTTTGCAGATTTATATTCACAGGATCATGGTTTACAACTGGAACGATATTCGAAAAGCTTTATATTTGTTTATCTCTTTCAGTTGTGTTATGTATTATTTTTCTGCTGAATTGTAATTTAAATCTCTGATATTTCTCTGATGTATTATATTTATTCATATTCTGTATATTGTTATACTTTGATGTAAATTGTTGTAATATGCAATGAAATATTCTCCTGTTTGTGTTCTGATTTGTCGTGTTCTCAGACTATCCGGGCTTTCCTTTACGGGGAAGTTCGGGTCGTCACATTGCACATATTAACTGAGCTAATAGCCAGCTGTTTGTCTCAAAGAAAGCATATATTAACTGAGCTGATAGTTGGCGGTACATTTATAGCACAATATTAAAAAAAAAAACTGAGCTGATGGATAGCTATTTTGACTCAAATATGCATGCTCTGTTAACAAAAAAGAAATAAATGTATTTATAAAAGTATTTTTGAAAAGCATTATTGGTAACTTTTTATAAGCAAATTAAGTGGGAACAATATGTCATATAAGCTGTTATTTTACAGTTCGCAAACGGTTGTAGGATATAACAATTGAGATAATTCCAGCATGAACATGTTAGTTCAGTTAAAATTAAAGTGAATAATACGAGTGCAGTCACTGTAGTGCATGTTAATCAAACTGTAAACCAAATCTAAGACTGAAATCACACTACAATTAGTTACTAAGAAGCCCCATATCCCATATATTCGGTTTTCAATGTTTATTACTATTGTTGTGCCTCTTTGAAGCCTAAAAATTAGGAAATGTATTTAAAAACAGTAAGTTTAATTTTCTAGTACACCTATATATGCCTATAAGCACAAAAATTGAATCACAACCTATAGGGCGGTCATATTTCATTTACTATCATAGTCAAATGTAGTCAGTAAGCCTATAGTCAAAATTGGATATTTTGTTCGCTTTTTTGGTCACCTTAATAATATAGTAGGCCTAGTCATAAAACATAATAACATATTCAATAACATCAAATTTGTTCATGTGTTTGTACACATGTTGGTTCACCGCAATAAAAAAGTTTGACGTCAATTAAATCAAAGTTTAAAATAAGAAAAAAATTCAATGCCTTTGACTATTATTAGATTGAGTCACTCAATATGTCATGAGTTTTAATTCACTGTCCATATATTGCCTAGTACTAAAAACAGAAGGCGGTAGAGTAGGAAAAAAATAGTACCATACATAGTATGACCAAATCAAAATAGCATTCCTAGCAAAGCTCGAAAGCTATAGGCAGTTTGTCTAGCTGCAGTGAACATTATTATCTAGTCTAGATAAAGTAGTGTCCATCAGGGCTTTTGCCTAAAAATTTGCATGATATAATAAAGATAAGAAAAATGCAGAAAAATCAATAATCGCTGAAGATTAAAATTCCAAGTATATAGATGTTATATGCAATGTCATTTTTTTGTCTGTTAATGGCATGGGCATACTTTGATATGGAGTTGGCAGATTATGATTCCAATCTATTAAACAGGCAAGAGATTGTCATTTTTAAATATTTAACATCTTAAAAATGGCAAAGGTGACAAGCACTAAATTAACCATGAAGTTCAATAATAATTATTAAGTATCCACAATTTTAGCAAATTCAGTGATCAATGAAAAAAAAATATGATGTTCAAAATGGAGGATACAAAAACTTTTGGAATTTCTATATACTTAATGGTTGAGAAATCATGAAATTTCATATTTGAATATATGCCCCATATGGATTTAATTGAGAATAAATCAGAGAGAAAGTAAAATGAATTGGCGGAAGCCATACCTGAATCCAGATGTTTACAAATAGTAGATTAACCAAATTAAGTCATGGATTTGATTATCAAACCTGATACAAGCTTTATATCTGAATCAATAGTTGTTGCTTTCATCAACTGAATCCACGAGTGTTTGTTAAAGAGGATCGACTTGGTTTTGGATATTCCAAATTGACACAAGTTTATATGTAAATGTATTTCTTTTGAGGGGATAACGAGAATACGCTGAAAAACTTTTGTAATTTGGGGACCATAACCCTAATTTATAACAGTGTAATATTTTCAATTCGGCGCTTCATCAACCTAAAAAATATTCAGGTCTCTACGCATTCCTTCCATGACAACTGAATATTTATGCCAACAAATATTATTACCATATTTGACCATTTTAATTGGCATTCACACCTAAAAAGCGTTACACATTATATCTAAATGTGTGGTCCACACAATTGAAATATTCAAACAATCTCCCCCTGGGCCACATATTTAGTAACCTTAAATGTGTGTTTAACTTAATGAGCTCCAAATTCTGTTATTTATTCCATGAGGTGTTTTCTTAAAAAATCTCGTCCATTAACTATGATGACAAAGGATCAAAGCGACTTTCATTATCTTTAATGTAACTAAACCCATCAATGGTCACATATACCAACACAATCAAATGACATAGATCAATCATGGATGTATAACATGGAAATTACGAGAGATGTGATCACTACATGTCTATTCCCAACTGGTCCAACTTTAGTGAGATCAAAATGTTCAATATTTGAGCAACTTACAATGCAAACAATACTTTATTACTTTATTTTCTAATCAGAAAAAACTTGATATGTATGTATATATATATATATGTAACCGAAGCATAGAGCAATAAGTCATACGACTATACCAAATACAAACTCCCCCTAAACCAAAATATCCTTACATAAAAAATTACGTTGATTGAGCTACATGCTCATGAAAGACCATAAGTAATAATATTTTGATAAGCGGATCCGCCATAATGGAGTTTGTCAAAGTATGCTCTATGAATTATAATATATTTTGCACTCTTCCCTTGTTGGAAAATAATATATTCTTTACTGTCACAATGTACTTTAATGATCTTTCAAATCTTTATTAATAACCCACAGTCTTGTGACATAATTTTACAATTATTTTCCATATTTGGATGTCTTGTAATTAAACATGAACAATATTTTCATAGTAATGGAAGCTATAAGTGTTTGCATGACACTTTCCTTATATAGTTTCACTCTATATTATCATTACTTAAGTGGATCATTTGCAGCAATGACATCCAAAAATTATTCGAATCGTAATTCTTTATGATCTCCAACAGATTCGATCTTTTATCTATGAGCATATAACCTTTTTTATTTCATTCTTTAAAGATACTTCATAATCATTTTGGTTACCAATAGGTGATCCACTTTCAATATTAATAAGATATCTGCCAAGTAACGTACGGGACACCCATATGTGTATATACTTTAGTATGCATTAAAATTCAAACTGCAAATGCATGAGGAATCACATGCATTTCTTTAGTTTTAAGGATGGTAGCACTTATCTATTTTGGTAGGAGAAAAAAAAACCGAGTCGTAGTTTACATACCAAACCGTTTTAAGCACTTATCGTCCAAATTCTTTTGTAATAATCGAAATATCACCCCATGAACAATAATGGTATATTTAAATTTCAAGTACAAAAGACTAATACATAAGTTGATTTCTTAAGTAGTTTCATCAATGTCTCCATTGAGAAACATGACTTCAATTTCCATCAGATAGTACTCAAAGTACATGACACAATAAGCTCCAAAGTGATTCTAAAGAATCATCTACTAAGTTCAAAAGAAACATTCTTTAAAGAAAATAAAAATTCCTTTTAAGAATAGTGTTCTCATAAAAGTCCCTTATAGAATTCCATATTACCCACTTGATCTCTTTTGGTTTTGAGTAGTTATTCAAAACCACTGATCTTGTTACTTAAGTTAGAGGGAAATTTCAAACTTTATTATCCATATAGATTTATACTATATGTACTTTTCTTAAATCCACATTTTTTAGATTAGTACCTTACATGGATTGATGTAGGTACATGGAATTATCTCTACTAATCCATTATTTATCTTTATGGAGAAATACTACATGATCATCTGAAATAACATTTCTTTCCTTTTAGATGGATTTCCTTAGTGATCTTTCATTTTGAGGTTGTTGAGTCTGTTTTCTTAAAACGGTAAACCTTAACTTAGAGAATAATTTCTTTACCATTGTCTTATTATGCTTCCGAATTTACTTCTTGTTAATGAAAGGATACAAACCCTATACTTTATTGGAAGAGGTAACTATAATTGAATCAAAAAATAATGATTCTCTTAAATAAATAAAAAAACAATGTTTTATACTTAATTGATAATTTTTTAACATTGTTAATTTTAGTTCTTAATTCATTTCTTGTTAGTGAAATGAAAAAAAAATCATATAAATTACCCAAAGAAGTAATTGTAGTTGAATCAGAGATGATTCTCTTTAAATACAATGATTATACTTTATTTCTCCTCCGAAATTCAACATCCTCAAGAAGTTGTTGCATTTCCCATCATTAAACTTTTCTTTAGTGTGGGTTCATAAATTTATACCTTTAAAATCGCTTAGAAAACAAAGTATTTTCAACCTTTTCGATATCTCAATTTAGAATTCCTTAATGAAATGAAATATATAATTATATCAGTCATCAAAACAAAATGTGCGATATCATTACAAAAGCTAACATACATAACTTATATATTAGATATTAGGAGCTTTAATTACACAAATGTTTGAATTTATTCATAAGTCCACATTATTATTTCTTAATGAACAATAATAACCTATTTTGTTCATATTAGAAATATAAAACCGAAATTTGTCTAAATGACAACATAAAATAAATTCAAAGAATTCAAATGAAATCTCAATAATTAATTAAAGAAATATCTAATATACTTTTACTTATATGTCTGCATATTTTATTAAAGAAAAAACTATAAATACATCTGTATGTTATTTCTTTTCTTCTAGATTCTAAGCGACTTCATTATCTTCATTTATACATTTGTTTACAATGTATGTCGAATGAGTGCTTCCAACATTATCATGCTTCATATTTCTTATTTTTACCATAAACTGAATAAACCAAGTAATATATCACTTGTTTTCTTAAATTATTATTTTTATAATAATAATATTCTTAAAAGAGCTATTACACCAAAATTAATAACAATTTAAGTGCTTTTGACTATTGAAGCAAGATTTTTTCTATATAGTACTCATTTATGTTTCTTTTACTTTGGCTTTGTGGAATCAAGCACCACAAATTATGCTTGTTTCCCCTTATTGTTTCCATAAAGTACTTTCTATTCTCAGTAGATAATTTATCAAAATTAGTCATCCTTATGTAGCACATCATTGAAAATTTTATAAAATACTTCACCATATAATACTTTTACTCTTGTTGTTTGAGTTATACCACCTTTCAATATTCTTTTTAAGATCAAAAGAACATTTAACTGTAATAGGGTTGAATAAGACCCCCTTGAGTGCAAGAGCTAGATCTATGAATTCAAGGGAAGACAACGTATCATCTTACTATTCCTTATACATAGTCTCATACAAGATGAGAATGCACTTAAAATTGGCAAATACTTTAGCCAAATTGGTAGAAAATTGAGCAAAATCAAAGCTTGACCTTGTATGCTCATAGCCAAATTTTAGCCGTAGTAAATTCAAATAATTGGTTAGTCTCTTATCAGGATACCTAGTACACATTGATATCAAGTCTTTGGACAGTAATATCAACTGTAAGTGGTACTCTTGTTGGGGTATTGTTATTGACACTCCAAATGTTGTTAGGGGGGGGGGTCAAATTTTAAAAACATTCCAATCATAAAAATAATGTTAAGGGGGTCACGTACTTAATTTTTTACATTCCCTTTTACCCTCGTAATAATGTTTTGTAGTAGCGTCAGTTACCATCCCAAATCCAAATCAATTCAAATGCAAAAAAAAATCTATAAAATATTTGAAAACAAAAAAAGCGATTGTTTGAGGGGAAATAATGGTATGAACAAAGAACGTAATACTGTATTAAAATAATAATTGTTTGATATATGTATATCGATTTCCTGTCAATGATATTTTTTCATCCGATCTAACAAATGAAATTATTAATAATTTGTTATAAAAATATGATGCATTTCGACTAATATACCATATAAAATTTTTTAATTAACAAATAAAAAAGAGACTGTTATAAGAAGGCTAGTTTGGTAAAAAAAAACTTTACTTATTAAGGGGTACTCTCTCCATTGGTACTCCCCTTAACAAATTTTGTTTAAAAAAAATTGAACTCCCCTTAACAATATTTGGAGTGTTAATAACAACCCCCCTCTTGTTGTAATAATCAAACATCGACAATAAAATCAAATCAAACAACTAACATCCTTTAGGCCGATTAATTATTCACTCGAAAAAAAAACTTTAGAATTGTCACGTATTTATCATCACATATGTGTAAGTGATACGGCCAAATATTAGCCTTCCTTTGGGTCGACTAATACTCGCATGAATAACTACACACATACATCAAACATTCTCATGAACAACCAAAATAACAGAGGTCACTTTAGTGACATGTTTATTCTAATCAGATCAATATGAATGTAAGATATTTACAGTTATAAAGAGACACCAGAATTATATTTGAATTTATTTCTTAATGTTTGCACAGTGCGCCTTAAGTGCCATAAAACACTCGAAAAAATGGTTTATGCCCATGTAAGAGTTAAAAGTTTCAAAGCAAAACTCTTATCGTAGCATTAACCATAGCTATTTTAATCTTTTTCCTTAGGTATATGGCTATATTCATGTCATAAATTAATGTCAGAATTAATACCACATAAAAATTACATATAAATGACACAACAAATGTTGTGATAAATAACATCGATGAATGTAATAGTTATGATATGTATCTGACCATAGTATAGCTACATGAAATGCTACTATGTCATTTTATTTTATTTTACTTTATTATTGGGATACTTAATTAAGCCATAAATGATGCAGTTTAGATAAACATGCAAGCGACTGCTCCTTTTATTTTATGCTAACCGAAACGTGAAAGTGAAAAATGTCTTTCACATGCGCCATACATATAAAATATATGTATTTAATAAACATAAATGCATAAAAATTTCATATCTTATTCCTAATAGAAACAAGCTGAATTACTTAATTTCCATAACCAAAGCATTTAATGCATTTATGATATTACCATAACAACCACAATTAATGCATTTATAATTAAAAAAAAATGCAATGGACTGTTATGTGGCCAAAAAATGTAAACCAATATTATAGCGAATTATTTTAATTGCAAATATATAAAAAACAATGAAACAAAAAACATTTCATCTTATAATTGTATGTCCAAATTAATTAAATCAAGGAGTCGATTTCCTTGCATAAATGGTTCTAGATTATTCAGACCATTATATTCAATCAAAAAACAGTAGAGGAAAACAATTGTTCATACATATTCAAAATGTTCTTTCATATTGAAATTCATAAGTGATTCAGAATATTATGCAATAACTTATGTTATGACTGAATTTTTTTTTCCAATTTTAGAGCAATTCATATTATTTTCTATAAAAAAATAATGACTTTAAAATTTTAATCATCTAGATCTATCTTTCGAAACCAAAAGATTTTCATAAGTCAACCTTTAATATCCAATGCAAAAGCAAAACAAAGATTGCAAGTGGAAACATAAGTTATATGTTCAGATATGAATTCAAAAAAGTATCGGATGAAACCAAAAATTGTAAACATCAAAACCTTAATTTCATATATTCTTCAAACCAGAAAATTTCTCAATAAAATCAATTATGGGCGGCTCTGATACCACTTGTTGGAATTTCTATATACTTAAGGATTGACAAATCATGAAATTCCATATTTGAATAGATGACCCCGTATTGATTTAATTGAGAATAAATCAGAGAGAAAGTAAAATGAATTAGCGGAAGCCATACCTGAATCCATATGTTTATAGAGAGAAGATTAAACAAATTAAGTCATGGATTTGATTATCAAACCTGATACAAGCTTTATATATAAATCAATAGTTGCTACTTTCATCAACTGAATCCACAAGTGTTTGTTAAAGAGGATCGACTTGGTTTTGGATCTTCCAAATTAACACAAGTTCAAATGTAAATGTATTTCTTCTGAGGGGATAAAGAGAATATGCTAAAAAACTTGTGTAATTTGTGGACCATAACCCCTAATTTATAACAGTGTAATATTTTTAGTTCGTCCCTTCAACAAACTGAAAAATATTTCGGTCTCTACGCATTCCTTCCATGACAACTGATTATTTATGCCAATAAATATTATTACCCTATTTGACCACTTTAATTGGCATTCACACCTAAATAGCATTACACATTATATCTAAATGTGTGGCCCACACAATTGAAATATTCTAATAAAAACATTATGTATTTACCTACAATATGTGCCTAATAGGGATTTGCTTTGTGTAAATATCAGCCTTTATCTTTTGCACTTAAATTAATCATAGTTTTCACATTTTAGCATGCGATGAGCTTCTCACAATATAGATACCATAATGTGGCTTAAATTCATTAGTTTGTCACTACAGTTTAATTTAAATTCTTGGTGATCATCATGCTTCGGTTGTGAAAGGGTTTTATTTATATATATACACACAAACACACACACACACACATATATATATATATATATATATATATATTTAACTTTGAAAACTGATAAAAAAAATATTTTCTAAAACAACGAAATATTTTGAGAAATTGTATCGTATTTCAGTGATAATATTTTAGGACCTATTAACTTAAGTTACTATCTATCATAGATTATAAGAAGATAATATATAGCATTAATCTATTATGCATAAAATAACAGCACATACATATATGGAGTTCTAAGCTGAAGAAATGCGATGTTAATTAAAAAATAACAGCATAAACAACCCATGTTTCGCAGATGGTTTATATCTATATTTTTATAATCTTATTTTATTTACGGAAAATTATCTTGATATACAGCATACCATTTAATCCATTTCCTTGAACTTTATTTCAATTTTACTCACATGGAATCGTCAAAGTTTGTATTGGTTTGTTAAGATATAAAAATGAAAAGCCCTAAGGGATAGTCATCAACACGAAATCCAAGTCATGAAAAGTAAGTAGAACTTTGAACATTCCTCGTATAAAGGAATTTTTTTCTGTTGGTTTTAAAATTAAATCTCATCAAAGTGGAAAATACCACTAGAAGAATGTGGTAGTTCCTAAAGCATTGAAAACTTATCATATTAGCACTAATCAATTCATTTAGTTGTAGAGGAACATAACATATATAAAATTATTTATATGCGACTCTGGTGCATATAAGAACAAATTTTCATGACAAAAGATAATTAAGCAGAAACACAAAACATTAATTTGACCTTTTTTACTGTGCTTTCTCATCTAGTATTATTTATCTGCCTTGACACCTTTTCATATGCTTATGCTAAAAATTGCTAGAACTTGCCACACTTTATGTCTGACCTTTTTTGTTTCCTTCCTCTCTCCCCCTTCCCCTCCTCAGGTTTTCAGAGTGGGAGTGGACAGTAGCTGAGCTCGTGATCTTATCTTGCTTGGATTTCTTCTGATACATGTACTGTCTAGAGTATTACTCTATTTGTAATTACACTTGAGGGATATTATTATGGTTTTTGTACTCTGATATTATTGAGACAGTTGGTTTTATTATGGACTTTTTGGTATTTGAAAAATATAATGTTGTAACTGGTTTGGCATGATGTTTTCTTTTATAAATAAAAGCTAAGTTATTCCATTACATAGTTATATCTATCTTCTGAATTTCAGTTGTTGTTTACCTTTTGCGCTTCAAGAATTCCATATAAGAATCTCTATCCTGCAAAGATTAATTATCCTATCCACTAAACTTAAAACTATATTTTTTTTAATGTTAGTATTTGGTTCCATATAAGATTCTCTATCTTATCTTAGTAAATAGAGAATCTTGTATAAATATCTATGTAAACCAAGCCAAGTGTCACAATTTGCATAAAACTCAAAATGGAAAAGAATTCAAATTTTATGTATTGCTTCATCATCGCTTTAATCACAATTTCTCAAGTCTTTCGCATAGCAACAACTCGAGCTCCCATGACGATTTATGGTGACAAATTGGAATCTAACATTCATATTAAAGAAGAAGACCAAGAAATGGACAATATGATGGTTACAAAAGGACTTGGCAACCATCATATTGTCCATTTCTTGGTGTGCTTCTTTAATATGAATGTTAGATTCCAATTTGTCGCCATAAATTATCATGGGAGCTCGAGCGGTTTCTATGCAAAAGACTTCAGAAATTGTGATTGTAGCAAAGACGAAGTAACATATAAAATTTTATTATAAAAGAAAACATCATGACAAACCAATTACAACATTATATTTTTCAAATACCAAAAAGTCTCTAATAAGAACATCTGTCTCAGTAATATCATAGTACAAAATCCATAACAATATCCCTCAATGTCATTAAAAATAGAGTAATACTCAAGATAGTTCATGTATCATAAGCAATCCAAGCAAGATAAGATCACGAGCTCAGCTACTGTCTACTCCCACTCTGAGAACCTGAGGGGGAGGGGGGGAGGGAGAGAGCGGAAGAAAACAAAAAAAGGCCAGACATAAAGTCTGGCGAGTTCTAGCAATTTTTAGCATAAGCATATTAAAGGTGTCAAGACAAACAAATAATACTAGATGAGAAGCATAGTGAAAAAGGTCAAATTAATGTTTTTTTGTTTCTGCTTAGTTATCTTTTGTCATGCAAATTTGTTCTTATATGCACCAAAGTCGCATATAAATAATTTTATATATGTTATGGTGCTCTACAACTAAGTGGATTGATTAGTGCTAATATGATAAGTTTTCAATGCTTAAGGAACTGCCATATTCTTCTAATGGGTATTTTCCACTTTGATGAGCTTTAATTTTAAAACCAACAGAAAAAAAATTCCTTTATACGAGGAATGCTCAAAGTTTTACTAACTTTTCATGACTTGGCTTTCGTGTTAAGGACTATCCCTTAGGGATTTTCATTTTTAGATCTTAACAAACCAGTACAAACTTTTGATGATTCCATGTGAATAAAATTGACATAAAGTTCTAAGAAATAGATTAAATGGTATGCTGTATATCAAGATAATTTTCCGTAAATAAAATAAGATTATAAAAATATAGCTATATACCATATGCGAAGCATGGGTTTTTTATGCTGTTATTTTTTAAGTAACATCACATTTCTTCAGCTTAGAACTCCATATATGTATGTGCTGTTATTTTATGCATAATAGATTAATGCTATATATTATCCTCTTATAATTTATGATAGATAGTAACTTAAGTTAACAGGTCCAAAAATATTATCATCGAAATATGATACAATTTCTTAAAATATTTCGTTGTATGTTAAGTTGTTTCAGAAAATGTTTTTTCTATCAATTCTCAAAGTGTTATATATATATATATATATGTATGTATGTATGTATGTATGTATATAAATAAAACCCGTTCACAACCGAAACATAATGATCACCAAGAATTTAAATTAAAATGTAGTGACAAACTAATGAATTTAAGCCGCATTATGGTATCTATATTGTGAGAAGCTCGTAACAGGCTAAAATTTGAAAAACTACGATTAATTTAAGTGCAAAAGACAAAGGCTGATATTTACATAAAGCAATTCCGTATTAGGCACATACTGTAGGTAAATACATTATGTTTTTGTATCCTTTATTTTGGACATCATATATATATTTTTTTCACTGATCACTGAACTTGCTAAAATTGTGGATATCGCATAATTATTATGGAACTTCATGGTTAATTTAGTGTTTGTCACCTTTTCCATTTTTAAGATGTTGCATATTTAAAAATGACAGTCTCTTGCCTGTTTAATACACTGGCATCATGATCTGCCAATTCCATATCAAAGTATGCCCATGCCAGTAAAAGACAAAAAAATGACATTTCATTTAACATATATATACTTGGAATTTTAATCTTCAGCGATTATTGATTTTTCTGCGTTTTTCTTATTTTTATTATATCATGCAAATTTTCAGGCAAAAGCCCTGATGGACACTACTTTATCTAGACTAGATAATAATGTTCACTGCACCTGGAAAAATTGCCTACATCTTTTAAAATCCCTCCTTGCCCACCTAAAAGTCATTGTGATGGAAAGTCTCCTGTAATTTCATCTGAAGTACCCTATATAGTACTAAGTACATACAAACAAATGTATTTACATTTTTTTTAAATACCCATTTCAAAATAAATTCAATATTTTAAAACATAAAAATCTTGGTTTGTTACAGAAATATGAATGGAGATTTTGAACGATATTTAAAGAGGCGTATGGTTTGTTCTAGAAATGTCGCACTTGTGGGTAGAGGCTGAGAGTATTTTAGAACCAGTCAAATGAAAAAGACACTATTTTTTAGCTATGAATAAAGCTTGGTAAGACAGATGCTATTTTTTTTTACATTTTTTTAAATACCATACATAATATTAAGTACATACAAACAAATGTATTTACATTTTTTTAAATACCCATTTCAAAATAAATTTGATATTTTAAAACGTAGAAATCTTCGTTCGTTACAGAAACGTGAACGGAGATTATGAACGATATTTAAAGGGGTGTATGTGCACAGAATGAACTGGGAAGGAAGATATGGTTGTCGCTTTAATACATAATGGTACACAGAAAATTATGCTGGGTTGGTTCATGTGTTCTTGGATATGGCTGTTTTATTGGGCTTGGGCCTTTTAAATTTTAAAGAAAAGTGTTATGTATGTATAAATAAAAATAGAATACATATTATATGAATTATATATTAAAGTGCATATATAAAACTTTGATAATGGTGTATGTGCCATGAGTCCTTATGGTAGCTTCATTTTCTAATAAACTTTTATGATTTTATGCACTGGTACTCATAAGGGAAATATCCATTCATATACGACTTGGTCTTATAAGTTACCTCATTTTTAAAGAATAAATGTTTTATGTTTCTCACACCAGCTCCATTATTGACCTGGATTTTATTGTGCCTTTCCTAAATTTTAGGTGCTCATACTTTTCGACATAGGTAGTCCCGTAGTTAAGGTTTGCAGGTAGTCTTGGAGTCATTGTTTAGATCAGGTATTGGATTAGGTTGGGGTTGTATTGGGAACATTTTGTATTCTTCTGCTAGCATCGTAGTATTTTCCGCAGCGTACTTATGTACTCTAATATAAAATATTGTCATGTTAATAAAAGTTCATTTGTTTTTGTTCTAATGTGTTATTACCCTAGGCGACGTGGACTCCATCGTTTGATTCTCTGCCATTTAAATACTTGGATTTTCGAAGGTCGAAAGTCCAGATCGTTACAACGGTATAGATAATCTCTAGATGAAAGCTATCTAGTAGAGACATTCAACTGGCAGTCCTTCTGATGTGAAGGTTCCCGGTCTTCAAATGTGAAAGTCTATGTTCCGAATATAATATTCGTTATTTGGAAGAGACCTTGATTCAACACTATCTAACATGATGCAATAGATAAGCTTTGCACCTGCTCCTATACGAGCAATGGCAGAAATTGAGACATTTGACCCAATCTTTGCAATTTTTGTACCACTAGCGCCTTGTCTCCATCCATTACTATGGTCCATACTTCATGCCGATACACTAACCTTTTCCTCGTTTTAACAAAAACTCAGCTATCTTTCCCATGAAAAAGAACCCAAACACTATAGGTTCACACATGTACACAGTTGTGTACACACTTCACCATGCACATGCACCAATAACCCACTGCTTCGCTTATCCTCCAGACCATCTTCGCAAGTCATTTTTCTGATCAGGGTCATCACCAACCCACCGTTCAAGCTCCAGAACTTTTCTTAGCAAACAGGTGATAACAGAAGATTTCAAGAAAAGATTTACTACATATGAAAATAAACCCATGGTTTTGATTTATATTTTTCTATATTCAAGCATTTCTTATATATGTAATATATTATAATATTATCTCTCAAAAATGTGTAGTCGGTTTTAACATTATAACAATGATTATACTGTTATACTCCTGACGTCAAAATGGTCCATTTCACTTAGATACAGCGGGTTTAATACAAGGTTCTTAATGCACTGTTATGTTTTGTGTTCAACCTTTCCAGTACATATATTTTTCTTCCCTTTTATTTATTTACCCTGCGCCCCCTCTTCTTACTATCTTAATCACATGAATATACATTTCAGCTGCATAACCCATGCGTGTATACTCTTGGGTGCAGCATTTCCTCTTCATGCATCCCTACGCAATGAACTCCCTAGACTTTCCTTTTCATCCCCTCCATATCTTCACTCAAACAACCAGTGTATATTTGTTTCAATTTCACTCACCACTATATACGCTTGTCTAGCAAAATTCCATACAACGTCCCAGTAGCCATTGCTTCTGCGTAGCAATCTAAACAGGTGCTATTTGATGCTATATTTATTATGTGTCAACACCATATTCTTGCCTCATACATTCAGGTGCAACTACACTTCCCATTTGAAACGAACAAGCCGCATAGCTACTACCGCATACACTTGAACTTTGTCTATATCCGTCACCAAACCATTCGAAAACACCTATAGTCAAGAACTATATTGTTTCTCCTTTTGATAAATATACTTCTATTTTTATTTTTATTTTTAAGTAAAGCAAGGCCATACCCCAACAAAACTCACGCTACACACCAGGTGAATCTCTGCATCAAAGTAATGCGCGCACACCATTCAGTTAAGCAAATTCTAAATAAATTTGGATTTAAGAATTTCCTGTTTATACCATTAATAAGGCACTACTGGATGTTATTAGCAACAGGCAATCATGTAAAAATATAAAATCCTAACAACTTTAAATGGGTTGGGTGTGTATACACGGGCTTAGTTTATAAGTATTGTTGTATTTCCTCATTTGAACAGAACAAGGTATACAGCATGACACCAAAACCCATTCTCAAATTTCAAATCTTTTACTTACACAACAATCATGCCTTAGAGAAAATAATTCATATGAAGGTGGCATATACAAAATCATTACTCAGCAATTACTAACTTCATGGAAACAAAGTAGAAAAAGGTTTACTCACCTTCATGTCCATAGTTCTTATGCATTCAAGCTACCAGTTTTCTCTAGTTCTCTGTTCTCCTATTTGATGTTCATTTTAAATTTTCCGTCTTTTGTTTTGTTTGCCATTTATGTTTTAAATAAGAAGACTGATCATATGAAATGCAATGCAATAGCCAGGTGTATTTATAGATGAAAATTATAATAAAATTATGTGTGTGCGTGTGTGTGCGCGCGCTAAGTAGTAGGCTTTTGCAGCGAAGGTGTGGGCTACCATAAATTGATTGAGAGGAATGATGTCATTTCTATTCAAATATTTCCAAGCTACAAGCTCGGCCATGCCATGTGCAAGGGTTTTAAGGCTTAGTAGTGAAGTAACTTAGGTTATAGATTTCTATGTAGCTCAGTCATAGGCTGTCTATCAATTACATAGCCATGTTCTTAGCTGTTATTGCCCATTCTTTGATTGAAAGGGATATGTACTTAAGGCTTGCCACCTTCTATTTCTCCTCAGACTTTAGCATATGGTCTGTCATGTTATTGATGTATAAATATATGTACAACCATAGGCTAACATGCAAAAAAATCTAGGCTTTGTCACCAAGCTTGGGCTGTCTACAATGGAAGGGATTTTCTAGCTGTTTTGATTTGAAAGGAGGTAGGCTAAGTGTATTTTATCAGTTCTTCCAGGCTGATGGTACATTTCAGTATGTCTCCTTTCCATGTACACAGCTAATCTATATAAGTACGCAAATATACTCAGTCCATGTGCAAAAAGATCCAAATGTTATATGCTTAGTTCCTAAGCCATTCATGGTTATCACTATGCCTATTGTTTAGGATGTCTACAACACATATAGATAAGCTGCTTATTGATTTGATTGAGGTGATAGTGTAGGCTATATATATCTTCATTGGAAAGGGAAGTCTAGTCCCTTAGCTTGCTATGTACATGGATTTGTACAACATATGTACAAGTGTTTTTGAATATATTTATACTTAGTATCTAAGTAAATGCAAGATATTTAGCAAAGTATATCATGGATTTCTAATAGTAAATCAATTTATAAAACTAATATTCTCATTAGTTATAAATTAAAACCCAACATTATGTTTATATGAGTTTAAAACAACTTTAAATACAAAATAATGAAACAACGCCTACTTATGTATATATAAATATATCAAGTGAAAATATACAGTGTAACGGCTGGAAATTTTCGACTCCTCGAGAGTCGAAAATTCCGAGACGTTAGTGAAAGAAAGTAGAGGGTGAGGAAGAAAAGATAGAACTAATAGAATAGAAGAAGAAGAAGAACTTACATCATCAGAGTAAACACGAATCTTACAGCGGAACGAATAAAATATAACATAACTTTGAAATACAAATCAGTACTCGTATATACATACCATTTCAAAGTACAACACTTAACAACACAGCGGAATAATAATAGCAATAATCCTGAAGCCTCCTGCCCCAAGCTCTCCAAGTGTATCTGCAAAATCCTGACTACTTGACTGCCCGTACAAATTTAGGCACCCAAGAGTTTAGGGAAAACAAACAAAATAAACTTCGGGTCAGTCATGGGACTGGTGTGAATAAAACTCCAACACTTGGTTAAATAAAGGATATCTTTCTGATATTATACTAATGTCTAAATACAAATAGATATCAATCTAGCAGAACGCTTGCATCTCACGTTCCACATACATAGTATACAAATAAAATCGTGAGCGCTTATTGGAGATTGGAATCCAACAGACAAGGTATGGGAGCACCTTCCGATCAGTGTACTCTAGAGGAGATACACTAGGGTTCAACAAGAACGTCTTGCAACCCGGCCACACATGACCGTTCACTCATTTAGCTTGAGTGTAACGAATATATTATCACCGATGGTTGGGATCAGCAACCATCCTTCCCGATAAGGGACAGCATTGAAATAGATTATAAAGAAGTACAATTGAATATTCTCTAGATGGTGATAATACACCCTGCTTGGGTATGGCCCAACTAGCCATGCTGCCTAGCCCAACTTCTGTTATTTCCCGGTTGTGAGGTTTGAGGTCACGTTTATCACTTTGACAGATTATTGCTTCAATTACTTTGAATGCCACATCGTCATACCCGCCAAATCATTATCGATTTCTCAAGGCATCACGAGTATAAAAGCTAAGAGAAACGAATTTCTCCGCCACCAACGTAATACATTTAAAGAGATCAACATATGATTCGTTAAGAATACTTTGTCAGACACTCGTCCATATACGTTGTTCTGGGACTGAATAAACCGAAGGCACTATTCAGTGAATCCATCCTACCTAGGCTTTTCACAATAGCCCTTGCACTTTACTCCGTCTTCAATTATCTTCAGCATACTTGATTCGCAACGCTTATGCCAATACGGAGTGGTTCTTCGGATAATAATCCAACCGGTCTCTCCATATTTACAATGTAAAAATGGTCAAAACTATGATAGTCTTTGATTCAACTATCAAATGAAAACATGTCGGTGTACAAACAACGATCTTATTTCCAAATGGGAATTCGATCGATCAATCATCATATGTTCATATTTCCTTATTTCATATATTTAGAAAATATATGTTATTAATCATTGGAAAACATTTCCATAGCTTATTTTCACATCACTATTATTTCGCAACTATCAGTCCCTAACTGTAACTAGTATGAGAACAATTCTCTAAGTATCAATCCGGAAGGTCCAAACCAACATCAGATCGTCACTTAGAAAACCGTTCAACTTACCCTCTCCAGTCAGTTTCTGAATTTGCTTAACTCTATTTCTTAAATTCTTATCATGAAAACATTACATTTTCTATGTTTAGAAAACATATCTGATTATATTTGGAAAACGTTCCCAAAACTCATTTACGGATTTCAAATGAACGTTGTATAAAACATCGTAACGCTTAATCCATTAATCTCTTATTACTTAACTATATTTCAAATCAACCTTTTCTATCGAACCACAACTATTACTTTGTCAATTCTGAAGTCAATCAAGTTGGGGTATAATTACCTCTCAGACCTTAATTGAACAACGTCCTTTACTGTGAAATAGATGAAGCTCGTCACTCACTTTTTCCAATCATCTGTTTACGCAAATTCTCGGATTCAGGTTATGAATCTACTTCTTATATGAAAACGTTTGATTATAACTATTACGTTATAATTCCTACTTCTGCAATATCTAACCTAAATTATAACTTAATCTCCTAACTCGAATAATTTAACAGACACCTAATTTCTAAATCAATAACTAAATCTTGATTTAAACCCTGGAAAGTAAATAGTACTTTCCCGAATTCGCTATAATCGAATTCGACGTATGACTCTCTTTCGAGTAATCTCTATTCGATTAACTCTCTCTTTTTAATAACTTATATTCGATAAACTCTATTTCGATTAACTCCTATCGAATAACTAATATTCGAATAACTCTTCTTGGTTGGCTCTATTCATTAACTCTTATCGAATAACAAATATTCGATTTTCATAAATGTGTCAATTCTTATCGAATAATAACATCCGATTTAACTTAAATGGATTTACTCTTATCGAATAACTTATTCGATTAACTCAACTTGATTTTCTAACTCGATTATCTCAACTCGATTTCTTAACTCGATTACTTAACTTAACCTAAATCGATTAACTCAACTCAAATCGATTAACTTAATTTGATTTACTCCTTCGAATAACCCATTCGAATAACTTAATTGATTAACTCCTTCGAATAACTTACCTTCGAATAACTAATATTCGATTTACTCTTCGAATATCTAATATTCGGTAACTCTTCTCAAATGAATAACATTTGATTTCTCCACTCGAATAAACTATATTCGGTTACTCTTCCCTCGAACACACTATATTCGATAACTCTACTTCGAATAAGTGATATTCGGCAACTCTACTCGATTAACTCCACTTGGATAACTCTAACTGGTCAACTCTAACTGGTCAACTTTAACTGTTTATCTTTAACTGGTAAACTTTAACTGGTTAACTCAAATGGTTTAACCTAACTGGTTAACTCAAATGGTTTAACCTAACTTGATTTACTTGTCTCGATTAACTGAACTAATCCACTTAGTTTAACTTAGTTAATTCACTTTGATTAACTCTAACCGATTTACTTAGTTTAACTCAGCTAATTCACTTTGATTAACCCAACTAATTTACTTCGATTAACCAATTAGTTTAACTTGACTAATTCACTTAGTTTGACGCAACTAATCCACTTTGATTTACAAATTAGTTTAACTTAACTAAGTCACTTAGTTTGACGCAACTAATTCACTTTGATTTACCAATTAGTTTAACTTAACTAATTCACTTCGATTAACCGCTTAGTTTATCTTAACTAATTTACTTTGGTTAACTTAACCAATTACTTTGATTAACTCGACTAACTTGCTTTGGTTAACCTAACAAATTACTTTGTTTAACTCTATTTGAATAAGTAATTCGAATCACTCTAATGTGTTTAACTCTATTCAAATATCTAATTCGAATAACTCATTTCGAATAACTAAATTCGATTAACTCCTTTTATTAACGTTTATTCATTTCAAAAGATTTCCTTTTTACAACGTTTATCCATTTATAAAGATTTACTTTTTACAACGTTTATCCATTTATAAAGATTTACTTTTAGTAACGGTTCTTCACTTTATAAATGTCCTTTTAATAACGTTTCTACTTCTCTATATAAGTCCAGACTTATATATATACCATTTATCAACGATAAATAATTTATTAAATTTATAAAACATTATTTATAAATTAATCTACTTCAATTTATCTGTTTAAAACAGATTTCCTATTTAATATCTCATTTAAATCCATATCGTGTTATACCGTGTGCGAAGCACGTGTTTAAATCTATCCTTGTATAATTCTATTTATTTTCCGAACAAGTGTTCCTTTATTTATTCCCTAAATAAATATTCCTTTATTCCATTTATTTATAATCTAAATAAATGTTCCTTTATTTATTTCCTAAATAAATATTCCTTTATATCCATTTATTTATAATCTAAATAAATGTTCCTTTATTTATTTCCTAAAATAAATATTCCTTTATATTCTAATTCATTTATTTTCTAAATAAATGTTTCTATTTTATTTCATTTATTTTCTAAATAAATGTTTCCTTTTTCATTTATTTATTTTCTAATTAAATAAATGTTTTCCTTTTATAAAATCCTATCGATTTTATAAATAAGATTCATTTTCAATATAAACATTGAAAATCCCCTTATCAACATTCGGTATGTTATGGTATTCAATCATATCAAATCACGATGTTCAATATCATCCAAGCACATATAATTTCCCACAGATTTTATAACATATCATATAACAATATATGAAAAACAATAAAATAACTGTTGAGGAATCCAGTCGGATTCCTCCAACCTGTTTCCCTGCATCACAGATGTTAGACAATATAGATAACATCACTTTCAGTTCCATATGATATATTCTGTTAAACAGAGTCAATATAGAAATTTAACTAACTGACTAGCAGTTCAATCAATCAACCAACACACAACAATCAACAGATGATTAACAGTTCTAAAAATACATTATAAAAATATAATTGTTCAGAGTTGGTGAGTTTTACTCACATTTGCGTGTTAGCCGTTAAATAACGGTTTGCGTTATTTGACTCAGTCGGACAATTTATTTCGCCATAAATTGTAACGATCTCTGATTCACTCTCGGTCAGTCTCATTGTGTTGCTCCCGTGCATACGATCCCAACGCAACTTACGGTTCGTCAATCTGATACCGTATGTAGAAGATACGCATTTTACAAGATTATACACTAATTAAAATAAACTTTAACTAATTAAATCCCTTTTCAAAATTGGGCCTCACCCAAATGAAATAGCCCATCCTCATACGTGGACACCCAGGTCCGCACATTCCTTTCCTTTACAAAACATTTCTCAATTCCACCGTATACTTTTGAACCCAACTTTCCCCCTTTGACCCATCGTTTGACCACCGTTTGCTCTCCTTCCGTCCATCTTCTCCAAACGCCGCCTCCACCATCCTTCTCAGCACCCAAAACCGCTCCTTCCAGTCACCATCTCCACCACTCCGGCGTACCTCCATCATGTCAGAACCGTCCAACCTCACCCACGCCGAGCACAACCAGTCCCTCCCTCAACTCACCATCGGTTTCCAACCCGAGACCACCCTCGCCCGAACTGACCCATCACCAGGTGCTGGCGGCTACCCCCTTCCATCCAACGTCCCGGCACAGGCACGCTTCGGTGAAATGAATCGCACCCCAAAGTGAAGACCACCATAATGAAGCTCTTTAACTCATGAGTTCAGTGGATCTTAACGCGCCCGATTTCGTGGAGTATAACTCCTGATTTAATTGTTTTGAAGACGTTCAAGGGTGGCGGCCTCTTTTTGATTTGGCAGAAGAAAAATGTGTTTAGGTCTTAACGAAAGTAAGGAGGGTATTTATATAGGCTTACATTCCTTGTGTATGGAAAATATATGTGTCTCGTGTAACATTCAACACCATGGTTAGTGTCTACGCAAATGGATGGCCACGTTCTTCAGTTTTGGCCGTAGAATTTGGTTTTGCAGTACCATTTTAAATGAATGAATTTGGTCCATTTTTAATTTTTTATTAAATAAAAACTTAACGGTGATATTTCGCACAAAAATAACCTTATACGATCTCTATTTTTGACAAACTAAACTATTCCTAGCATAGAAAAATATTTCGGATTCAATGGGACAGGTTTCGTCGAATTCCGACACCGTTTGCGAAAATCCCTTAGAAAATATTAATGAAAAACACCGAGCATTAATTCATTAAAATTACAGAAAAAATCCTAAAAATATGAGGCCTTGACGTTTCACTAGACCTCTTCCTAAGGTTTCGTATGAAACTTGTTTCGTTGGATTTCGAGTTCGTTTGACCAGTTAACCATTCAGTTTAGTTTGTTTCTAGTTAAAAACATAGTGTACCGTACTATGAAATATTCTGTTCACGTAGGGACTGTTATGGACAGAAACAAAAATACCATTGAAATGAGTGACGTGCTCTGGTCCCAAAAATGTAATAATACCGGTAGATGGACTCATATTGTGAAATCCCGAAATGTCGATACAGGGTGCACAATACTACAAATAAAAAGTTGCTTATTTAATTCATTAAAAATTACAGTAAAATTCTAAAAATTAAATTATCACTACGCCTCAAAAGAACCTCGTCTAAATTCGAAACCGATATGCAGTTATATCAAATAAACCATTACGGTCGATGGACGATTCTATAGCGACTATTCTAAAATTTGATTTGGACGTAACTCAAAATCTACACGACGAAATCCCGATTTTTCTTCTCCACTAGAAAGATATACTCCATCAGCTCCACACGTTTCTTGTTTCACAGAAATCCGGCTTAGAATGAATCATGTACATTCAGTTGAAGTTCAAATCGCCAAATTGCGAACTGCCGCGACGTTTCAGGTTCGTTTTAATTATAATTATAAATTATAAGTTCGAACGTTGTACTTTAAGTTATCGATATCGCCAAATCGATATATAAATCATTAAATAAATTAATTATTCGACAGCTAACAAAACGCGCCATTACAGACTTCCCCCCTTAAAATAATTTCGTCCTCGAAATTGCTAAGTTAGAAAATGCTACTAACTCTACTAACTAGATTTAAAAATCTTTTTTGTTTACCTCTAAATTTCAGTTTCGGCTGGACCCATTTAATTTTAATTAATTTATTAATTCATTTCCGACCAACTAAAATTTTCAAAAATTCTAAAAATTTTCTAACACCTTAAATTTTCGAAAAATTTCGCCAGAACCTCCTTTTTACGGCTCAATACGTCAAACCACAACTCGCCTCTCTAGGCCTCCTCCAATCCAAAAGGAAATCAAAATAGCCAAGCGGCTTGCCAATTCGGCTCATAAAATCCATACTCATGTATGATATAAACTTGTACCTTTTTGTCGGGCATTTAACTCTATCCCTTTCATCTGCTACCACTTCAACATATACCAATGTTATCCATTCCAATTGATCTCCAATCAGTTCATATCCTCAAATCAAAATCGAATTTCATTCGAACTCTAATATCAAATTCCAAATTATTGACTTATCAATTTGGTTCCATTCTAGATTATCTCTAATCCAATTCAATTTTATTTAACTCGGTTCAAGTTAAATTTCAATTTATTTTTACTATCTCATTTTATTTAACTTCATTAGTTAAATTTTAATTCCAGAACTTAAGTTCCTTGGTTTCTTTCAAATCAATTTGAAATCATAATGCCAATTCAAAACCTTTGAATTTCTAAACAACTTGTTTTCTCAAAACAATTCAAAAACAAAACCTTTGGTAGTAATCCGTCACTTAGAACTTGAAAATGAACACTGATGATGTCTAGATTCATCATCAGAATCTATTTTCCAGCTATCAAAGTGAGTTCAATACTATATCATTTTCAATTTGAAAAACATTTTCAAAATCTCCCAGGAACTTAAAATTTCCTTATTTTAATTCCAAATCTGATTTAAATTCATATTTAATTCAAACTATTTCATATATTACATTCATATGAATTCTGATTGGTCATTTATAACCATTTCACCCTTTTATAATCTTATTCGATTATAATAACAACCAACACAATCAATATACTATAATAAATTCAAGATATATATCTCTTCTATAAACAAATATATTTTGGGAAAAATTATTTCATTTACCCTCTTTCAAAACATACCATGACGGTTCATCGTATTCGAGTGTTTAGTAACCTTTATCGATACAATGGATCAAACTGATCGTCCAGAATTCATAAGCCACTCAACCAATGAGTCTCCACAATATAAAACCATTTTATATTGAATAACAATTACGCGCTCATATATATACACTCAAACTCAATCTAGGATATTACTAATCCCATCTCTATCGAGTTATGCCACAGAGCCAAGGTAATCACTTAACTTAAGCTCTGATACCAACTGTAACGGCTGGAAATTTTCGACTCCTCGAGAGTCGAAAATTCCGAGACGTTAGTGAAAGAAAGTAGAGGGTGAGGAAGAAAAGATAGAACTAATAGAATAGAAGAAGAAGAACTTACATCATCAGAGTAAACACGAATCTCACAGCGGAACGAATAAAATATAACATAACTTTGAAATACAAATCAGTACTCGTATATACATACCATTTCAAAGTACAACACTTAACAACACAGCGGAATAATAATAGCAATAATTCTGAAGCCTCCTGCCCCAAGCTCTCCAAGTGTATCTGCAAAATCCCGACTACTTGACTGCCCGTACAAATTTAGGCACCCAAGAGTTTAGGGAAAACAAACAAAATAAACTCCGGGTCAGTCATGGGACTGGTGTGAATAAAACTCCAACACTTGGTTAAATAAAGGATATCTTTCTGATATTATACTAATGTCTAAATACAAATAGATATCAATCTAGCAGAACGCTTGCATCTCACGTTCCACATACATAGTATACAAATAAAATCGTGAGCGCTTATTGGAGATTGGATTCCAACAGACAAGGTATGGGAGCACCTTCCGATCAGTGTACTCTAGAGGAGATACACTAGGGTTCAACAAGAACGTCTTGCAACCCGGCCACACATGACCGTTCACTCATTTAGCTTGAGTGTAACGAATATATTATCACTGATGGTTGGGATCAGCAACCATCCTTCCCGATAAGGGACAGCATTGAAATAGATTATAAAGAAGTACAATTGAATATTCTCTAGATGGTGATAATACACCCTGCTTGGGTATGGCCCAACTAGCCATGCTGCCTAGCCCAACTTTTGTTATTTCCCGGTTGTGAGGTTTGAGGTCACGTTTATCACTTTGACAGATTATTGCTTCAATTACTTTGAATGCCACATCGTCATACCCACCAAATCATTATCGATTTCTCAAGGCATCACGAGTATAAAAGCTAAGAGAAACGAATTTCTCCGCCACCAACGTAATACATTTAAAGAGATCAACATATGATTCATTAAGAATACTTTGTCAGACACTCGTCCATATACGTTGTTCTGGGACTGAATAAACCGAAGGCACTATTCAGTGAATCCATCCTACCTAGGCTTTTCACAATAGCCCTTGCACTTTACTCCGTCTTCAATTATCTTCAGCATACTTGATTCGCAACGCTTATGCCAATACGGAGTGGTTCTTCGGATAATAATCCAACCGGTCTCTTCATATTTACAACGTAAAAATGGTCAAAACTATGATAGTCTGTGATTCAACTATCAAATGAAAACATGTCGGTGTACAAACAACGATCTTATTTCCAATTGGGAATTCGATCGATCAATCATCATATGTTCATATTTCCTTATTTCATATATTTAGAAAATATATGTTATTAATCATTGGAAAATATATCCATAGCTTGTTTTCACATCACTATTATTTCGCAACTATCAGTCCCTAACTGTAACTAGTATGAGAACAATTCTCTAAGTCTCAATCCGGAAGGTCGAAACCAACATCAGATCGTCACTTAGAAAACCGTTCAACTTACCCTCTCCAGTCAGTTTCTGAATTTGCTTAACTCTATTTCTTAAATTCTTATCATGAAAACATTTCATTTTCTATGTTTAGAAAACATATCTGATTATATTTGGAAAACGTTCCCAAAACTCATTTACGGATTTCAAATGAACGTTGTATAAAACATCGTTACTTTTAATCCATTAATCGCTTATTACTTAACTATATTTCAAATCAACCTTTTCTATCGAACCACAACTATTACTTTGTCAATTCTGAAGTCAATCAAGTTGGGGTATAATTACCTCTCAGACCTTAATTGAACAACGTCCTTTACTGTGAAATAGATGAAGCTCGTCACTCACTTTTTCCAATCATCTGTTTACGCAAATTCTCAGATTCAGGTTACGAATCTACTTCTTATATGAAAACGTTTGATTATAACTATAACGTTATAATTCCTACTTCTGCTATATCTAACCTAAATTATAACTTAATCTCCTAACTCGAATAATTTAACAGACACCTAATTTCTAAATCAATAACTAAATCTTGATTTAAACCCTGGAAAGTAAATAGTACTTTCCCGAATTCGCTATAATCGAATTCGACGTATAACTCTCTTTCGAGTAATCTCTATTCGATTAACTCTCTCTTTTTAATAACTTATATTCAATAAACTCTATTTCGATTAACTCCTATCGAATAACTAATATTCGAATAACTCTTCTTAGTTGGCTCTATTCATTAACTCTTATCGAATAACAAATATTCGATTTTCATAAATGTGTCAATTCTTATCGAATAATAACATCCGATTTAACTTAAATGGATTTACTCTTATCGAATAACTTATTCGATTAACTCAACTTGATTTTCTAACTCGATTATCTCAACTCGATTTCTTAACTCGATTACTTAACTTAACCTAAATCGATTAACTCAACTCAAATCGATTAACTTAATTTGATTTACTCCTTCGAATAACCCATTCGAATAACTTAATTGATTAACTCCTTCGAATAACTTACCTTCGAATAACTAATATTCGATTTACTCTTCGAATATCTAATATTCGGTAACTCTTCTCAAATGAATAACATTTGATTTCTCCACTCGAATAAACTATATTCGGTTACTCTTCCCTCGAACACACTATATTCGATAACTCTACTTCGAATAAGTGATATTCGGCAACTCTACTCGATTAACTCCCCTTGGATAACTCTAACTGGTCAACTCTAACTGGTCAACTTTAACTATTTATCTTTAACTGGTAAACTTTAACTGGTTAACTCAAATGGTTTAACCTAACTGGTTAACTCAAATGGTTTAACCTAACTTGATTTACTTGTCTCGATTAACTGAACTAATCCACTTAGTTTAACTTAGTTAATTCACTTTGATTAACTCTAACCGATTTACTTAGTTTAACTCAGCTAATTCACTTTGATTAACCCAACTAATTTACTTCGATTAACCAATTAGTTTAACTTGACTAATTCACTTAGTTTGACGCAACTAATCCACTTTGATTTACAAATTAGTTTAACTTAACTAAGTCACTTAGTTTGACGCAACTAATTCACTTTGATTTACCAATTAGTTTAACTTAACTAATTCACTTCGATTAACCGCTTAGTTTATCTTAACTAATTTACTTTGGTTAACTTAACCAATTACTTTGATTAACTCGACTAACTTGCTTTGGTTAACCTAACAAATTACTTTGTTTAACTCTATTCGAATAAGTAATTCGAATCACTCTAATGTGTTTAACTCTATTCAAATATCTAATTCGAATAACTCATTTCGAATAACTAAATTCGATTAACTCCTTTTATTAGCGTTTATTCATTTCAAAAGATTTCCTTTTTACAACGTTTATCCATTTATAAAGATTTACTTTTTACAACGTTTATCCATTTATAAAGATTTACTTTTAGTAACGGTTCTTCACTTTATAAATGTCCTTTTAATAACGTTTCTACTTCTCTATATAAGTCCAGACTTATATATATACCATTTATCAACGATAAATAATTTATTAAATTTATAAAACATTATTTATAAATTAATCTACTTCAATTTATCTGTTTAAAACAGATTTCCTATTTAATATCTCATTTAAATCCATATCGTGTTATACCGTGTGCGAAGCACGTGTTTAAATCTATCCTTGTATAATTCTATTATTTTCCGAACAAGTGTTCCTTTATTTATTCCCTAAATAAATATTCCTTTATTCCATTTATTTATAATCTAAATAAATGTTCCTTTATTTATTTCCTAAATAAATATTCCTTTATATCCATTTATTTATAATCTAAATAAATGTTCCTTTATTTATTTCCTAAAATAAATATTCCTTTATATTCTAATTCATTTATTTTCTAAATAAATGTTTCTATTTTATTTCATTTATTTTCTAAATAAATGTTTCCTTTTTCATTTATTTATTTTCTAATTAAATAAATGTTTTCCTTTTATAAAATCCTATCGATTTTATAAATAAGATTCATTTTCAATATAAACATTGAAAATCCCCTTATCAACATTCGGTATGTTATGGTATTCAATCATATCAAATCACGATGTTCAATATCATCCAAGCACATATAATTTCCCACAGATTTTATAACATATCATATAACAATATATGAAAAACAATAAAATAACTGTTGAGGAATCCAGTCTGATTCCTCCAACCTGTTTCCCTGCATCACAGATGTTAGACAATATAGATAACATCACTTTCAGTTCCATATGATATATTCTGTTAAACAGAATCAATATAGAAATTTAACTAACTGACTAGCAGTTCAATCAATCAACCAACACACAACAATCAACAGATGATTAACAGTTCTAAAAATACATTATAAAAATATAACTGTTCAGAGTTGGTGAGTTTTACTCACATTTGCGCGTTAGCCGTTAAATAACGGTTTGCGTTATTTGACTCAGTCGGACAATTTATTTCACCATAAATTGTAACGAGCTCTGATTCACTCCCGGTCAGTCTCATTGTGTTGCTCCCGTCCATACGATCCCAACGCAACTTACGGTTCGTCAATCTGATACCGTATGTAGAAGATACGCATTTTACAAGATTATACACTATTAAAAATAAACTTTAACTAATTAAATCCCTTTTCAAAATTGGGCCTCACCCAAATGAAATAGCCCATCCTCATACGTGGACACCCAGGTCCGCACATTCCTTTCCTTTACAAAACATTTCTCAATTCCACCGTATACTTTCGAACCCAACTTTCCCCCTTTGACCCATCGTTTGACCACCGTTTGCTCTCCTTCCGTCCATCTTCTCCAAACGCCGCCTCCACCATCTTTCTCAGCACCCAAAACCGCTCCTTCCAGTCACCATCTCCACCACTCCGGCGTACCTCCATCATGTCAGAACCGTCCAACCTCACCCACGCCGAGCACAACCAGTCCCTCCCTCAACTCACCATCGGTTTCCAACCCGAGACCACCCTCACCCGAACTGACCCATCACCAGGTGCTGGCGGCTACCCCCTTCCGTCCAACGTCCCGGCACAGGCACGCTCCGGTGAAATGAATCGCACCCCAAAGTGAAGACCACCATAATGAAGCTCTTTAACTCATGAGTTCAGTGGATCTTAACACGCCCGATTTCGTGGAGTATAACTCCTGATTTAATTGTTTTGAAGACGTTCAAGGGTGGCGGCCTCCTTTTGATTTGGCAGAAGAAAAATGTGTTTAGGTCTTAACGAAAGTAAGGAGGGTATTTATATAGGCTTACATTCCTTGTGTATGGAAAATATAAGTGTCTCGTGTAACATTCAACACCATGGTTAGTGTCTACGCAAATGGATGGCCACGTTCTTCAGCTTTGGCCGTAGAATTTGGTTTTGCGGTACCATTTTAAATGAATGAATTTGGTCCATTTTTAATTTTTTATTAAATAAAAACTTAACGGTGATATTTCGCACAAAAATAACCTTATACGATCTCTATTTTTGACAAACTAAGCTATTCCTAGCATAGAAAAATATTTTGGATTCAATGGGACAGGTTTCGTCGAATTCTGACACCGTTTGCGAAAATCCCTTAGAAAATATTGATGAAAAACACCGAGCATTAATTCATTAAAATTACAGAAAAAATCCTAAAAATATGAGGCCTTGACGTTTCACTAGACCTCTTCCTAAGGTTTCGTATGAAACTTGTTTCGTTGGATTTCGAGTTCGTTTGACCAGTTAACCATTCAGTTTAGTTTGTTTCTAGTTAAAAACATAGTGTACCGTACTATGAAATATTCTGTTCACGTAGGGACTGTTATGGACAGAAACAAAAATACCATTGAAATGAGTGACGTGCTCTGGTCCCAAAAATGTAATAATACCGGTAGATGGACTCATATTGTGAAATCCCGAAATGTCGATACAGGGTGCACAATACTACAAATAAAAAGTTGCTTATTTAATTCATTAAAAATTACAGTAAAATTCTAAAAATTAAATTATCACTACGCCTCAAAAGAACCTCGTCTAAATTCGAAACCGATATGCAGTTATATCAAATAAACCATTACGGTCGATGGACGATTCTATAGCGACTATTCTAAAATTTGATTTGGACGTAACTCAAAATCTACACGACGAAATCCCGATTTTTCTTCTCCACTAGAAAGATATACTCCATCAGCTCCACACGTTTCTTGTTTCACAGAAATCCGGCTTAGAATGAATCATGTACATTCAGTTGAAGTTCAAATCGCCAAATTGCGAACTGCCGCGACGTTTCAGGTTCGTTTTAATTATAATTATAAATTATAAGTTCGAACGTTGTACTTTAAGTTATCGATATCGCCAAATCGATATATAAATCATTAAATAAATTAATTATTCGACAGCTAACAAAACACGCCATTACATACAGATAGGATTTTTAAATAATTATTAGACTAATAATTACATCCAATATTTTCCATATTAATAAGGGGTAAAACAAATTACAAACAAATTCCCAAATCTTATCCATCTGATAATATACAAACTGGCTAAAGGAATTTTAAGTTATTAAAAATATACCTAAAATTCTCCGATATTTACTATTTAATAAATTATTAAAATATTCCAAATTAAATTGTGTTATGAAATCAATAAAAAAACCGGGACATTACAATCTACCCCCCTTAAAAGAATTTCGTCCTCGAAATTAAAAAGTAATGAGAGAATTCCAGTGATATCTATATCCACATAACACATACATGGGTCATCCCCTAACAATTACGACAAACAAGGCGTCCAAAATACACAAGTTAATTGCCAAACAATTCACAGCAATCAAGACATTTAATACATCAGCAATCAGCTATCACTCACATCCATCTTCATAACTAGAAATATCTATTACTTACGGTTGGAAAAAATTTCCGTTACTTATTTATACATTTCTATTCTTCAACATCGATCCGTCACTGACCTCAAATTAGTAAGAAAAATAATTCTTTAAGTATCAACCCAGAAGACCGAAATCAACATCAGATCTATACACAGAAAATCATTTATCTCAACAAATCTCTAGTTAGGTTTCGATTTCTTAACCCCGGTTAAAATTTAAAATTCCAAAATCCAAATTTTCGGTTTTTATCCCAGAACAGTTTGAAATCACAAATCTCAATTTCATTGTAAATTCAAAACCTTTGAATTTTCCACAACATTTTTGTTCCCCAAACAATTTTCTAGCTTGTCTCATTTGTATATTCTCTTTCTTATACAAATACAATTTGGTTCAATATATATAACCATTTTTATTTTTTTATTTTATAATCTTGTTAGATTATAATATCAACAATCAACACATACATATATAACAGTAATTTCAGAAAGTTGTCCTTTCATATCAAAATAAAATTTTGGAAAAAAATGTTTCATTTACCCAGCGCTTTTAAAAAAATACTGTGTTGAATTACCCTATTCAAGTGTTTAGAAATCCCTACGGCCTCGTTAGTTAAACGCGTCGATTTAGAATTTTATACCACTCAACGGTTCAATCAACACAATATAAAACAGTTTTTATATTAAATAACAAATACGTGCTCATATGTATTCACTCATACTCAATCTAGGGTATTACTAACCCCATCTTTATCGAGTTTCGCCACAGAGCCAAGGTTACTACTCAACCTTCAACTCTGATACCAAGAGTAACGACCTGCAAATCCGTACCATTTGAATTGACTGAATACAACTCATGTCCAACCCAAATTGCACAGAAATATGAATCATTAATAGAAGAAGTTAAAGGATGATAAATAGAGAGAGAGAAATTTAGAATAGAAGAAAATAGATAGAAGATCGAACTGAACCACACCACATAATCTCACAATCGCAGCAGAACAAAATATAACATATAAAATCACTTTTGAAATACAAATTGGATTTGAACTTACATACATCATCAGAGTACATCACATACACAATACAGCAGAAATAAACTCTAACATCTAATGCTGAAGCCTCCTGCTCTAAGCTCCTCCAAATAAATCTGTAAAATCCCGAACCACTTAACAACCTGTACAAATTTGGACACCCAAGTGTTTAGGGAAAACAAAGAAAAATAAACTTTGGGTCAGTCATAGGACTGGTGTGAGTAAACGATTTTTAAACAGCTTAGTTTAAATAAAGGATATCTCATAAGACCACACCGTAAAAACGGAACGGGTTTTTCCCTACTTGTTTTACTTTTAAAACGTTTTGAATGAAAAGATAATAGTAGGACCGATCCACACATAAACATGGATGGTTTTTACCTTACGATAACCCAAAACATTTTGAAATCAACATTATTCTGATATTATAATTGTGTCTAAATACAAATAAGTAACAATCTAGCAGAATGCTTGCATCTCACGCTCTACATATATAGTATTCAATTAAAACCGCGGGCGCTTATTGGATAATGGATTTCCAACCATGACAAGGTATGGAACCACCTTCCAACAGTGTAACTGTAGAGGGGAATACACCGGGTTCAACAAGAACGCCTTGCAACTCGGCCCACACATAACCGACCACTCATTTCTCTTGAGTGTATCGAATATATTGTCACCTTACGGTTGCTAGCAACATAACCAATCCCGGGAGATACAGAAATAAAAGAAGTAACAAAAAAAATATTCTCTAGATGATGACAATACACCCTAATGGGAGCGACCCACATAGCCATGCTGCCTGCCCGATTTTTGTCGTTTTCCGATTGTAAGGCTTGAGGCTGAACTTACCTTAGACAAGTCATTTCTTTAAATGCCACATCGTCAATACCGTCAACCACTAATTGACTTCCCCAAAAATAAATTATGGGTATAAAGCAAAAGAAACGAATTCCTCTGCACCAACATAAATACGTTTGAAGAGATCAACATACGTGATTGGTTAGGCATACTCTGTCAGACATTCGTCCATACAAGTTATCCTAGGATTGGACAAACTGAAGGAACTATCATGTAAACAGAACATCCCTTGCAATACTTCGTCTTCAATGGTCTCCAATAAAAACTTTGACTTATAACGTATATCGAATTGAAGTGGAATTTAGATTCCGGTCTCTTCGAAAATGATAACAGAAAGTTCCAAATTTGATAGTCGGTTATTTAATTATCAAATACAAAATAAAATAAAACAAACATGTTTAACACCATTGGATCTTCTAAGTCATAAAATAATCTTTATTCCAATATTAACCTTGTATTTATTTCTGAATTGCTTTACAGAAATTACAACTTAGCAGTTCCCATGGCCTATATCAGTTGTCGTAACAAATGGCATTTGATTTGTTAATCTAATTTACATAAACAAGCATGTAAATATAATAAAATATTCTCTACTGATAACACAACATCTCAGCATATATAATTACTAATAAGATATGTCAACTAATAAATAGTAGAGCAATGTTTATTTCTGCTAAAAGTCTATTTTAAATAATCCAGTCGATACATAGTGGAACGGTGTTTTAATTCCACTGACGGATGTCAAATAAAAATATATAATTACGATTCATGTAATTATAACGACTTAATTAATTAATCAATTGGTTGAATATTTAACTTGTATATTTACTGTATTTATAGATCATTGTCGAGCAGTAGTTATATGTTAATACTGTTCACAGCTAAATTTACATTTGATTTTATTTAACCAATATCTGGTATAAAAATCACTTTTAATTAATTCATTTTAAATTGAATTGTTTAAACTCGATGACTATGTCGAGTGACTTTCAAACATCTTCGATCGACTCAAGTATACAACACGAGCCACTACTGTGACACCCTACGTCCGTTAATGTCACTCACAAAGGGAATACATTAAGTTTCATGAAGCGTTTTAGTAAATAGAACATAAACATTACAAGACAAATATAAAATTTTTGCAGCGGAATAAAAACAACTTTTATTAATCATAAAGAATGTTACACCATATGTCTGAAAATACATAAACTATGTTCATCATTAAAACTTCTGTCTTGTACTTTAAATATCATAGTACAATAGTAAAGAAAGCATAATCCCCAAATCATAAGCCATAGTAGCAAAGATAGGAACTTGAGCAATACATCTAGAAGCTCCAAGAAAGATGATAGCAGAATCCTGACTAAGCCTGAGAACTCCCTCCCTTGAGAACCTGGGGGGAGAAACGGAAGAAAGAAGGAAAAACAAAAAGGGTCAGACATAAAGTATGGCGAGTCTAGTTACTTTTAGCCAGTAAATAAATAAACATAACATGATAGGCATATAAAGTAGATAATGGAAACCATACAATAACAGGTGTGACAAGGCAGATAGGTTAAGGGGTAAATGCTTCTAATGATTCTTCTGCACCATTACTAGTATAATCAAGATGAGATGATCCCTTCCACCATAAGCTGGTAGACTAGGGCATACATCCGAGTATACCCTAACCACTACCCTAATCGATCGGCTCCTTACTCTGTAGATATCCTTTGTCGGCCCCACAGTAGGGGTATGACTTCCCTAAAGTGGCAACCGAAGATTTGCACAGGCATACCTACTGGTGTCACGGTCATCTTGTCCCCAACTGCCTGGCCCAAGCGCGCTCATGTCCCCGGTCGGTTTGCACCGTCTACACCACCCGTCATGTTTTGGATCTCTTATAATCAATCAGTAAGCATGCCCCTCCACCTCCTAGTACGGAGGTCTTTACTTGATACCACTTCTGGTTACTGACTGAAATGGGACCCACACAATATGATACAAGCTCTCCCCTTTGTCTTGTATCCCCACTAGGTTTTCCACTGACTATGTATACCCTAAAAGGGTGATCTTTAGTTACATAGCCCTATACTAGTTATGTATACCTTAAAGGGTGATCTTTAATTACATAACTCCCACACAATATGATACAAGCTCTCCCCTTTGTCTTGTATCCCCAGTAGGCTTTCCACCGACTATGTATACCCTAAAGGGGGATCTTTAATTACGTAACCCTATACCAGTTATGTATACCCTAAAGGGTGATCTTTAAATACATAACTCTATAATGGTTAAGTTTGTGGGCCTATATATACAAATACTACCCACCAACCCAAGATGTACTTAACCCTCCCACTGATTCAAGCATGTTTATTTAATGGTTAAGTTTGTGGGCCTATATATACTAATATTATCGACCTAACCAAGATTTACTTAACCCTCCCACTTTGCTTAATCAAGTTTACTTAACCTCAACTTAAGCCTAAGTTCACACAATCCCTATGGATTAGATTTGGTTAAGTAGTCCAATTCAATACCATGTCCATTTATGGTTTAAAATGTGCTAGACCTCCCACATTAGGCTTACAATATGTGGATGCTGGATATGTCGGTCGGTTCCGGGCAGTCTTATTCCATAGTTGGGCTTAACCCCGTGTCTTAGCCCGATTCGTATTTACGTACTTAGACCTCCCACATTAGGTTCAACATTAGTGGCTGTGGGATATGTCGGTCGGTTACGGGCAGACTTCCGCCATCAATGTAACCTAACCTCGTGTCATAAGTACAATTACAATTCCTATTTATAATTACTAAACATTCCATTTTTGATTTATTTATTTATAAATTAATTCTTTCCTTTTATAGGTGTCAATACCTAATTTAATGATAATTTGAATTACATATCAATTCAAATAAAGATTACATGCCAATTATAAATCCCCTTTCCCCCGTTTCCTTAACTAACGTATTCGCACGTATTTTGGCGGCATCTAGGCTATAAAGTAGCCTAGCCATAACAATGAGAAGGGAATATGATAAAGGTGATAATTTCAACACATATTTACATAACATACTGGCATGATAACAAAGGGAAATGACATGTAATTATCATAACGGTGTGGATATATAAAGTGATAACTTGTGGCAATTCCTAAAATATTAAATCAAGCATAATGAGATCTAAATGTCTCCTAATTGGATCTAGCATAATTAGGGTGACATAAAGATGGATTCATATGTAAATTTCACAACAGATCTAGATTGATCACAATAAGGGATCTATATAAACAACTAGATCCAACTGTCCAATTAAATAAATGTAACATGTTAAGTTTACAATAGATCTTGATTTAACACAATAAGGAGATTCATATAAACAACTAGATCCAACTGTCCAATTAAATAAATATAACATGTCAATTTTAGAATAGATCTAGATTTACCACAATTAGGAGATTCATATAAACAACTAGATCCAACTGTCCAGTTAAATAAATGTAACATGTCAAGTTTACAATAGATCTAGATTCAACATTAGGTATCCAATTACCTAGATCTAGCATAGTAAGGGTGACATAGCAACATGTTTAAATCAAAAGGTAGATCAACATAAAGATCCAGATCCAAATAACGTCACAATTATCCAAACTAATAGCTATACTTCCATTATAACATGGTTACAAGTCAAGATCCATATAAACATCATAATTGAATCATCATAACTATATTAGATCTAAGAAATTAGATTTGTCATGACATAAGATAGAATTTCATATTAACACAAAATCATACTTTACAACATATCCAATTCATTATCTGTCAAAGCATGCTTTTATTTATCTAAACCTAAAAGCAATCTAGAAACTCACAGCGTTAGGTTTAGAGATTTAAGAAAGAACGAATCTAGAATTCTGAATTTGATTTGCTAAGAAGTTGTTGTAGAAATTCTGATCTTCTAATTTGTCTTGATGGAGAAGAAAGGATTGTTTTAATTTAGATTAGAGTAGCATGGAGGTGCCATAGATGAAAACAATGAGATTAGGGTTAGGTTAGGTTAGGTTAGGTGTTTATTTATAGGTGAATTTGGTGTATTTGGACCTTTAGATTAGATCAGGAGCCATAGGAATCATTCACGTCGTCCGACCAATAGAAAATGACCATGTTTCGGGAAAAAAAAACAATCATTAACCAATAAAAACGCGCCATGTGTGCAACGTGATGCACAGCAGCAGGGGTGTTGACACCCACACGTCATATATATATATATATATATATATTTCTTTTTAACCATTTTTCCAATTAATACTCCAATTAACCATTTTCACACTAAACCACTTTTTAATTGAACTGCGTTCATTCTAAGCCACTTTTTAGCCATTTCCCTAAAACAAAAATATGGCGCTGGTGGGGATCGACCTCTTTACCTCTTGTATGCAAGTCACATGCTCTAACCAACTCGGATACTTAGTCTTTTGTTAACAAGACTTAGAACAATGGTATCCATTATTCTTTTCTCATTCCTATTTTTCTCATGTTTTGTTGCAATATTTAATTAAAGATATCTTTTTTATCCTAAATCAGTTTTCTGTAAACCATAGGTCAAAATTGACTAGAAAATTGCCACGAACGCAATGACGCTAATTTCATGACCAAGTTCCTAAAGCTCTTCAAATTTTTCCTTTTTATTTCTATTTAATTGGTCGCATGCATTTCTTCGCATTTCATGTATTGCATTTAATTTCTTTTATTAATCTTTTTCCTTCATTTCACTGCATGAACTTATTACATGCAATTTTATTGTCATTATTTAATTTTTCTCTTAAATATTCTATGTATATAATATATATATACATATTTCCACATTTTAATTTCATTAAAAATGCGGGGTGTTACATTCTCCTCTATTTAAAGGATTTCGTCCCCGAAATCTCTGAGTTTAGAAGAATGTATTCTACCATCCATCATCCATCTACTCATCAACAAGCATCCATTGTCCTTAAAAGATTTCCAATGCTCCTATGAATATATGCAGAGGTGTGTTTATATGTCCCAATACTAATGCGAACATCAGGCGGTCTACTGATTTAGTTGACCTCCTTAATGCAATGTATGTTAGTGCCATGAATCCAACATGTATGCAAATAATCCTATTATAACATGTAAGTTCTATATGTGTGCACACTCATTCGTCCGAATGCAACATCCATATGATGATACATCCATTTCAATCCATGAGGAAAAAGAAAAATGCACACACATCCGTATGCAGTATGAGAGTGATTGAGCCGATCTAGTGCCTAATGTGTGTGTATATGAATCCACAGGCAACCACTAGCAAACACTTGCATCCACTTGCATCCATCAAACATAACATGTCTCAAACACATGTTTACATCCATAAGTTCCCTATCTAACGATCGAAGATTCGATTGATAGGACACAGACGAATGACAGAAACAAGTACGAATAAAAAGCTTTGAGAAAAGAAGTTAAGAACATAGTCCTAAAAGGAAAGGGTATGAAGCGTGATCTTTATTTTCAGTCTCCCAAGTCGCATCCTCGCTGTCTTCTCTACTTATACTTCCTTCCGCAAGTTTGGATCCACTGCCTCGAACTCTATTTTATCGCCACTTGGATGAATAGTCATCTTAGAATGACAGGCTTCCTCAAGGATTGTCTTTAATGGGTTTCCCATCCTGATATGATTCACCTATCAAACCTCTTCCCAAGTAGCTCCCCTGCTTGCTTATCAAGTTCCCTATTTTCTTCTAGGAGTCACATGTCGTACAGGCAATGCAACTGACTTTGCATTATCCACCAAGTATATTCGAAAACCAATCTCGTGCCTTGGGTAAACCCCTAACCTCATCAAAAACATCAGAATAACCTCGGACTGCTTGAACAGATTGCAAATCATCGATAGATGCATCAAGAGACTCTAGGAAACTAAGCACAACCGACCATTGTGGGTCACAAGAAATTTCGAGGGTCCCCCCATGATAAGTTAGAAGCTTAACGGCCCTCTTCTCACCGCCAAGAATGGCACCATATGTGTTAAGCCAACCCATCCCTAGAATCAACCCCTAGCCCATGAAACAAGATGTGCGCCGCACTCAAACTTGACGCCTAACACATATATTCTCAAACCCCGACAAATCATGGATAAATGAGACGAACCACCAACGGGGTTTGAGACAATAATGGGATCCACTACTATACTACTAATTAAGTGCAAAAATTCAACTATAGAACTAGATATGAACGAATGCAAATGCGCCAGAATCGAAAAGAGTTCCAACCGGTTGACTGGAAAGAGAAATCAAAACCTTCCATGGAAACTTTCCTACCTCTATCTGGTGCACTAGCCACGAGAGCATTCGCTTACCCTCCAGAGGTTCCTGTCCTTTGACATTTCCCTTGCTTCCTTGGGCACTCCCCTAGAATAGTGTCCAACCTCTCCACAAACGAAGCAAGCATTCTTCCTTTTCCTGCAATCCTTGGCCAAGTGACCCTCTCGCCCACAACTATGGCACTTCCCCTTATCCTTAGCCTTATCATTTTTTTCCACCCTTCTTCTATTGTTGTTGTTGTTGTCCTTTCTTGGGCCATACCATTTCTCATCCTTGGGTCGTGATCCTTAGCCCTAACTTCCTTATAATCCTTTTAACCTATGTTTGTGTAACAAGCTAACAAGTCTTTCGAAAGTTGCCTCAATCACACGTACGAAGCTCGAGAAAATTAATCGTAGGTGAAACCACTGCGGCTGCGGATGGAGGTTAGGCACTTCATTGCCCTTCGACATGTGCTAAATATGCCTACGGCATCACGTCGGAATGGGGACACCTTCCGAGAAGAATCGGTTCCCCTGACAAAAAGGGAAAAAGGAATCAAGCGGAGAATCGAGAGATATTACATATTTCTACAGGGAATATTTTTTTCAAAACACTCTTTTCTTTTGAAAATTATTTCTTTTACAACCATTTTGAAAATAATTTTCAAAAACTTATCCAATCTGGTAACCTTCAGCGCAGATACCAAGTGTGACAAACCACGTCCGTTAATGTCACTCACAAAGGGAATGCATTAAGTTTTGTGAAGCGTTTTATTAAACAAAACAGAAATATTACAAGATAGATATAAAAATTTTGCAGCGAAAAAAACAACTTTTATTAATCATAAAGCATGGTTACACCATATGTCTGAAAATACATAAACTTCGCTCATCATTAAAACTTTTGTCTTGTACTGTAATTATTAGAGTACAATAATAAAGAAAGCATAATCCCCAAATCATAAGCTATAGTAGCAAAGATAGAACCTTGAGCAATACATCTAGAGCTCCAAGCAAGATGATAGCAGAATCCTAACTAAGCGTGAGAATTCCCTCCCTTGAGAACCTGGGGGGAGAAACGGAAGAAAGGAGGAGAAACAAAAAGGGTCAGACATAATGTCTGGCCAGTCTAGTTACTTTTAGCCAGTAAATAAATAAAAGTAACATGATAGGCATATAAAGTAGATAAGGGAAACCATACAATAACAGGTGTGACAAGAAAGATAGGTTAAGGTGTAAATGCTTCTAATGATTCTTCTGCACCATTACTAGTATAATCAAGATGAGATGATCCCTTCCACTCTAAGTTGGTAGACTTAGGGCATACATTCGAATATACCCTAACCACTACCCTAATCGATCGACTCCCTACTCTGTAGATATCATGTGCTAGCCCCACATTAGAGGGTATCACTTCCCTAAAGTGGCAATCCAAGATGTGCACAGGCATACCTACTGATGTCACGGTCATCTTGTCCCCGTCTGTCCGGGCCATGCACCCACATGTCCCCGGTCGGTTTGCGTCGTCTACACCACCCGTCACGTTTTGGATTTCTTATAATCAATCAGTAAGCGTGCCCCTCCTCCACCTAGTACGGAGGTCTTTACTTGATACCACTTCGGATTACTGAATGAAATGGGTCCCACACAATATGACCTTTGTCTTGTATCCCCACTAGGTTTTCCACTGACTATGTATACCCTAAAAGGGTGATCTTTAATTACATAGCCTTATACTAGTTATGTATACCCTAAAGGGAGATCTTTAAATACATAACTCGCATATAATATGATACAAGCTCTCCCCTTTGTCTTGTATCCCCACTAGGCTTTCCACTGACTATGTACACCCTAACGGGTGATCTTTAATTAAATAGCCCTATACCAGTTATGTATACCCTAAAGGGTGATCTTTAATTACATAACTCTATAATGGTTAAGTTTGTGGGCATATATAAAAATATTACCCATCAACCCAAGACGTACTTAACCCTCCCACAGATTCAAGCATGTTTATTTAATGGTTAAGTTTGTGGGCCTATATATACTAATATTACCCACCTACCCAAGATTTACTTAACCCTCCCACTTTTCTTAATCAAGTTTACTTAACCTCAACTTAAGTCTATGTTCACACAATCCCTATGTATTAGATTTGGTTAAGTAGTCTAATTCATTACCATGTCCATTTATGGTTTATAATGGGCCAGACCTCCCACATTTGGCCTACGACATGTGGATGTTGGATATGCCTGTTGATTCCGGGCAGTCTTATTCCACAGTTACGCTTAACCTCGTGTCTTAGCCGATTCGTATTTACGTACTTAGACCTCCCACATTAGGTTCAACATTAGTGGCTGCTGGACATGCCGGTCGGGTCCAGGCAGACTTCCGCCACCAATGTAACCTAACGTCATGTCATAAGTACAATTACAATTCCTAATTGTAATTACTAAACATTCCATTTTTAATTTATTTAGTTATAAATTAATCCTTTCCTTTTGCAGGTGTCAATACCTATTTTAATGATAATTTGAATTACATATCAATTCAAATAAAGATTACATGCCAATTATAAATCCCTTTTCCTCCGTTTCCTTAAGTAACGTATTCGCACGTATTTTGGTGGCATCTAAGCTATAAAGTAGCTTAGCCATAACAATGAGAAGGGAATATGATAAAAGTGATAATTTCAACACATATTGACATAACTTACTGGCATGATAACAAAGGGAAAGGACATGTAATTATCATAACTATGTGGATCTACAAAACTGATAACTTCTGGCAATTCCTGAAATATCAAATCAAGCATAATGAGATCTAAATGTCTCCTAATTGGATCAAGCATAATTAGGGTGACATAAAGATGGAGTCATATGTAAAGTTCACAACAGATCTAGATTAATCACAATATGGGATCCATATAAACAACTAGATCCAACTGTCCAATTTAAATAAATGTAACATGTCAAGTTTACAATAGATCTAGATTTACCACAATAAGGAGATTCATATAAACAACTAGATCCAACTGTCCAATTAAATAAATGTAACATATCAAGTTTACTATAGATCTAGATTTACCACAATAAGGAGATTCATATAAATAACTAGATTCCATTGTCCAATTAAATAAATGTAACATGTCAAGTTTACAATACATCTAGATTTAACATTAGGTGTCCAATTACCTAGATCTAGCATAGTAAGGGTGACACAACAACATGTTTAGATCAAAAGGTAGATTAACATAAAGATCTAGATCCGTATAATGTCACAATTATCCTAACTAATAGATGTACTTCCATCATAACATGGTTACAAGTCAAGATCCATATAAACGTCGTAATCGAATCACCACAATTATACTTGATCTAAGAAATTAGATTTATCATGACATAAGATAGAATTTCATATTAACACAAAATCATACTTTACAACATATCCAATTCATTGTCTGTCAAAGCATGATTTTAGTTATCTAAACGTAAAAGTAATGTAGAAACTCACAGCGTTAGGTTTAGAGATTTGAGAAAGAACGGATCTAGAATTCTAAATTTGATTTGCTAAGAAGTTGTCGTAGGAATTATGATCTTCTAATTTGTCTTGATGGAGAAGAAAGGCTTGTTTTAATTTAGATTAGAGCAGCATGGAGGCGCCATGGATGGAAACAATGAGATTAGGGTTAGGTTAGGTGTTTATTTATAGGTGTATTTGGTGTATTTGGACCATTAGATTAGATCAGGAGCGATAGGAATCGTCCACGTCATCCGACTAATAGAAAATAGCCATGTTGCAAAAAAAACAATTATTAACAAAAAAAAACACACCATGTGTGCAACATGATGTGCAGCAGCAGGGGTGTTGACACCCACACGTCATATATATATATATATATATATATATATTATATTTATTTTTCTTTTTAACCATTTTTCCAATTAATCCTCCAATTAACCCTTTTCACACTAAACCACTTTTTAATTGAACTGCGTTCACACGAAGCCACTTTTTAGCCATTCCCCTAAAGCGAAAATATGGCACTGGCGGGGATCGAACTCGGTACCTCTTATATGCAAGTCACATGCTCTAACCAAATGGCATACTTAGTCCTTTGTTAACAAAACTTAGAACAATGGTATCCATTATTCTTTTCTCATTCCCTTTTTTTCATGTTTTGTTGCAATATTTAATTAAAAGATATGTTTTTAATTCTAAATCGGTTTTCTGCAAACCATAGGTCTAAATTGACTAGAAAATCGCCACGAACGCAATAACGCTAATTTCGTGACCAAATTCCTAAAACTCTTCAAATTTTCCATGTTATTTCTATTTAATTGTTCGCAAGCATTTCTTCGCGTTTTATGTATTGCATTTAATTTCTTTTATTAATCTTTTTTCCTTCATTTCACTGCATGAACTTATTACATGCAATTTTATTATCATTATTTAATTTTTCTGTTAAATATATCTGTGTGTATAATATATATACATATTTCCTCAATTTTAATTTCATTAAAAATGCGGGGTGTTAAAACTACTATATATATATATTCTTGATCAAAGTTTTATGTATGCACTTTAATGTATAATTCATATAATATGTATTCTATTTTTATTTATACATATATAACACTTTACTTTTAAATTTAAAAGGCCCAAACCCAATAAAACAGTCCTATCTAAGAACATATGAACCAACCCAGCATAATTTTCAGTGCACCATTATGTATTAAAGCAACATCCATATCTTCCTTCCCAGTTCTTTCTTTCTTTACGTTTTTTATTTATTTTATATATAATAAAAATTTATGATATGGGCCAAAGCCCAACAGCCCATGTTTATGCCAAGATAAAACTGCATGCACCCTTCCCTATTCATTTACTTGTTACAGCGACCTTCATCCTATCCCATTTATTTCTTTATTGCTCTAATGCCTTCTCATATTTTCCTCTCCTCATTAATGCTGTAATAGTTGTTGCGAACTGAACATTCATTTTATATGAACGTCCGAGCTCAACTACTAGTTGTATAACTTGAGCGTCGACAAATACTAATCTCAGGAGTTAGCTGAAAACATTTTTCACAAATTTGCAGGTGGTGCCTAATCTTTTAGAGTGATTTTCTTGTATTTTGTATTTACTAAAATTCCATACATCCCATAAATCTGAAGCTGATAGGAAATTTAAATTCGCAAGTGGAACACTAGCCCAAACTCCTGTTCTTCTTGCTTTCCTCTCGTCTTCTTACAAACTTTCTTTTTAAGGCAGCTTTCCCAACCCATTTCCCACGTCTTCACGTATGAACACCACAAACTTCCTGCACCACATCTTTTCCCAGTTCGTTGTTTATTCTTGTTGCATTATCAACCCTGTTTATACACTTCAGGTTACCAAAGTTTCTTAATTGTTTTTCCTGATTGTCATTTATTTATTTATAGGATGATTTCCTCATGTACATTTTCGTTTAAGGTTTTTATTAGGTAGAACAAAGCAGTTGAGCACCACGGCTTCATCTTCAACTCCATCAGCTCCTTCGTCTTCCGAGTTTGGTATTGGCATTTCCCTCGCCTGGTACACGAGACCATTTCCCTATTGATGATTTCTATGACACCCTACGTCCGTTACTGTCACTCACAAAGGGAATGCATTAAGTTTCATGAAGCGTTATAGGTAAACAGAAAAAGTAATATTACAAGGTAGACATAAAAATAGTTGCGAAAATAAAAACTTTATTTATCATAAAGTAACATAGTCGAAACATCCCTTGTTTGAAATACATGAAAACCATTTCATCGTTAAAACGTCTATCTTATTCTTAAACATTAGAGTACAAAATAGAAGAATCATAATTCCCAAGTGAAAATATAGCCATAGTAGCAAGGAAAGAAGCTTGAGCAGTACATCTAGTAGCTCCAAGTAAGACGATAGCAGAATCTTGACTAAACCTGAGAATTCCCTCCCTAAGAACCAGAGGGGGAACGGAAGAAAGAGGAGGAAACAAAAAGGGTCTGACATAAAGTCTAGTGAATCTAGTTTCTTTTAGCAAGTAAATAAATAAAAGTGGCATGACAGGCATATAACATGGATAAGAAAGATAACACTATAAGAGACAGGTATGACAAGGTAAACATGATAGAGTGATACGCTTCTCTAAAGATTCCTCTGCACAATACTAGTATAACCAGAATGAGATGACCCCAACACGTACAAGACGGTAGACTTAGGCGTACATCTTGGTGAGAGGTTTTAAACCCATACAATCAACAGGCAGCCCCATTAACGGACTCCTAAACTTACCAGAGCCTAGATGTACCCTAACTACTACCCTAATAGATCGGCTCCCTAATCCATGTAGATACTCTGTGCCAGCCTCACCGTAGGATGTATCACGTCCTAAAGTGGAAAGCCTTCGCTGATATGCTCATCCCTATATCTACAGGTGTCATGGTCATCTTATCCCCCTCTGCTCGGCTCATGCACGCACATGGCCCAGTCGGTTTGCGCCGCCCACATCATCCTCCACGTTTGGATCTCTTACAATTAGTCCAGTAAGCGTGCCCCTTCTCCGACCTAGTTCGGAGTACATGTTTGATACCTACTCCAGGTTACTAGTTGAAATGGGTCCCACACAATATGATATAAGTTATCCCCTTTGTCTTGTATCCCCCACTAGGTTTTCATTGGCTACGTATACCACTAGGTATCTTTAAGTACATAACCCTACCATTTCTACAAGTTATGCTTACCCTAAAAAAGTTATCTTTAATTACATAACTTTATTATTTCCATCGGTTATGTACACCACTAGGTGTCTTTAATTACATAACCTTATCGAGTTAAGTTTGTGGGCCAATATGTAAATATTACCCACCCACCCCTACCTTGACTAGATTTACTTAACCCTCCCACTGATTCAAGCATGTTTATTTAATGGTTAAGTTTGTGGGCCTATATATACTAATATTACCCACCTACCCAAGATTTACCATCCCACTGATTCAAGCTTGTTTATTTAACGGTCAAGTTTGTAGGCCTATATATACTAATATTACCCACCTGCCCAAGATTTACTTAACCCTCCTACTGATTCAACCAAGTTTACTTAACCCCTATTCATGTTTATGTTCACACAATTCCTATGGATTCAACTAGGTTAAGTATTATAGACTAACAGGTTATCCCCATTCACATTGACTGCTTTTTACTTGCCAAAGCTTCACTTGCTTATTAATTTCATATAAATATAACTTAATCCATTTAAGTTCATTAATAAGCCTCATTACATGTTATTCTTTAGATTGTAATTAACGAAAGTAATATCACAATCTTTCACCCCTGGATTGTAATTAACGGAAGTAATCTTACAATCCCTTTTGTATTGTCTGTTTCCATAGTTGCAATAACATGTTTTACTTAATATTTAATTAAGTATACTTCTTCTCAGTTCACCAGTTTCCTGTTTAACATATCACTACAACTTGACGTTGTTTACTTATTAGCTTAGTTTTCTTGACTAAGGTTTACTAATAAGCTTTCTTTCCTTTTATTATAACTTATGTTATAATTTTCACTTGTCCCTAGGACAAGCCTACCTATTATATACAACATTTTCATTAAGTAATTAATCATAATAGGTTACTATCATCCCTTGTTTACTCTAAGTCACTACCATGTCCATTTGTGGTTATAATGGGCCAGACCTCCCACATTAGGCCTACAATTTATGGATGTTGGATATGCCGGTCGGATCCGGGTAGACTTATTCCACATGTTGGGCCTAATCTCGTGTCTTAGCCCGATTTGTATTTGCGCGCTTAGACCTCTCACATTAGGTTCAACATTAGTGGCTGCTGGATATGCCGGTCGGGTCTGGGTAGACTTCCACCACTAATGCAACCTAACCTCGTGTCATAAGTGCAATTACAATTTCTAATTGCAATTATTGAACATTCCATTTTTATCCAATTCTTACCTATGTCTTTATAGGTGATTATGTCCCTACTTCCTCCTTCTGAATTATATGTCCAATTCATGTAAATATTATTTTATTTTATGCCTATTCTTACATTTTTCCCCTGTTCCCTAACTAACGTATTCACATATATTTGGCGGCATCTAGGCTAGAAAATAGTCTAGTCATAAACAATAAAAGGGAAAGGTGATGGGAAAAATGACAATAGTGATCATTCTAAAAGTGACATAAACATATATACTGGCGTAGATTAGTAAAAGGCATAATAAAGTGGACATAAAAACAGATCTAGTAAAAAGGGTAATGATAAAACTAGATCCAATATTCAGTTAATCACAATATGATGATCTAGATCTAAACAAAGGTTTAACTGTCTAGAAAATGATAATCCCAAATTAACCATAAACTTAGAAAAAAGGTAAGATCCGCATATGTGACATGATGAATTAACCACAAAATGATTAGATCTAAAGAAAATAGATCTAACATACAAGTTAAGATCCCAAATATGACGTCACAAGTGAATTAGATCTATAGAAGTTGATCTAGCAGTTAATATCCAAGGATGTCATACATTCAAAGTTTACAATAGATCTAATATGGTAAATATTGAGATCCAAGCCATAGAATATTTTAGATTCACAAAATATGATAAATCCAAGATGATTTAATCATAGGTATATATCCAAATCATAGTCATAACATGTTTACTTTTAATCATTTAAACCTAAAAGTAACTATACTCACAAGGATCGGATCTATGAGAATAGAAGGAGAAAACTGAAATTTGAATCTTAGATCTATACTTGAGGCGCTTGATTTGTAGAAGAAGAAAGGGTTAGATTCAGCTCATGCACTGACAGCATCTAGCCTCCATTGTTTTTAATGTGAGAAAAAAAGAGATATGAGAGTATATTTATAGCTGCCAGCCTCCAAAATTTGAATGCCACCTCAGCCATAGGGTGAATCGGGCCCGGGGTCGACACCTACTTGGGTTCGGGTGTCCAAAAACATATATGAGCGCACTTTACATGTGCGCTAGTGCTAAAGTACATGGGCGCACTTGTCAAGTGCGCTGGTAATTCCTGCTCTTCTCACCAAACTTCTATCGTCCATAACTTCTTCATACATTATCCGTTTTACATAAACCAGGCGTCTATCTTGAGCAGAATTTCGAGATGGACACAATGGCGCAGTCCATTTCCCTTAATTATGAATATTAAATTAATTATTCTTTAATTTATCCACTTTAATGTTGTTAAAATTTCAGGGTGTTACAATTTCCATCCTACACGTAGGTATAACATGATATTCTCCTGTATTGAACTGAGAAACTTTGCAACAAATTCATCTTAATTCATTTCATATGCAAAGCATATATTATATATAACATGAGACCTTGATTTTAGCACCACTTAGATAATGCAATTGATAAGCCTTGTTCCTGCTCCTATACGAGCATTGGCGAAAATCGAGACATTCGGCACAATCTTTGTAATTTTTACACCATTAACGCCTTGTCTCCATCCATCACTTTGGTCCATACTTCATGCCGATACACTAACCTTTTGCTCCTTTTAACAAAAACTCAGCAGTCCATTCCTATGAAAAAGAAGCCAAACACTACAGGTTCACACATGTACACAGTTGTGTACACACTTCACCGTTCACGTGCACTGATAACCCACTGCCTCACTTATCCCCCGGACCATATTCGTAAATCATTTTTCCGACCGGGGTCATCACCAACCCACCATTCAAGCTCCGGAACTTTTCTTAGTAAACAGGTGATAACAGAAGATTTCAAGGACAAATTTACTACATATGAAATTAAACCCGTGGTTTTGATTTACATTGTTCTATATTCAAGCATTTCTTATATATGTAATATATTATAATATTATATCTCAAAAATGTTTAGTTGGTTTTAACAGTATAACAATGATTATACTGTTATACTCCTGACATCAAAATGATCCATTTCACTTGGATACAGCGTGTTTAATACAAGGTTCTTAATGTACTGTTCCGTTTTGTGTTCAACCTTTCCAGTACATATATTTTTCTTCCCTTTTTTTCAATTTACCCTACGTCCCCTCTTCTTACTATCTTAATCACATGAATACACATTTCAGCTGCATACACTCATGCGTGTATACTCTTGGGTGCAGCGTTCCCTCTTCATACATCCCTACATAATGAACTCTCCAGACTTTCCGTTTCATCCCCTCCATATCTTCACTTCAAACAACCAGTGTATATTTGTTTCAATTTCACTCACCAATATATACGCTTGCCCAGTAAAATTTCTTACAACGTCCCAGTAACCATTACTTCATGCGCACCAATCTAAACAAGTGCTATTTGATGCAATATTTATTTTGCGTCAACACCACATTCTTGCCTCATACATTCAGGTGCAACTACACTTCCCATTTGAAACCAACAAGCCGCATAACTACTACCGCATACACTTTAACTATGTTTATATCCGTCACCAGACCATTCGAAAAACACCTATAGTCAAGAACTATATTGTTTCTCCTTTTGATAAATATATTTTTATTTTTAAGTAAAGCAAGGCTATACCCCAACAAAACTCACGCTACACACCCAGTGAATCTCCGCATCAAAGTAATGCGCACACACCATTCAGTTAAGCAACTTCTAAGTAAATTTGGATTTGAGAATTTCCTTTCTATACCATTAATAAGCCACTACTGGACGTTATTAGCAACAGGCAATCATGTAAAAATATAAAATCCTAACTACTTTAAATGGACTTGGGTGTGTATACACAGGCTTGGTGTAGAAGTATTGTTATATTTCCTCATTTGAACAGAATAGGGTATATAGCATGACACCAAAACCCGTCTCAAATTTCAAATCTTTTACTTTCACAACAATCATGCCTTAGCGAAAAGAATTCATATGAAGGTGGAATATACAAAATCATCAGCAATAACTAACTTCATGGAAACAGTGTAGAAAAAGGTTTACTCACCTTCATGTCCACAGTTCTTATGCATTCAGCCTACAAGTTTTCTCTAGTTCTCTGTTCTCCTGTTTGATGTTCATTTCAAAATTTCCTTCTTTTGTTTTGTTTGCCATTTAAGTTCTAAGTAAGATGACTGACCTTATGAAATGCAACGCAATAGCCAAGTGTATTTATAGATGCAAATTATAATAAAATTATATATATATATATATATATATATGCTAAGTGGTAGGCTCTTGCAGGGGAGGTGTAGGCTACCATAAATTGATTGAGAGGAATGTTGTCATTTCTATTCAAATCTTTCCTGGCTACAAGCTCGGCCATGCAATGTGCAAGGGTTTTAAGGCTTAGTAGCGAAGTACCTTAGTTTATAGATTTATATGTAGCTCAATCATATGTTGTTTATCAATTACATAGCCATGTTCTTAGCTGTTATTGCCAATTCTTTGATTGAAAGGGATATGTAATTAAGGCTTGTCACCTTCTATTTCTTCTCAGACTTTAGCATATGGTCTGTCATATTTTTGATGTATAAATATATGTACAACCATAAGCTAACATGTAAAAAAACAAGGCTTTGTCACCAAGCTTGGCCTGTCTACAATGGAAGGGATGTTATAGCTGTTTTGATTTGAAAGGAGGTAGGCTTAGTGTATTTCATCAGTTCTTACAGGCTGATGGTACATTTCAATGTGTCTCCTTTCCATGCAAACGGCTAATTTTTATAAGTATACAAATATACTCAATCCATGCACAAAAAGATCCAAATGTTCTATGCTTAGTTCCTAAGCCATTCATGGTTATCATTATGTCTATTGTTTAGGCTGTCTACAACACATATAGATAAGCTGCAAATTGATTTGAGTGGGGTGATAGTGTAGGCTATCTATATCTTCATTGGAAAGGGTAGTCTAGTCCCTCAACTTGCTATGTACTTGGATTTGTATAGCATATGTACAAGCATTTTTGAATATATTTATACTTAGTATCTAAGTAAATGCAAGATATTTAGCAAAGTATATCATGGATTTCTACTAGAAAATCAATTTATAAAACTAATATTCTCATTAGTTATAAATTTAAAACCCATCATTATGTTAGATCGAGTTTAAAACAGCTTTAAATACAAAATAATGAAACAACACCTACTTATGTATATATAAATATATCAAGTGAAAATATAAAAATTCGATTTTTCAAATAATTATTATATTAATAATTACATCCAATATTTTCTATATTTATAAGGGGTAAAATAAATTACAAACAAATTTCCAAATCTTATCCATCTGGTAATATATAATATGGTTAAAGATATTTTAACTATAAAAAATATACCTAAAATTCTCCGATATTTATTATTCACAATTTATTATGTAATAAATTATTAAAATAATCCAAAATAAATTGTGTTATGAAATTAGTCAAAAACCGATAGGGGCTTTTTCTGATGATCAAATTGACCATAGTGTGTGAAATTTGGATTGAAGGAGCTTGGATGATCGAAGATCATTGGAAAATTTCTAGATTATTTTTCCATAAGTGGATTTATGAGATCGGATTAAATAGGGTTTTTATACTGTTTTTTAAAGTGTATTTTGACGATGAACTGGACGGTGGTGATAGTACTGAGTGCGACCGGTGTTAGGGTGGAGGTCGACCCTAGTATCTGGTTCAAGTTGGGGTTGATCGAATCACTGAGGTAGTTGCACAGGTTGATACAATAGTGATGTCTTTTGTGTGAAGTTCGATGGAAGCACCAAATTTTGATGTAGGGCAGGAGAGGTGGAACTGGCTCGGTGATGGTCACTGATGGTGGAGACGCATATGTGGGGATGGTTGTGATGGATGATCAGTGATCCGATAGGGCGTGCAGGTGCACCAGTGCACGTTCATGCATCCCAGTGTCAGAAGAAACAAGAGAGAAAACAAGAAATAAGAACGAAAAGAACGGGCAAGAAGAATTTGTGAAGAAAGCATGCAGATCCACATTTTATGTTGCTTCGATCGTTTTTGGTAAGGATTGATCGGTTTTTTTAAACTTGCCAGATACGTGGTTTATTTTCTTGGTTTCTTTCATGTGGAAGAAACAAGACAGGCAAGAAAGAAAGAATCGGGGATTAGAGAAAAAGAAAAGGGGGTGGCTATTTTGATGGGCTATGAGTTGGGATTACTGTTAGTAAAATTAAGAGAAAAGAAAGTACATATATGGGTTGTTTAAAATCCTAGTGTTTTTAAAATTATAAATATTTTTATATAAATAAAAGTTTAAATTTAATAACGGGGAAGGAAACATATTCAAGGAAGTCGATAAGAGATAGTTGCGTTACGCAGGCTTGGCTCGCATTGGATCTGTTCAATTTATCAAATTTAAATAAATTTGATTAAAATAAGAGTTATAAATAAATGTACAAATAAATAAGTAAATATTAAGAAGAAAGGCTGGGGAATTTGCTAAATTACGTTGTAATTACGAAATAAACGTTATTGTATAAACGTGAGTTTGAATCTGTAATATATATATATATATAGCCTGTTAAATAGGAATAGTGTAAGGTCCCTTATATGTACGATCAAATAATTAATTAATTTAATTATTTAAATAATGGTTTAGAGAATTAAATGGTTGTTTAATTAAATAATATTGAATACTTAATTAATTTAAATAATAGAATAATATATTTAATTCCAAAATAGTTGGAAATAGTGAATTGACAATATAATATGAACTGGATAATTTATAATATTTAATTTAGCTTAGAATTTGAATTAAAATAACGAATATATTATTTGAACGACAGTTGAACGTATAATTCATATTATAATTATAATCAAGCTCGAAATGGCGTGGTAGTTCGCTATTTGGCGATTCGAACTTCAATTGAACATACATAATCCGTTTTAAACCGGATTTCTATTAAATAAGAAACATTAGGAGCTGGTGAAGTATATTTTTTTAGTGGAAGAGAAAAATCGGAATTTCATTGTGTAGATTTTGATTTATGTCCAAATCAAATTTTCGAAAAGTCGCTATGGAATTCCTTTATAATTTATAACGATATATAAAAGGAATTTCAAATATAAATCGAATATCGATATAACTCTGATGATGAAATATCGAGTTGTAACTCTATATATATTTATTATGGAATTGTATGATACATATTGTGAATGTATAAGATAATATGTATTTATTGATATTTAATTTAATTATTTTTAAATATATTTATATATTTTAAAGGGTTATTTAGAGCTTCAAAAATAGCCAGTTTTGCAAACGACCTCCGTTTGCGACGAAATTAATTTTGTTGGATCCAAAATATTAAATTATTGTTAGATTTCAATTTTCGTGATTTTTAGAGTCAGTATGCGGCCGTATGGGATTTTAATGTGAAATACAATCGATAATTTGACCTTTAAAAATACGATGTGTGAGCAAACGGAGTCGGAATTCGACGAAACCAGTTTCGTTGGGACCATAATGTCAAACTCTAGCAGTAGGTCCATTTTCACGATTTTTGGATATTTTATATGACTATACGGAATTTTAAACAATAAATACATTTAGTAGTTGATTATAACTGAATATAATAACCAATAAAAATCCTATAAATATATCCTATAATTCTCTAACCTAGGTCTAATACATTCCGTGATCAAATTTCAAACCACCAGTTGCTTTTCTCCAGGAACAAAAAAATCGTGATACAATAGATCAAAAGAAATAGAAAGAAATTTCTAAAAATCACGAAATGTTTATAGATGAGATCGTGAGACCAATAACTTCAAGTAGTACCACTCTCGTTAAACCCGGTGCAAGGTATTCAAACCAACAGTAAGCTAGGGTTCTTCGATTCTTGGAAATGGAGCAGTGATTCTGGTTTTCAATGTTATTTTCGGGTTTGTAAGGTGAAATCCACTAGTAGCCAAATTTTGGTAAAAATCCATGATCAAAAGTGTCGAACTAATACTGTGTTCGTGAGTTTGGTCAGTGCGACGCATTCGGAGAACGAAGTGCGAGTTGAAGAAAATGGTACCGGAGTTAAAGAGGAAGGAAGGAGAAGTAGTTTGGTGTGATTAGTTTCGATTTTTAATGAAGAAAGGGAGAATGTTTTGAGGCGTGGAAATGATCGGTAATGGAAATACACCGTGCATTTCTTATTTCTGGAATGGAGGAATTAATTGGGGAAGAAAGGGAATTTAGGTCGGTATGGTTTTCAAAGGAGGACGGGCCCAAATTGTTAATGAGGTAAAGGCCCAAATTTATTAAGTGAAGTTTTATTTTAAAATAAAACATTTATACACAAATTGTAAAACGGATAACTCTTCCGTACGGTATCAGAACTGGACAAAACTGGATCCGTTGGGATCGTATGGATGAGGGCTATACACTGGAACCGACTGGGAGTGAATCGATGCTCATTACAATTTAAAGTGAAATAAATTGTCCTTCTGAATCAAAGATAGTTAATCGTTATTTAACGATAACCGTCCAATGTGAGTAAAACTCACCAACTCTATCAGTTCATATTTTTATAACGTATATTTAGAACTGATAAATGATGAATGATTGTTGTGTATTGACTGTTTGGTTGAATTACATAGTAATTGGTTGAAATTATAGATCTGGTTATATATATATATATATAAATTGATTCTGTTTAGCAGAATATTTCATAGTGAAATGAAATTGATGTTAATTGTATTGTCTAACATCTGTGGATGCAGGGAAACAGGTCGGAGGAATCCAACTGGATTCCTCAACATTTATTTTACTATTTTTCATATATTGTAATATATGATGTGATATATAATCTGTGGTTGATTATGTGTGTTGAATGATATCGATCAATGTTATTTGGTATTTTAAATACCATTATAATACTGGAATTTAAAATGGGAATTTTCGATGTGTATATTGAAAATAAAATATATTTATATAAAATCAAATGATTTTATAAAAAGGAATTTCAAAGTGGATATTGAATAGAAAAGGTCATATTTGAAAAAGAAAAATTGGAAAATATAATAATGGAAAATTGAGAAAATAAATAGAATTTTATAAAAGGAAATAATTATAAAATAAATAGAATTATAAAAGGAATATTGATTTAGAAAGTAAATAAAATTATAAAAGGGAAATATTTGGAAATTGAATAGAGTTTTATAAAAAGAAAATTTTACATTAGGAAGGTTTAGACCCGTGCTTCACACACGGGAGTAACATGATATTGATTTAAAGTAAATATTTTGTAAATAAAATATTATAAAGGAATTTGGGGTTTGAAATAGGAATTTAAAATGGAAGTACTGAAAATAGAAACTGACTGGAAATTAGTTGAATTAAATGACTTTCTGGGTATCGATTTGATGTTGGTTTCGGCCTTCGGGGTTAATACGTAGGGGGTTGTTCTCTTACTAGTTTACAATTAGAGACTGATATATGTGAAAAGATAGTGATGCGTGAATCAGAAATGGAAACGTTTTCCAAAGTTAATAACGTATATTTTCTAAAATTAGAAAATAAGGATTTGATGAATATATGAACGATAAATGGGGAAATGAATAAATGTGGATTGATGATTGATCGATAGAATTTCCATTTGGAAATAATATCATTATTTGCACACGTGTTTTCCTTTGATAGTTAAATCACCGACTATCGAATTTTTTGTCCATTTCCGTTGTCAACACGGAGAGACCGGGATCAGATATATTATCTGAAAACCACTCCGTATGGCATTAACCTTGCGAATCAAATATGATGAAGATAATTGAAGACGGAGTTACGCAAGGGTTGTCCTATTTACAGAATAGTGCCTTCGGATTGTCCAATCCCAGGACAACTTGAATGGACGAACGTCTGACGGAGTATATCTGGTAGATTGCGTAAGTTGATCGTTTCAAACGTTTTTACATTAGTGGCGGAGGAATTCATTTCTCTTAGCTTATACCCATGGTGTTTTTGGAGAAATCAATTTGTGATTTGATGGTATGATGATGTGGCATTCAAAGTAAATGAAGGAGTAATCTGTTAAAAGATACGTTATGACCTCAAGCCTCATCAAATGGGAAATGACAGAAATCGGGCAGGAGGCACGGCTAAGTGGGCCGCACCCAATTAGGGTATATTGTCACCATCTAGAGAATATTCTTATTTGTTACTTCTTTCACTTCTATATCTCCCTATAACGGTTAGGTTGGTATACTAACCACAAGGTGATAATATATTAGGAATATTCAAGCGAAATGAATGGTCGGTCATGTGTGGCCGAGTTGCAAGATGTTCTTGATGAATTTCAGTGTATCGCTTCTAGAGTACACTGATCGGAATGTGGATCCATACCTTGTCATTGTTGGAATCCATACCCTAATAAGCGCCCGCTGTTTTGATTGTATATTATATAGGTAGAACGTGAGATGAAAGCGTATTACTAGATTGCTATCTACTTGATTTTGACATTATTATAATATCAGAAGAGATTTGATATAAAGAATATTTTGGTTTGTCGCAAGTTAAAAACCATCCGTGTTTATGTGTGGATCGGTCTTACGATTATCCTTTGGTTCAAAATGATTTTGAAAAGTTAAACAAATGATTTGAGTTTTCTCACACCAGTCACATGACTGACCCATAGTTTCTTTTGTTTTGATTTCCCTAAACTCTTGGGTGCCTAATTTTGTACGGGCAGTCAAGTAGTCGGGATTTTATAGATACTTGAAGAGCTAGAGCAGGAGGCTTCAGGATTATATAGCTATTATTATTTCCGCTGTGTTGTAAGTGTTATACTCTAATAATGGTACTGTATACACGTACTGATTTTATTTCAAGGATATGTTATCGATTATATGTTGTTCGTTCCACTGTGAGATTCGTGTTTACTCTGATGTTGTATGTTCTTCTTCTTCTTCTTCTTCTATTCTAGGTTTCTATCTTATATATCCTCACCCTCTAATTTCTTTCATGGACTATCCGGTATTTCTGATGCTTGAATAGTCGACATTGGGATTTATGTCAAGTACTCAAGGTCGCAAAAATCCGGGTCATTACGGTTGGTATCAGAGCTTAAGGTTAAGTAATTACCTTGGCTCTGTGGCGTGACTCGGTAGATATGGGGATAGTAATACTCTAGATTGAGTTGAGTGTATACATACAAGTGAACGTATTTGTTATTAATATAAAAAATTGTTTTATATTGCGGAGATTCATTGGTTGAGTAGCTTATGAATTTTGGTCGATCAGTTTGATCCACTGTATCGGTTGGGATTTATAAACACTTGAATATGATGAACCAACATTGTATGTTTTGAAAAGAGGGTAAACGAAATAATTTTACCCAAATTATATTTTGATATCAAGGATTTATATTGGAATGAGTATAATATATTGGATATATTGGTTGTTATTATAATCAGATAAGATTATAAGTGAAATGATTATGAAAATAACCAATCAGAATTCATATAAGTGAAAAATGTGAAATCAGATGAATTAAGTCTGAATTTAAACCAGAACTGAAATTTAAAATTTTGGGGTTTGGAAAGGTGTTTGTAAATGGAATTGGATTAAATATATGAGATTTTTAAAATTCTGGGAGATTTTAGAAATGTTTTCCAAGCATTGGGAATAGTATTTTGAAATAGATTTCAAAATGGAAGTGTTTAAATATGGTTTTGAAAGTGATATAGTATTGAACTTGCTTCGATAAGCTGGAAAATAACCCTGATGATGATGGCCACATCATCAGTGTCAATTTTGAGTTGCTAAGTGATGGATTACTACTAAAGATTTTATTTTGGAATTGTTTTGTGGAAAGCAAGTTGTTTTGATTCCAAAAGGGATATTTGATTTTTGAAAAACTAAGCTGTTTAAATTTCCCAGGGAAAGATTGTTTGAATTAAATCCAAATTGAATTGAAATTTGGGAAGGAAAATTGAAATTTAATTGAAGTCAATTTTGTAAAAATTGAATTGAATTAGAATATAATTATATCGAGTAAGTTGGATTGATGTCGTAAGATATTGGAATTGGTAGTGGAATTTGAGTTCAAAATGGAAATTGGCTTAGTTATAAGACAAAGGTTGGATATGAGGATAAAGTTGACTGGAGTTTGATTTGGGATGACATTGGTATATGCTGAATTAACAGCAGATGGAAGGGCTATAATGGTATGCCTGACAACAAGGTACAAGTTTATATTCTAATTGGGTTTGAGATTTTGATGAGCCGAATTGGCAAGCCGCTTGACTGTTTGATTTTCTTTTGGATTGAAGAAGGCCTAAAGAGGCAAGTTGGAGTTTGAGCTATTGACCGGTACAAAAATGGTGCTGGTGAAATTTTTTGAAAAGTTAAGGCGTTAGAAAATTTCAGGATTTTTGGAAATTTTCGTTAGTAGAATAAATTAATAATTTATTTGAAATTAAATTGGTTTAGTTGAAACTGAAGTTAAGAAGTGCACAAATAATTTTTAACCAGTCAATAGGGTTTGTTTTCTACCTTAGCCATTTCGAGGGAGAAATTATTTTAAGGGGGAAAGAATGAAATGTCCTGTATTTGTACGATCAAATAATTAATTTATTTAATTATTTAAGTAATGGTTTAGAGAATTAAATGGTCGTTTGATTAAATAATACTGAATATTTAATTAATTTAAATAACAGAATAATATATTTAATTCAAAAATAGTCGGAAATAGTGAATTGACAATATAATGTGAACTGGACAATTTATAATATTTAATTCAGCTTAGAATTTGAATTAAAATAACGAATATATTATTTGAACGACAGTTGAACGTATAATTTATATTATAATTATAATCGAGCTCGAAATGGCGCGGCAGTTCGTTATTTGGCGATTCGAACTTTAACTGAACATACAGAATCCGTTTTAAACCGGATTTCTGTTAAACAAGAAACGTTAGGTGTAATAACCCGGAAATCCGAGCCAATTTAAAATTTTTATTTTGGCGATTTTAGTGAATTCTGAATATTTAAAATGAATTATTTTAAATAATAATGACGAGAAATTTATTTTGAATAGAATTCGAACGTATATATTTATATAGATCGTCGTTAGAATATAAATAATTATTTATAATTATAAAAGGAATTGAAAATGGCGTGGTAGTTCGATAGTTCGATTTCAAATTTCAAATGGATGTACAGGATTCAAAATAAACTGGATTTTAGTGAAACCAAAAATATTAGAATCTAATTGAGAATATCTTTCCAAAGAGTCCAAAAAATTGAAATTTCATAGAGGGGATAAAAAGTTATGCCCAGTTGAATTCAGAATAGTCGTTATGGAATTCTGGCCCTTAAAAATGGAAATTTTGCAAATGACCTCGGTTTTCGACGAAACCACTTTTGTTGGATCCGCGATGTCAAGTTATTGCTAGATTTCAAAATTCGTAATTTTTCGAATCAATATGTGAGCACGGCAAAGGAAAACGCGTTTTACCAGTTTTAGTTGATCTTAATCGACTGGAAAATGGCCATTTTTGAAATGGTCTCAGAATTCGACGAAACTAGTTTTGTTAGGACCGTATCGTCAATACGAAGCTAGAAAATATTTTTTGGAATTTTTCGAGTTAGTATGTGGCCCCGGTAAATTGAAATGCGCGTTCAAATTCAATATATAGAGTTATATGTTGATTTTGACGAAAACTGATCGAAACAATCGAATCAGCTTACGATACATATCCCATTGAGTTCGGAATGGGTGTAATTAGCTAGGGGCGACAGTCGTTGGATCTCGTTTCGAGGTCAAATAAAAAGTCAAGTTTTTAGAAATTATAAAATAATAAATATATAAAGTAACTCCCTCAACCCTCTCTCTCTCTATAAGTCAGCAGAAAGAAAAATAAAATAAAAGGAAAAAAAACCGATCCCTAAATCACTCCAGCCCCCTTCAACGACGATCGACGCGCCACCTCCCTCCGTCAGTCGCGAGCGTCCTCCGCCTTCCCCCTCCATCATTCTCCCCCTTCTCCACTGCGATGCGGGCCTCTCCTTCACAAGTCCTTCGCGCTCGAGACCCCCACCCTGCGCCCAAACCACACCACCGCGGCTCCAACCCACCTCCGCACCGACGACTAGCCACGGCTCCGACCACCCCTAAGCCCAGCACCACCATCGACAGAAACCTCCGCCGCCCACTGTAGCATCGACGCGCCAAGCCCCCCTCCTGCGATCGAAATACTGTAAGTTTTATTCGATTTATTTCAGTATGATTAGTATATAAAAATATGATTTTTATATAAGTGATTTGCGAACAAAAATTTGATTTTTATAGAACAAAAAGATTAGATTTTTATCATATGCAAAACGAGATAAAAATATGATTTCTATATTGAAAGCGAAAAAATAAAATTGTGATTTTTATTTATATATATAGAAGGTAAAATTCAATTTTTATATATTGAATAACGAGATAAAAATTCGATTTTTATATATTGAATAGCGAGGTAAAAATTCGATTTTTATATATTGAATAGCGGGGTAAAAATTCGATTTTTATATATTGAATAGCGAAGTAAAAAATTCGATTTTTATATATTGAATAGCGAAGCAAAAAATTGATTTTTATATATTGAATAGCGAAGTAAAAATTCGATTTTTATATATGTAGTGAATACGGATGATGAAAGTGATGAAATATGAAACGACGGAGATTTTCTACATATGAAGAGTCGAGGCGTTTGGTTTAGCTAGTCGGTGAGAACTTCTCACTTTTAATTTGATTTTCTAGTTAAAATATATACTAGGATGCAGACAGTGTTTAGTAGCACCCGACACCTGTCGTCCACAGACCATGGACGGCTTGTTTGTATGCTTGTTTGTTTGATTTTGATGTGTAGTTGATTGTGTGATGTCATGTGAAATGAAATAAAATATTTATATAGTTAAAAATATTTTATAGCTAAAAATTGAATTTTTAACGTGTATTTAAAATGAAATTAATATAAACAATTGGACGATTTGTTTATATACACTGATTTGACTGATATTGATTAGGACGATAAATTTTACACATCGCCCAATTGCACAAATAAAATCTGTGTTTGATTGTTTGAAACCCCACACGGGTATTGGGATGATATAAGACATACACTAATCCCAATAATTAGTTGTATGTCGATCGATTGATTGACAGACTGTTATGAGTGTTAAATATTTATATTTGACGCTTATACAATATAGAATGCACTTTGGATGATGGTTAATTATTTGTCATTGTTGATATATACATGCGTTGTATGGAAATCCATAGAAATAAAATCTATGGTAATTGATTGGGCCTCATTCCAGTTTTGAAATAGAATATTTGAAGAGAAATATTTGAATAAAATATTTGAGAAGAAATATTTGAAACGAAATATTTGAATAGAATATTTGGAATAGAAATATATAAAGCCGTGTTGATTAGATATGCGCTATATTGACGCGAATGATATTTATATCGATTATATTCGTTTTTATAATGAATAAAGTGATTTCAAAATCGAATATTTTGAAATGAAATTCGAATTAAATTGAACTGAAACGAATTAGAATTCGAATTGAATAGAAACGAATTAGTATTCGAATTGAATTGAAAATAAAATGAATTCGAATCGAATTGAAATTGAATGGAAATCAATTTGAAATGAATTCAAATTGAAAATAAATTTGAATTGAATCGAATAGAAAATAAATTCAGACTAAATTGAATAGAAAACGAATTCAAATCGAATTGAAATTGAATTGAATAGAAAATGAATTCTAATTGAATTGAATAGAAAATGAATTCGAATTAAATTGAATAGAAATAGAATTAAAATCGAATTGAAATTGAATTGAATCGAATTGAAATCGAATTGAAATTGAAATGAATCGAATTGAAATTTAATTGAAATTGAATTGAAATCAAATAGAAATGAATGTAAAAAGGAATTTATAAAGGAAAATTCAATTTTGATTTGAAATCGAAAAAGAAGTTGAAATCGTTTTGAAAACGAATTTAAAACGATTTATAAAATACGTTTTAATAGGAAATCGATGAAGTATGTAACACCCCACCTCCGCCAATGCCACTCTTGCAAGCGCACTAGCTTCGGAGGGGTGTTGGACAAGGTAAACATGCATGAAGATATCACAAGACAGAACATATGAGTAAAACAGAGTAAATAAAGCAGCGGATAAAATTACTATTTCAAAACCATAGTCAAGTTACACCAAAGTACTTAGTCATCATTTTCCAACAAAAAAAAGTCTAGAAAACATAAACTGAAAACTGGAAATAACATAAAGTAAACTATCCCCAAAGTAGATGTGGTAAGCCATAGCGAGCTCAAGTCCAAACCGTACATGAGCTATCCAGAAAGCAAGCTAAAGATCCAAGCAAGGTGCTAGTATTCCCACCCTGAGAACCTAGGGGGGGAACGGAAGAAAAGAGGCAAAAGAAAACGGGTTAGTCAAAAAGACCGGTAAGTCTTACCTACTATTAGTATAAAAACTAATAAAGTTAACTGGACATGCACAACAGAGATGAAACATAGGATGATAACTGGCATGGTGAAAAGTTAACAAGACAGATCAAGTGTGGCATCGCATATACAAGGTTAAGTTGCACCAGGTGTACTAGTATTCTAATCCATGTCAAGTATGAACAAGAAATCATCCCTTGGCCCAAAGTTGGCCCAACATCATGAAGTGACCTAAATCAAGGTCCAACTACTCGGTCTAGTCGATCGGCTCCCTATAAGCCTAACTCGTCGTGTATCGGTGTCATACGGCTTAATCATGGAATGTAGTTAAATGTGCAAGGTCCACCCTAGGGTGTATCCAGCCCTAAGGTATAAACCACAGACACAATTCAAGTACGCACAGTCTAAACCTACTGGTGCCCATGCTCAACTCCGGACTTAATGTGCACGACCATGGTCCGCCTGAAAAACCGGTGCACCATTCAGCCGTCTCTTTTGGTCTCTTACAATCAGTCCAGTAATCATGCCCCACCCTAGCCTAGTCCAGGGTATCCAGATACTCCCAAGTGGGTTACTGCTGAAAAGGACCTCGTAACTAGGATTTCAAGCGGGTTAAGTGTGGTTAACCCTATCCTAACCATGTATTGAGTCGGTCAAGTGTATCCAAGCAGTTCATGACTTAACCCTATCAATACATCGTGTTTAATTGGTTAAGTATTCAAGTAGTCCATGATTTACCCTACCAACCCATCGTGTTTAATTGGTTAAGTATTCAAGTGGTCCATGACTTAACCCTACCATGTGGCATTAATTAACTTAATGCTCTCAAACCTCTCACATTAGACATTGTTGTGGTTACTAGTTAAGCCGGGTGGGTCCGGGTAGCTTTACACCACAACCTAGTCTAACCTCGGGTTTCAAGCGCGATGTGACCAACTACTCACATTGGGTCCTATTGTTTGTAGCCACTAGTTAAGCCGGTCGGTTCCGGGTAGATTTATACTACAAACTCAAACCAACCTCGAGTTGGCCACTTTCATGTTTTCTACATGTCATGTCCACGTTCATGTTTTCAAGCATAAACACATGTCAAACTTTCATGTCATATTTTCAAGTCATGTTTTCATGTTATTTAAGTTTGCCCAATTACCCATAACGTATTCCCGTCGCACGTAAATTCGCATCAACACAAATCGATCAAAGAGGGAACATAACAATATGACAAGGTGGGCATAAAATGGCAAAGTCTATCACAAGTAAAATATGGTGATATTTGAGGCCAAAAGGGGTTCAACATACTAGCATATGGCCTCAACATGTATGATAGCATAAAAGGTGACTTGGCCTCAAACATATCAAATAGCATAAGGGTGATTTGGCCACATGCATGCATAATAGCATAAGAGTAATTTGGCCACAAGCATGCATAATAGCATAAGGGTGATTTGGCCACAAGCATGCATAATAGCATAAGGGGGATTTGGCCACAAGCATGCATAATAGCATAAGGGTGATTTGGCCACAAGCATGCATAATAGCATAAGGGTGATTTGGCCACAAGCATGCATAATATCATAAGGGTGATTTGGCCACAAGCATATTAAGGAACATGAGGGGTTAAGGTTTGGCCACAAGTTAAACGTGGTGGCATATGAGGCAAATGTGTTCATAAACTTGCATATTACATTATAAGCCTCAAAACATGCATGATATCAAACTTTAGCAAAATAGATGAAACATGGTCATAAATGACATAGGATGATAGCAAGTGATTCGCATATAACCTCATATGCAAGATATCATAAGGTTTATGAGATTTTCTATGTTGCTTTATGCAACATTTCAAATCAAAGCTCATAGCTTTTTATGCACAAAGTCAAGGTGATAGCTTTACAAACATGCATAGAATAAATCTATGCATAACATGATAGAATCGAAGCACAAATCATACTTAGGCCCAAACTCAAACTTGCAACATGTCATATTTAACTTCATAGTTAGAATCTAAGAGTAGTATAGGGCTTACAATGCTATGAAGACCTATGAAATAAAATAAGATTGAGACGAAGCCACTAGCAACTCTAAAAAACCCCGATCGAATATAAGCTCCAAGTTGTTTTGAGAAACAATAAGCTCCTTTAATTTGTATGAAGAAAGATCCTTGTTTTGATGAAGAAAGGTGGCTCTTTTACTAGCTTAGGACACTCAAATTTTCATGAAGAGGATGGAGGCCATGATATGAAGATGGAGGCCATGATCAAGAAACATTTTGGCATAGTTTAGTTGTAGGAATGATTAATGAGGATTTAGGCTAGGTCTTAGGGTCTTTTATAGAAGATTAGGTTAGTTTAGGCCATAGGATTAACCCTAGTTCAGATCTGAGCCATTAAAATCCGTCACAAGCCTCCAAACATGTCTTGAGGAACAAGTTAGGTGCACCGAGGCCAAACTGGCCGACCACCCAAGTCGACAGGGGTGTCGACTGGGCAGTCGACACCACCTGGGGTGTGTCGACTCCCAAGTCGACTCCCCAGTCGACTTGGGGGCAGCGGGAATTTTTCCCGCCTATTCTGCTTGGCTGAATTTGAATTCTGAATTCAAATTTGAACTGTTTTTGAACTTGAAATTTTCTGAAAACTTCGACGGGCCATAACTTGGTCATACGGACTCCGATTTTCGAAAACTCGGACTCTATTTCATGTATTTTTCCGAGACGAACGTAATGGCACAGCCCGTTTCCCTTGATTTAGATTTTATCATTTAATTCTGCCTTGGTTTATGTTATAACATGTTATTTAAAAATACGGGTTGTTACATTCTCCCCTCCTTAAAGGATTTCATCCCCAAAATCTTCAAGTTAGGAAGAACATATCCTACCATCCATCATCCATCTACTCAAAACATCATCCATGTGCAGTCATTGTCCTTAAAGGATTCTAAATGTTGTATGAACATATGCAAAGGTGTGTGTATATGTACTTATCTAATGCGAAAATCAGGCGGTTACTGATTCAGTAAACCTCCTTAATGCAAAGTATGTTAGTGAAATGAGTCCATATGTATGCAAATTCCTAACATAATTCATAACCTCTATATGAGTGCACATAACATTCATCCATATGCGACATCCACGTGATAGCATAACAAGTTTCATCCATGAATAAGTATAAGCACTCATGCATATGCAATATGAAAGTGTGTGAGCCGATCTTAGTGCCTAATGTATATCATGCATCCACGAGTATCCACTTGCAAACACTTGCAACTACTTGCAAACATCAAGCATAACATGTTTCAAATACATGTTTCATCCAAAGGGTCTCTTCTCTACCTAAGGTTCTCATGACAAGATTAACAAGATAACAAGATAAACATGGATAGCAAAAGAAAGATATGCTAACTAGGAAAAGAGATTGAGAATGTACCCTCAAAAAGGAATGGATAAAGCCCACACATCTTCTCCTCGGTTTCCCAAGTTGCTTCTTCATCGGCTTCACTCCACTGAACCTTTACTAACTTGACTTCTTGATTCCTCAGCTTCCTGATCTCCGTTCCCAAGATACGAATCGGAGCTCGCCTCAAGGTTGCCTCTTTCTCTGCCTCCATGTTGTCAAGAATGCTTGGCTCAACTACCTCGGCTGACTCATGTGGGCACTTTCGGAGATGCGAGTCATGAAAAACATTGTGCACTCCGGCCAGCTTCTTGGGAAATTCCACCTTATAAGCCATCTTCCCAACTCTCTCTATGATAGGGAAGGGTCCTACGAACCTTGGTGCTAGATTCCCAACTGCTCCAAAACGAACCACGTTTCGCAAAGGAGAAACCTTCACGAAAACCATATCTCCAACTTCGAATTCCAAATCTGTCCTTCGCTTGTCAGCATAGGATTTCTGTCTGTCTTGGGCCGTTTTCATCCGTCTTCGAATCAATTCAACCCTCTCGGATGTGTCCCTTATCATGTCGGGCCCAAGTATAAGCTTATCCGTCGTCTCCCACCAACATGTTGGTGACCTGCACGGCCTTCCATACAAAGCTTCGAATGGTGCCATTCCTATGCTTGCCTGATAGCTGTTATTATAAGCAAACTCTACAAGAGGAAGGCGGTCTTCCCAAGTACCACCAAAGTCAAGAACACAAAGCCTCAAAAGATCTTCTAGCACTCTATTCACCCTTTCGGTTTGGCCATCCGTCTGGGGGGTATAGGCTGTACTTAGATTCAATCGCGTACCCATCGCTTCTTGCAAACTATTCCAGAACTGGCTAGTGAAGGTTGGGTCACGATCGCTGACTATGCTAGAAGGAACTCCATGCAATCGCACTATCCCTCGAAGATAAACAGATGCTAGCCATGGTGCGGTCCTCTTGCTCTTTACTGGAATAGAATGGGCGTTCTTTGTGAGTCTATCCACTATGACCCATATCCCATAAAGCCCAAATAGTTTGGTCAACTTAGTGGACATCTTCACCCCAACTATACATCATAAACAGGCGAGCCATACTCCTTATGGGGTTTGCAACAGAACTAAGATTGAGAATAGGACCGAGAGGATATACTTAAAAGATAGCATGCGAGTAAGCTCTACAGAATAATAGGGATCAAGGATATACTCTTAGAAAGAGATATAATGCGCATATCTAGTCTTCAATCTTCTAAGCCGCATTTTCTTGAGCTTAATCCTATGGTGCCTTGACCGTCTTTTAACTTCACAATTCCGTAGCTTCTTAATTCTTATTTCCAAAACATGAGTTAGAACTTATTTCACCGTTGCCTCTCATTCCGCTTCCACTTATTCTTTCCCTAGAATACTTGGCTTAAACATAACTGCGTGCTCATGGTCTCATGCAAGCTTTCCAAAATTCGTTAGTGAATCCTGGATCTCGTTTACATCCTATACGGTATTCCACGCAGAAGAACTATCTCTTGAAAACAAATGCCAATCCATGTTGCCAAAGGTACTTACTAGGGTGATTTCTATAACCCATGCTTAAGCGGAATGGACTATCCGCCTTAGTGGCGAACACCACCGGAGCAACCCATTCTGAAATTCTTCGCCGAGCGAAATTTTTCTCAAGCAACTCCTTGATTTGCTTGCTAAGCTCCCTTATTTCTCGCAGGGCCATGTGCCTAACAGGCAATGAAACTGGCTTGGTATTATCAACAAGATGAATACGGAAGTCTATCTCGCGTTTAGGGGGTAACCCCTTAACCTCTTCAAAGACACCCGGATACTCTCGGACCACCCTCACAGATTGAGGGTTGTCAATAGACGAGTCGAGGGATTCAAGATAACATAACATGACGGGATCCAGAGGTTTACAAGGAATCCCTCGGGTATTGCCAAGGTGAGTCATAAGCCTCACTACCCTATGCTCAAAATCGAGAATGGCTCCATAACTGGACAACCAATCCATGCCCAAAATCAACCCGTGTCCTATAAACCCGAGAACCTAAGCATTACACATGAATTCTACGCTCAAGATAGAGATTTTCAAATCCATACAAATCACAGGTGGATGGGCGGAACCCCCAATTGGATTTGAAACACTAACGGGACCTCAACTAGACTAGTACTTAGGTGCAAACTTTCAACAGAATCAGAAATAAAACTATGCGATGCGCCAGAATCAAATAAGGTACGAACAGGGAAATCAGAAATGTAAACATGACTTTCTATAGAAACACTACCTTGATCAAAAGCTGGAAGAGTAAGGAGAGCCTGCAACTGCCCTCCAGAGGGTCCTGCTCGCTGAGTTTGCCTTTTTCCCTTGTCCCCGCTTTTTCGGGCAATCCTTGCTATAGTGTCCAGACTCTCCACAATGAAAGCATTCTCCCAACTTCCTTTTCTTCTTCCTACAGTCTTTGGCTATGTGCCCAGTAATCCCACAGAAGTTGCACTTCCTCCTTTCTCTTGACTTGTTATCCTTATTGTTGTTGTTCTTGCCTCCTTTTCCGGAATCTACCTTCTCGCCTTGAGACTCATTTTCCTTGACCTCCTTCTTGCCACTCTTATCTTCCTCTTGAAGCAGGGCCATATTCACCAAACTCTCGAAAGTCGCCCCCATGGGTATATGAGACGTGGCCAAACCGTGCAATGGCTCATTCAATCCTAGCGCAAAGCGTAGGGCCCTCTTCTGAGCTGTGTTAACCAAGTCTAGACCGAACCGAGCAAGTTGATTAAAATTATCGACGTATTCCCTAATGGTCATGTCCCCTTGCTTTAGTGATAGGAACCTCTCCATCTGAAGGTTCTCTTCTGTCGACGATAGAAACCTTAGTCCAAACCTTCTCCTAAAGTCATCCCAAGTCTGAATTGGCCTAGTAGTGGTGGTGACTACCCACCAATATGCAGCTTCCCCTTTCAACAGCCATACCGCTAACAGAACTTTCCTACGGTCTTCTATATCAAAGATAGCAAAGAGGTCTTCAGTTTCCTTTAACCAGTTTCTTGCCTCAACAAAAGGCTCCGTCCCAATAAAATTCTTGCCACCCATCACCTTAAAGTCCTTGCAAATCTTCGCGAAATCCGTTTGCGGATGCTGAGGAGGAGGAGGAGGAACCTCAGCTTCGGGAGGAGGAGGAATGTTAGCCACGGGGGAAGGAGGAGGAATGTTCGCGGGGCCGGCTTCATTCGCCCTTGCCTCCATGTACCTTCTAAACCAAATAGGTACTGGTACGCCCTCCAAAATGGCAAAATTATCGGCCATACTGAAACGAAGAAAAAGATAGACTGAGAACGAGGAAACAAAGGATAGTGCTAATGGCTTTTGGGGAATAGCCTTTTTTAAAATAAACTATACTTTTCTTGGAAAATACTTAATTGGTTTTGAAAATAGTTTTTAAAAGGGTAAGTTTCAAAAACCTTTTGTTCAATCTCGTAAACCTTATGCTCTGATACCAAATGTAACACCCCACCTCCGCCAATGCCACTCTTGCAAGCGCACTAGCTTCAGAGGGGTGTTGGACAAGGTAAACATGCATGAAGATATCACAAGACAGAACATATGAGTAAAACAGAGTAAATAAAGCAGCGGATAAAATTACTGTTTCAAAACCATAGTCAAGTTACACCAAAGTACTTCGTCATCATTTTCCAACAAAACAAAGTCTAGAAAACATAAACTGAAAACTGAAAATAACATAAAGTAAACTATCCCCAAAGTAGATGTGGTAAGCCATAGCGAGCTCAAGTCCAAACCGTACATGAGCTATCCAGAAAGCAAGCTAAAGATCCAAGCAAGGTGCTAGTATTCCCACCCTGAGAACCTAGGGGGGGAACGGAAGAAAAGAGGCAAAAGAAAACGGGTCAGTCAAAAAGACCAGTAAGTCCTACCTACTATTAGTATAAAAACTAATAAAGTTAACTGGACATGCACAATAGAGATGAAACATAGGATGATAACTGGCATGGTGAAAAGTTAACAAGACAGATCAAGTGTGGCATCGCATATACAAGGTTAAGTTGCACCAGGTGTACTAGTATTCTAATCCATGTCAAGTATAAACAAGAAATGATCCCTTGGCCCAAAGTTGGCCCAACATCATGAAGTGACCTAAATCAAGGTCCAACTACTCGGTCTAGTCGATCGGCTCCCTATAAGCCTAACTCGTCGTGTATCGGTGTCATACGGCTTAATCATGGAATGTAGTTAACTGTGCAAGGTCCACCCTAGGGTGTATCCAGCCCTAAGGTGTAAACCACAGACACAATTCAAGCACGCACATTCTAAACCTACTGGTGCCCATGCTCAACTTCGGACTTAATGTGCACGACCATGGTCCGCCTGAACAACCGGTGCACCATTCAGCCGTCTCTTTTGATCTCTTACAATCAGTCCAGTAATCGTGCCCCACCCTAGCCTAGTCCAGGGTATCCAGATACTCCCAAGTGGGTTACTGCTGAAAAGGACCTCGTAACTAGGATTTCAAGCGGGTTAAGTGTGGTTAACCCTATCCTAACCATGTATTGAGTCGGTCAAGTGTATCCAAGCAGTTCATGACTTAACCCTATCAATACATCGTGTTTAATTGGTTAAGTATTCAAGTAGTCCATGACTTAACCCTACCAACCCATCGTGTTTAATTGGTTAAGTATTCAAGTGGTCCATGACTTAACCCTACCATGTGGCATTAATTAACTTAATGCTCTCTAACCTCTCACATTAGACTTTGTTGTGGTTACTAGTTAAGCCGGGCGGGTCCGGGTAGCTTTACACCACAACCTAGTCTAACCTCGGGTTTCAAGCGCGATGTGACCAACTACTCACATTGGGTCCTATTGTTTGTAGCCACTAGTTAAGCCGGTCGGTTCCGGGTAGATTTATGCTACAAATTCAACCCAAACTCGAGTTGGCCACTTTCATGTTTTATACATGTCATGTCCACGTTCATGTTTTCAAGCATAAACACATATCAAACTTTCATGTCATATTTTCAATTCATGTTTTCATGTTATTTAAGTTTGCCCAATTACCCATAACGTATTCCCATCGCACATAAATTCGCATCAACACAAATCGATCAAAGAGGGAACATAACAATATGACAAGGTGGGTATAAGATGGCAAAGTCTATCACAAGTTAAACATGGTGATATTTGAGGCCAAAAGGGGTTCAACATACTAGCATATGGCCTCAACATGTTTGATAGCATAAAAGGTGACTTGGCCTCAAACATATCAAATAGCATAAGGGTGATTTGGCCACATGCATGCATAATAGCATAAGAGTAATTTGGCCACAAGCATGCATAATAGCATAAGGGTGATTTGGCCACAAGCATGCATAATAGCATAAGGGAGATTTGGCCCCAAGCATGCATAATAGCATAAGGGTGATTTGGCCACAAGCACGCATAATAGCATAAGGGTGATTTGGCCACAAGCATGCATAATATCATAAGGGTGATTTGGCCACAAGCATATTAAGGAACATGAGGGGTTAAGGTTTGGCCATAAGTTAAACGTGGTGGCATATGAGGCAAATGTGTTCATAAACTTGCATATTACATTATAAGCCTCAAAACATGCATGATATCAAACTTTAGCGAAATAGATGAAACATGGTCATAAATGACATAGGATGATAGCAAGTGATTCGCATATAACCTCATATGCAAGATATCATAAGGTTTATGAGAGTTTCTATGTTGCTTTATGCAACATTTCAAATCAAAGCTCATAGCTTTTTATGCACAAAGTCAAGGTGATAGTTTACAAACATGCATAGAATAAATCTATGCATAACATGATAGAATCGAAGCACAAATCATACTTAGGCCCAAACTCAAACTTGCAACATGTCATATTTAACTTCATAGTTAGAATCTAAGAGTAGTATTTGGCTTACAATGCTATGAAGAACTATGAAATAAAATAAGATTGAGACGAAGCCACTAGCAACTCTAAAAACCCCCCAATCGAATATAAGCTCCAAGTTGTTTTGAGAAACAATAAGCTCCTTTAATTTGTATGAAGAAAGATCCTTGTTTTGATGAAGAAAGGTGGCTCTTTTACTAGCTTAGGACACTCAAATTTTCGTGAAGAGGATGGAGGCCATGATATGAAGATGGAGGCCATGATCAAGAAACATTTTGGCATAGTTTAGTTGTAGGAATGATTAATGAGGGTTTAGGCTAGGTCTTAGGGTCTTTTTATAGAATATTAGGTTAGTTTAGGCCATAGGATTAACCCTAGTTCAGATCTGAGCCATTAAAATCCGTCACAAGCCTCCAAATGTGTCATGAGGAACAATTCAGGTGCTCCTAGGCCAAACTGGCCGACCACCCAAGTCGACTGGGCAGTCGACACCACCTGGGGTGTGTCGACTCCTAAGTCGACTCCCCAGTCGACTTAGGAGTGGCGCGAATTTTTCCCGCCTATTCTGCTTGGCTGAATTTGAATTCTGAATTCAAATTTGAACTGTTTTTGAACTTGAAATTTTCTGAAAACTTCGACGGGCCATAACTTGTTCATACGGACTCCGATTTTCGAAAACTCGGACTCTATTTCGCGTATTTTTCCGAGACGAACGTAATGGCACAGCCCGTTTCCCTTGATTCAGATTTTATCATATAATTCTTCCTTGGTTTATGTTATAACATGTTATTTAAAAATATGGGTTGTTACAAAGTATATATTATATATATTATATATATAATACAATGGCCTGAATAGAACGCGCCGCGCTGCGGTAGTTCTTGAATTTCGACTATTGACTTCGAATGTACATTGCGGGATATCCGACCGTCGGATTCTCCTAAAACTGGAACCATTGGGTTCGTATCGAAAAGAGCTTTCTATGAATATTGGAGATTTGAAATCTAACGATTGGATTTGGAATTATGTCCAAATCAAATTTGGAAAAGGTCGCTGTAAGTGCAGTTCGATGGCCGTTGATGGAAATCGACTGTGCGGGACTTGATAAAATTATTAAAAATAGTAACAATTTGTGTAAAATCATAAGAAATGATTTGTGAAGAATTGGGATGAAAAACTCTATATTTGAAAAGATAAAGATAGATTTTTATCGAAATAAACTAGTTTTGAACTAGAATTATAATTATATTTATTTTTAAATAAATAAATTGAATTTGAAAAGGGTTTTAAAAGTAACCAGAATTTCCAATATATAAAGTGGAAATGGATTTGAATCGAAATTGTCTTTGGAATATTTCGACGTTGGATTTCGTGATTATACAGATATTGTTATGGAAATTTGAAAGATATATTTATATCGTTATTTTCCATACGATATTTGTTGGTCATAGAATTTGATATTGAATATAAGCTGATATATTTTCTATTCCGAGCCTTGTATTTAATATCAAATGTGATTTGTGTTTGTCGTGAATGGTGTCTTCATTGACACTGTTCTTAAACCCAGTTGAGGATAAGATTAAATCTTTTTATTTAGATTTAATGATGTGTACCAATTAAATAATATTTAATTGGAATTGAATTGGTATTGATTTTTGGGATTATCGTGAACAGTGTTTTAAATAACACTTGTTCTTTAACCCGATAATTAATGGAACGTGATTTTGGGTTGTCGTGAACGGTATCTTCAATAATACTGTTCTTAGACCCAAAGGAGTTAAGAAAATCAGAAACTAACTGGAGATTAGTTAAGTTGAATGGTTTCTGGGGTATTGATCTGATGTTGGTTTCGGCCTTCGGGGTTAATACTTAGGGAATTGCTCACTTGCTAATTTAAGGTTAGGGACTGATTGAAATGTGATGTGATTTTGGGGTTTATCGTGAACCATTTTTTAAATGACACTGGTTCTTTAACCCAGTTAAAGATTAAAACTAAGTGGAGTTTTAATGAATCTTTAGTTAGATTGAAAAGATCGGGAACGGAGTATCACCAGTTTTGCTCCAGGCGATAGTTAAATCTTTAGTTAGATTTGAACGTGAAATGGTAATTAAATTTACCAATAACACTGTGGTGTTAGATATGAAGTATTACCAGTTTTACTTCATGGGATGAATAGGTTGAGATTGGGAAATTAAAACAAATGATTACTTCGGTAAAGTTCGTGAATCCCGACTAGTTTGAAGTGATATTCAAAGGAAGATTAAAGAATAAATTTAAAAGAATTTATCTTTGATAAAATTAATGGGAACCTATCCCTAAGAATGAGAAATTTAGAAACTAACTGTAGGTTAGCTAAGAAGAATGGTTTCCCGGGTATTGATCTGATGTTGGTTTCGGCATTCGGGGTTAATTTTTGGGGAATTATTCTCTTGCTAATTTATGGTTAGTGACTGATGAATTGGAACGAGCGTATGTTATGTTTGTGTAACACTTGTTTATTATATACGCGAGTTATTTAGAAAGACCGGGTTTATCCCATTCTGAATAACTGGTTGGACGATGAGTCGAAGATGAAGACGGCGGTTGAAGGCCAGAGGTCTTCACGTCGTTTGGGTGATTACTGATGATCTTGATTGGGATGTACACCCAAAAGGAGGGAATCAGTTGGTGATCGTCCAGATGTACTTGGAGATTGATGGATATGCGAGGAATAAGGTTCCTCCGGTTTCGTTTAGACCCAGAACGGACTTGTAAATGGATGTGTGTCTGACATCGGATTTCATTCTGTGTGATTGATATCGGTTGCATAGCGTGAATTGCCTGTGTGGCATGCTAAGATGCAAATGATCAAGGCTTATGTTGAAAAGCAGGGTCTTGTGGTTGATGATCAAAGCACAGCCTGTGTGGCATAGCTTTGTGAAGCGTTGATTAGCGAGCCTCACACCGGTTGTGAACCAAAAACGGGAGAAGGACTTCAGGGAGGGCAAGCGTTTCCTTCTAGCTAGAAGTGGCGTCAGTGGTTTTACACGCCCTGACGAGTTTGACTTATGTGGTTGTTGCTGTTGCGAGGCGCCTCGGATATATCGGTGAATATGTGAAGCCGATGGAGTCATTCGTTGACCGGCCCTGACGATCCAAGGCACGATGCGTTCTGTTCCTGAGGGGCGGGCTAGAGAGTCTCGAATCGGTAGAGGACTATCTCTTTCCTCGGTTCACAGATGGAAATCCAATTTCCAAATACGTGACATTTGCGGTTTTGGTTGTAGAGCCTAGCATGGCGACATGATATATGGTACCCATGTCGTCTATGATTGATATTGTTTTAAACACTATTCACTTATTATAGTATCAAATGATTTGTTTTAAACGTATCAAGCATGCTTTGGCTATTATAAGGGAAAACCCTATCCTCCGGTTTGTGTTGCATTGTGTGATGGGACCTGGGTCTTATAATAGCTTCATTGTTCTTTATTTAGCATTGCTTTGTTGTTTTATGCACTGGAGTTCTTGGGAGGAAACCCGTTCCGTGTTATTCGGCGTGGTCCCTGGATTTACCTAACTTTAAAATAAAGATTAATAACTGTTTTAGCTCTCACACCAGTCCCATGACTGACCTGGAGTTTATTGTTTTAACCTAAACTCTGGGTGCCCCTATTTTCCGCACGGGCAGCTAGTAGTTTTGGTTTTGCAGATTTATATTCACAGGATCCTGATTTACAGCTGGGACGATACTCGGAAAGCTCTGTATCCGTGTATTACTTCTAGTTGTGTTATGTATTATTTCCACTGTGATGTATTTAAATGTAATTTAAATCTCTGATATTTTATGTGTAATATTTATTCATACTCTGTATATTCTTGTATTCTGATGGAATTGTTGTAATATACAATGAAATGTTCTTCTGTCTACGTTCTGATGTGTCTTGTCCTCAACTCAATCCGTGATTTCCCGTAAGGGGGATTTCGGGTCATTTCAGCATGGTATCAGAGCTTTGGTTTAAAAATCTTGAGAATAAGGGACATTAGAACCATACGAAAGAATTCACCAGAGATTGGATTAGTAATATCCAATGAGAATGACTCGTTAGAGATGGGATCAGTAGTATCCTAGAACGAGTGTAAAGAGTGTTGTTTTGAAAAATAAAAAGAAAAACAAGTTTTGTTTTGAAATTTAAATCACTTATTCGTATTTGATTATTTATTTTATATTGAATTTGGACAATCCAATATATAAAGATTTTGCATATACGCCTTGCAAATGTGTATTCGAAGTTTTAATGTACTGGATGGTTATAGAATCACACTCTAGTTGCCGGGGGATAATTCTGGTGACGGGGCACCATCGCCAGTATTTATTTTCGAGTTTCGAAAGTAAGATTTCTATATATTTCCAATTGACTGGTGTGAGAACCGAAACTAGATACGGCTTATTGTAGTGATTTGGCATCAAAAATCTGATTTTTTGACTATGTATCAAAGTTATGAATTTGAAAAGCTAATCAACTAATTGATTGATGGTTGTGTTGTTGATTATTGGTTGATTAAATAAAATTTATACCCTATAGCCAAATTGTATCAAATAGTGAATTGTATTGAAAATTAGTCGCATTTGCATGCATGTACATGTACTTACATCGAACGGGTCATAGCAAGGAGGCTAGAGCAGGAGAATAAAATTGTTTGCACGACAAATAGGTACATATTTACCATAATTTACTGTTTTGTTTGGGTGATGATGATTTTATGAGCCGATTGGCTAGCCGCTTGGCTTTTTCTTTTTCTTTTGGATTGAAGAAGGCCATGGGAGGCTATATGAAATATCCCGAAGACCCCGGTGCAGGGGATGTTATGGCGATTTTTTTTGACAATTTAGGGTGTTAGCCAAACTTTTGAAAATTTTGAAAAGTTCTTAGAAACTGAAAAGTTGAAGAACTTAAGCCATAAAGAAAATAATGAAAGTTGAGTTGATTAGTTAAACAACTTTCGGCTTCGTTCCTTTTTGGGGGTGAAAAGTTTTAAGTGGGGGAGATTGTAATAACCCGGAAATCCGAGCCAATTTAAAAATTTTATTTTGGCGATTTTAGTGAATTCTAAATATTTAAAATGAATTATTTTAAATAATAACGACGAGAAATTTATTTTGAATAGAATTCGAACGTATATATTTATATAGATCGTCGTTAGAATATAATTAATTATTTATAATTATAAAAGGAATTGAAAATGGCGCGGTAGTTCGATAATTCGATTTCAAATTTCAAATGGATGTACAGGATTCAAAATAAGCCGAATTTTAGTGAAACCAAAAATATTAGAATTTAATTGAGAATATCTTTCCAACGAGTCCGAAAAATTGAAATTTCATAGCAGGGATAAAAAGTTCTGCCCAGTTGAAAATTCAGAATAGCCGCTATGGAATTCTGGCCCTTAAAAATGGAAATTTTGCAAACGACCTCGGTTTTCGATGAAACCACTTTTGTTGGATCCGCGATGTCAAGTTATTGCTAGGTTTCAAAATTCGTAATTTTTTGAATCAATATATGAGCGCGGCAAAGGAAAACGCATTTTACCAGTTTCAATAGATTTTAATCGACTAGAAAATGGCCATTTTCAAATGGTCTCTGAATTCGACGAAACTAGTTTTGTTAGGACCATATCGTCAATACGAAGCTAGAAAGTATTTTTCTGGAATTTTTTGAGTTAGTATGTGGCCCTGGTAAATTGAAATGCGGGTTCAAATTCAATATATAGAGTTATATGTTGATTTTGACGAAAACTGATAGAAACGATCGAATCAGCTTACAATACATATCCCATTGAGTTTGGAATGAGGGTAATTAGATAGGGGCGACAGTCGTTGGGTCTCGTTTCGAGGTCAAATAAAAAGTCAACTTTTTAGAAATTATAAAATAATTAATATATAAACTAACTCCCTCAACCCTCTCTCTCTATAAGTCAGCAGAAAGAAAAATAAAATAAAAGGAAAAAAACTGATCCCTAAATCGCTCCAGCCCCCCTTCAACGACGATTGACGCGACGCCTCCCTCCTTCAGTCGCGAGCGTCCTCCGCCTTCCCCCTCCATCAATCGCCCCTTCTCCACTGCGATGCGGGCCCCTAATTCACAACTCCTTCGCGCTCGAGACCCCGATCCTGCGCCCAAACCAAACCACCGCGGCTCCAACTCACTTCCGCACCGATGACTAGCTACGGCTCCGACCACCCCTAAGCCCAGCATCCCCATCGACAGAAACCTCCACCGCCCACTGTAGCATCGACGCGCCAAGCCCCCCTCCTGTGATCGAAATACTGTAAGTTTTATTCGATTTATTTCAGTTTAATTAGTATATAAAAATCTGATTTTTATTTAAGTGATTTGCGAACAAAAATTTGATGTTTATACAACAAAAAGATTAGATTTTTATCATATGAAAAACGAGATAAAAATATGATTTCTTTATTGAAAGTGAACAAATAAAAATGTGATTTTTGTTTATATATATAGAAGGTAAAAATTCGATTTTTATATATTGAATAGCGAGGTAAAAATTCGATTTTTATATATTGAATAGCGAGGTAAAAATTCGATTTTTATATATTGAATAGCGGGGTAAAAACTCGATTTTTATATATTGAATAGCGAAGTAAAAATTCGATTTTATATATTGAATAGCGAAGTAAAAATTCGATTTTTATATATTGAATAGCGAAGTAAAAATTCGATTTTTATATAGGGTGCGTTTTTTACAGGTCCCTATTAAGTTTCAAAATATAAAAAAAACCCGGTGATAAAAATAATATAGAATACATCCCTATTTTTGAATTTCCGCTAAAAAAAATTCCAGATCTACCCTTCAAACCTAAAAAACTATCCAACAACTATTTGTCCTCATTTACTCAGTCTATGCTCCTATTATCTCGCTCATAAACCTAATCCTACAATTCTGGAAAACCGTCGATCACTCCAACAGCGTTTTTTTAATTAATTTTTTTGATTTTTACGAAAAATAGACAATTAGATACATATATTACGTAAAATTGCATACATTCATGCAACTAAGTGGAATAATTGCATACATATATTAATATTATGCAGAAAATAAATTATTAGTTTTGCAAAACAATGAAGTAGACGTGCATACATTAATATTATTCAGAAATAAATAATTACTTGAATGTAGGGACTACAATTTTTTTATTAAGATTTTTTAATTTTTACGAAAAACTAGACAATTAGATACAAATATTAATTAAAATTGCATACATTTATGCGAAAAACTAAATTAATTGCATACATATACAGAACTTTACTGCATAACTGCTGAAACAAAAGAAATGACAAAAAAGTAAATACATATAATTATAACAAGATGCATATATATATGCAAATAACAGAAATATTTGCATACTTACGTGAAAATTTTCATAACATTTACATGTACTACATCAAAAAATTAGTACAGACCACATTTACATGTACTACATCAACAATTTCAGAACATTTACAAAGAAAAGATGATGGTCTGTTGAAGAACAAATAAATTTGTTAAGACCCAGCTTATTGCGCAAACCACACCTAGTAATCTCGGTAGAAACAACTGAAGATTTCAATGAGTTGGAAAAGGATAGAGGACCAATCTTCAACAACACCACTACACTAATATCCGCCGGAACACTGTTATCAAAAAAAGAAAATCAACATTAATAAGATTAATGTGCAATAACCTAAATTACAAAAACAGCTTCAGATTAATGCAAATACATGCGTACATTTCAGCAAAATAACAATAATTTCTGAATATTTATATGCAAGTATTCTAAATATATGCATAGAAATATGAATATATTTGTAAAATAATATGTTTTTCTGTTTGTCTGATTAAAAATTGCATTCATATGTATGCATATATGAAGAATAGATTCATATTTGTCCGCAACTTTTTATCAGAAGTTCAGCAAAAAAATACAAAAACTGCTTCAGAATAATATAAATACATGCGTACAATTCAGCAAAATAACAATAATTTATGAATATTTATATGCAAGTATTCCAGATATATGCATAGAAATGTGAAAATATTTATAAAATAATATGTTTTTCTGTTTGTTTGATAAAAAATGAATACATATTTGCATATATTAAGAATAGATGCATATTTGTCTGCAACTTTTTATCAGAAGTTCAGCAAATCAATATCAACTTATCTAATTATATATATAAACTGTAGTGTAGAAGGATCTAGCACATACGTAAGTGAAGAATACTCACAGACCAAATTCGAAAGGCACAATGAATAAAAAACTACATGAAACCTTCTCAAACAGCATGGTATCTCAAACTTAGCCCAGTGAATCACAAAGTCCACAAGTAATCAAACCAAAAGTGAATCACAAATTCGAAAGGCACAATCAATTATTTTGAACCAAAAGGGAATCAAACCAAGTAATCACATAGCCCAGTCATCCTTAAAATTAAAGTTGAAAACTTGAATATAGAAAACTGAGAGCAAGGGACTCACCTACACTCCGTCGATCACGGCAACGAGAAGAGGTGACTGGTCAAGCTTGCAGTGCAAACCAGAGACAGCGGACAAACGGTGGGGCCTGTGACGCTCCAAGTAGCGAACGCCCGAATGGTGGTGCGACCGACGAGCGGAGGTGATGGCTTCCGATTTGAGGAGAAGGGAATGATGTGATTAGTGCAAAAGGGAACGATGTGATTTGAGGAGAAGGGAACGATGTAAGCAGTGGAGTTTTGGATCTGGAGCCGCCGCCGCCATGGATTGCTCAATTTTGTTTCTGTACAAAATAAAACCTAATTCGTAACCTATAAACAATCCATACACCGTTAAAATTGAATGAGGGCATTTCCGGAAAAATAAAAGCTACGATTCAAAAATAGGGATGAGATTTAGATGTTTCAAAAGGGGAGGATGTGAGCCTAATTAACTTTATTTTTAAGGACGTGAGCCTAATTTTCACTTTTATATATATAGTGAATACGGATGACGAAAGTGATGAAAGAAGAAACGGCGGAGATTTTCTACATATGAAGAGTCGAGGCGTTTGGTTTAGCTAGTCGGTGAGAACTTCTCACTTTTAATTTAATTTTCTAGTTAAAATATATACTAGGATGCAGATGGTGTTTAGTAGCACCCGACACCCGTCGTCCACAGACCATGGACGGCTTGTTTGTATGCTTGTTTGTTTGATTTTGATGTGTAGTTGATTGTGTGATGTGATGTGAAATGAAATAAAATATTTATATAGTTAAAAATATTTTATAGTTGAAAATAGAATTTTTAACGTGTATTTAAAATGAAATTAATATAAACAAATCGGACGATTTGTTTGTATACACTGATTTGACTAATATTGATTGAGACGATAAATTTTACACATTGCCCAACTGCACAAATAAAATCCGTGTTTGATTGTTTGAAACCCCACACGGGTATTGGGATGATATATGACATACACCAGTCCCAATAATTAGTTGTACGTCGATCGATTGATTGACAGACTGTTATGAGTATTAAATATTTATATTTGATGCTTATACAGTGTAGAATGCACTTTGGATGATGGTTAATTATTTGTCATTGTTGATATATGCATGCGTTGTAAGGAAATCCATAGAAATAAAATCTATGGTAATTGATTGGGCCTCATTCCAGTTTTGAAATAGAATATTTGAAGAGAAATATTTGAATAAAATATTTGAGAAGAAATATTTGAAACGAAATATTTGAATAGAATATTTGGAATAGAAATATATAAAGCCGTGTTGATTAGATATGTGCTATTTTGACGCGAATGATATTTATATCGATTATATTCGTTTTTATAATGAATATTGAAAAGTGATTTCAAAATCGAATATTTTGAAATGAAATTCGAATTAAATTGAATTGAAACGAATTAGAATTCGAATTGAATTGAAATGAACTAGAATTCAAATTGAATTGAAAATAAAATGAATTCGAATAGAATTGAAATTGAATGGAAATCAATTTGAAATGAATTCAAATTGAAAATAAATTCGAATTGAATCAAATAGAAAATAAATTCGGATTAAAATGAACAGAAAATGAATTCAAATTGAATTGAAATTGAATTGAATAGAAAATTAATTCGAACTGAATTGAATAGAAAATGAATTTGAATTAAATTGAATAGAAATAGAATTCAAATCGAATTGAAATTGAATTGAGTTGAATTGAAATTGAATTGAATCGAATTGAAATCGAATTGAAATCGAATTGAATCGAATTGAAATTGAATTGAAATCAAATAGAAATGAATGTAAAAAGGAATTTATAAAGGAAAATTCAATTTTTATTTGAAATCGAAAAAGAAGTTGAAATCGTTTTGAAAATGAATTTAAAACGATTTATAAAATACGTTATAAAAGGAAATCGATGAAGTATATATTATATATATTATATAATATAATGGCCTGAATAGAGCGCGCCGCGCTGCGGTAGTTCATGAATTTCGACCATTGACTTCGAATGGACATTGCGGGAGATCCAACCATCGGATTCTCCTAAAACCGGAACCGTTGGGTTCGTATCGAAAAGGGCTTTCTAATGAATATTAGAGATTTGAAATCTAATGACTGGATTTGGAATTATGTCCAAATCAAATTTGGAAAAGGTCGTTGTAAGTGCAGTTTGATGGCCGTTGATGGAAATCGACTGTACGGACCTTGATAAAATTATTAAAAATAGTAAGAATTTGTGTAAAATCATAAGAAATAATTTGTCAAGAATTGGGATGAAAAACTCCATATTTGAAAAGATAAAAATAGATTTTTATCGAAATGAACTAGTTTTGAACTAGAATTATAATTCTATTTATTTTTAATTAAATAAATTGAATTTGAAATGGGTTTTAAAAGTAACCAGAATTTCCAATATATAAAGTGGAAATGGATTTGAATCGAAATTGTCTTTGGAATATTTTGATGTTGGATTTCGTGATTATATAGATATTGTTATGGAAATTTGAAAGATATATTTATATCGTTATTTCCCATACGATATTTGTTGGTCGTAGAATTTGATATTGAATATAAGCCGATATATTTTCTATTCAGAGCCTTGTATTTAATATCAAATGTGATTTGTGTTTGTCGTGAATGGTGTCTTCATTGACACTGTTCTTAAACCCAGTTGAGGATAAGATTAAATCTTTTTATTTAGATTTAATGATGTGTACCAATTAAATAATATTTAATTGGAATTGAATTGGTATTGATTTTTGGGTTTATCGTGAACAGTGTTTTAAATAACACTTGTTCTTTAACCCGATAATTAATGGAATGTGATTTTGGGTTGTCATGAATGGTATCTTCAATAATACTGTTCATAGACCCAAAGGAGTTAAGAAAATCAGAAACTAACTGGAGATTAGTTAAGTTGAATGGTTTCTGGGGTATTGATCTTATGTTGGTTTCGGCCTTCGGGGTTAATACTTAGGGAATTGCTCACTTGCTAATTTACGGTTAGGTACTGATTGAAATGTGATGTGATTTTGGGGTTTATCGTGAACCGTGTTTTAAATGACACTGGTTCTTTAACCCAGTTAAAGATTAAAACTAAGTGGAGTTTTAATGAATCTTTAATTAGATTGAAAAGATCGGGAATGGAGTATCACTAATTTTGCTATAGGCGATAGTTAAATCTTTAATTAGATTTGAACGTGAAATGGTAATTAAATTTACCGATAACACCGTGGTGTTATATATGAAGTATTACTAGTTTTACTTCATGGGATGAATAGGTTGGGATTGGGAAATTAAAACAAATGATTACTTCGGTAAAGTTCGTGAATCCCTACTAGTTTGAAGTGATATTCAAAGGAAGATTAAAGAATAAATTTAAAAGAATTTATCTTTGATAAAATTAATGGGAACCTATCCCTAAGAATGAGAAATTTAGAAACTAACTATAGGTTAGCTAAGAAGAATGGTTTCCTGGGTATTGATCTGATGGTGGTTTCGGCCTTCGGGGTTAATGTTTGGGGAATTATTCTCTTTCTAATTTACGGTTAGTGACTGATGAATTGGAATGAGGCGTATGTTAAGTTTGTGTAACACTTGTTTATTATATACGCGAGTTATTCAGAAAGACCGGGTTTATCCCATTCTGGATAACTGATTCGACGATGAGTCAAAGATGAAGACGGTGGTTGAAGACCGGAGGTCTTCACGTCGTTTGGGTGATTACTGATGATCTTGATTGGGATGTACACCCAAGAGGAGGGAATCAGTTGGTGATCGTCCAGACGTACTTAGAGATCGATGGATATGCGAGGAATAAGGTTCCTTCGGTTTCGTTCAGACCTAGAACGGACTTGTAAATGGATGTGTGTCTGACATCGGATTTCATTCTGTGTGATTGATATCGGTTGCATAGCGTGAATTGCCTGTGTGGCATGCTAAGATGCAAATTATCAAGGCTTCTGTTGAAAAGCAGAGTCTTGTGGTTGATGATCAAAGCACAACCTATGTGGCATAGCTTTGTGTAGCGTTGATTAGCAAGCCTCACACCCAGTTGTGAACCAAAAACGGGAGAAGGACTTCAGGGAGGGCATGTGTTTCCTTCAAGCTAGAAGTGGCGTCAGTGGTTTTACACGCCCTGACGAGTTTGACTTATGTGGTTGTTGCTGTTGCGAGGCGCCTCAGATATATCGGTGACTATGTGAAGCCAATAGAGTCATTCGTTGACTCATTGACACCCCAAAGGGTGGGGAAACGCGGTGTTCAGGCATTTTAATCCACATCAGTGGACCGGCCCTGACGATGCAAGGGACGATGCGTTCCGTTCCTGAGGGGCGGGCTAGAGCGTCTCGAATTGGTAGAGGACTATCTCTTGCCTCAGTTCACAGATGGAAATCCAATTTCCAAATATGTGACATTTGCGGTTTTGGGTCTAGAGCCTAGTATGGCGACATGATATATGGTACTCATGCCGTCTATGATTGATATTTATGATTGAAATTGTTTTAAACACTATACACTTATTATAGTACCAAATGATTTGTTTTAAATGTATCAAGCATGCTTTGGATATTATAAGGGAAAACCCTATCCTCCGGTTTGTGTTGCATTGTCTGATGGGACCTGGGTCTTATAATTGCTTCATTGTTCTTTATTTGGCATTGCGTTGTGGTTTTATACACTGGTGTTCTTGGGAGGAAACCCGTTCCGTGTTATACGGCGTGGTCCTTGATTTACCTAACTTTAAAATAAAGATTAATAACTGTTTTAGTTCTCACACCAGTCCCATGACTGACCTGGAGTTTATTGTTTTAACCAAAACTCTGGGTGCCCCTATTTTCCGCACGAGCAGCTAGTAGTTTTGGTTTTGTAGATTTATATTCACAGGATCCTGATTTACAGCTGGGACGATACTCGGAAAGCTTTGTATCCGTGTATTACTTTTAGTTGTGTTATGTATTATTTCCGCTGCGATGTATTTAAATGTAGTTTAAATCTCTGATATTTTCTGTGTAATATTTATTCATACACTGTATATTTTTGTATTCTAATGGAATTGTTGTAATATACAATGAAATGTTCTTCTATCTGCGTTCTGATGTGTCTTGTCCTCAAATCAATCCGTGATTTCCCGTAAGGGGGATTTCGGGTCGTTTCATTAGGAGTTGGTGAAGTATATTTTTCTAGTGGAAGAGAAAAATCGGGATTTCATTGTGTAGATTTTGTTTTACGTTGTCTTTCGCTATGCACCTTACGTATGCCTTCTCTATCCCGACCTACTCTTGTTTGTTCCCCGTCCAAATCAAATTTTTGAAATGTCGCTATGGAATTCTTTTATAATTTATAACGATATATAAAAGGAATTTCAATATAAATCGAATATCGATATAACTCAGATGATGAAATATCGAGTTGTAACTGCATATATATTTATTATAGAACTTTATGATATATATTGTGAATATATAAGATAATATATATTTATTGATATTTAATTTAATTATTTTTATATATATTTATATATTTAAATGGGATTTAGAGCTTCAAAAATAGCCAGTTTTACAAACGACCTTCGTTTTCGACGAAATTAATTTTGTTGGACTCGCAATATTAAATTATTGTTAGATTTCAATTTTCGTTATTTTTAGAGACAGTATGTGGCCATATGGGATTTTTATGTGAAATACAGTCGATAATTTGACATTTAAAAATATGATGTGTGAGCAAACGGAGTTAGAATTCGATGAAACCAGTTTCGTTGGGACCGTAATGCCAAACAATAGCAGCATGTCCATTTTCATGATTTTTGGATATTGTATATGACCATACGGATTTTTAAACAATAAATACATATAGCAGTTGATTATAACTGAATATAATAACCAATAAAAATCCTATAAATATATCCTATAATTCTCTAACCTAGGTCTAATACATTCCACGATCAAATTTCAAGACGCCAGTTTCTTATCTCCCGAAACAAAAGAAATCGTGATACAATAAATCAAAAGAAATAGAAATAAATTTCTAAAAATCACGAAATGTTTATAGATGAGATCGTGAGACCAAGAACTTCAAGTACTACCACTCTCGTTAAACCCGGTGCAAGGTATTCGAACCAACAGTAAGCTAGGGTTCTTCGATTCTTGGGAATGGAGCAGCGATCCTGGTTTTCAATGTTATTTTCGGGTTTGTAAGGTGAAATCGCACTAGTAGCCAAATTTTGGTGGAAATCCATGATCAAAAGTGTCGAACTAATACTATATTCGTGAGTCTGGTCTGTGCGACGCATTCGGAGAACGAATTACGAGTTGAAGAAAATGGTATCGGAGTTGAAAAGGAAGGAAGGAGAAATAGTTTGGTGTGATTAGTTTCGATTTTTAATGAAGAAAGGGAGAATGTTTTGAGGCTTGGAAAGGATCGATAATAGAAATACACCGTGCATTTCTTATTTCTGGAACGGAGAAATTAATTGGGGAAGAAAGGGAATTTGGGTCGGTATGGTTTTCAAAGGAGGACGGGCCCAAATTGTTATTGATGTAAAGGCCCAAATTTATTAAGTGAAGTTTTATTTTAAAATAAAATTTTATACACAACTTGTAAAATGGATAAATCTTCCATAAGGTATCAAAACTGGACAAAACTGGATCCATTGGGATCGTATGGACGAGTGCTACACTTGGACTGACTGGGAGTGAATCGAAGCTCATTACAATTTATAGCGAAATAAATTGTCCGTCTGAATCAAAGATAGTTAATCGTTATTTAACGATAACCGTCCAATGTGAGTAAAACTCACCAACTTTATCAGTTCATATTTTATAACATATATTTAGAACTGATAAATGATGATTGATTGTTGTGTATTGACTGTTTGGTTGAACTGCTAAGTAATTGATTGAAATTATAGATTTGGTTATATATATGTATACATATATAAATAAATAACTGTATATATATAAATTGATTCTGTTTAGAAGAATATATCATAGTGAAATGAAATTGATGTTAATTGTATTGTCTAACATCTGTAGATGCAGGGAAACATGTCGGAGGAATCCAACTGGATTCCTCAACATTTATTTTACTCTTTTTCATATATTGTAATATATGATGTGATATATAATGTGGTTGATTATGTGTGTTGAATGATATCGATCATTGTTATTTGGTATTTTAAATACCATATATAATACTGGAATTTAAAATGGGAAATTTCAATGTGTATATTGAAAATAAAATATATTTATATAAAATCAAATGATTTTATAAAAAGGAATTTCAAAGGGGATATTGAATAGAAAAGGTCATATTTGAAAAAGAAAAATTGGAAAATATAATAATGGAAAATTGAGAAAATAAATAGAATTTTATAAAAGGAAATATTTATAAAATAAATAGAATTATAAAAGGAATATTGATTTTGAAAGTAAATAGAATTATAAAAGGGAAATATTTGGAAAGTGAATAGAGTTTTATAAAAAGAGAATTTTACATTAGGAAGGTTTAGACCCGTGCTTCGCACACGGGTGTAACATGATATTGATTTAAAGTAAATAATTTGCAAATAAAATATTATAAAGGAATTTGGGGTTTGAAATAGGAATTTAAAATGGAAGTACTGAAATTAGAAACTGGCTGGAAATTAGTTAAATTAAATGACTTTCTGGGTATCGATCTGATGTTGGTTTCGGCCTTCGGGGTTAATACGTAGGGGGTTGTTCTCTTACTAGTTTACAGCTAGAGACTGATATATGTGAAAAGATAGTGATGCGTGAATCAGAAATTGAAACGTTTTCCAAAGTTAATAACGTATATTTTCAAAAATTAGAAAATAAGGATTTGATGAATATATGGAACGAGAAATGGGGAAATGAATAAATGTTGATTGATGATTGATCGATAGAATTTCCATCTGGAAATAATATCGTTGTTTGCACACATGTTTTCCTTTGATAGTTAAATTACCGACTATTGAAGTTTTTAACCATTTCCGTTGTCAATACGGAGAGACCGGGATCAGATATATTATCTGAAAACCACTCCGTATGGCATTAGCGTTGCGAATCAAATATGATGAAGATAATTTAAGATGGAGTAATGCTAGGACTGTCCTGTTTACAGAATAGTGCCTTCGGATTGTCCAATCCCAGGACTACTTGAATGGACTAATGTCTAACGGAGTATATCTGGTAGATCGCGTAAGTTGATCATTTCAAACGTATTTACATTGGTGGTGGAGGAATTCGCTTCTCTTAGCTTATACCCGTGGTATTTTTGGGGAAATCAATTTATGATTTGACGGTATGACGATGTGGCATTCAAAGTAAGTGAAGGAGTAATCTGTTAAAAGATACGTTATGACCTCAAGTCTCATCAACTGGGAAATGATAGAAATCGGGCAGGCAGCATGGCTATATGGGCCGCATCCAGTTAGGGTATACTGTTACCATCTAGACAATATTCTTATTTGTTACTTCTTTCGCTTCTGTATCTCTCGGGAACGGTTATGTTGGTATACCGACCGCAAGGTGATAATATATTTGGAACATTCAAGCGAAATGAATGGCCGGTCATGTATGGCTGAGTTGCAAGATGTTCTTGTTGAACTCCAGTGTATCGCTTCTAGAGTACACTGATCGGAAGGTGGATCCATACCTTGTCATAGTTGGAATCCATACCCCAATAAGAGCTCGCGGTTTTGATTGTATATTATATATGTAGAACGTATGATGAAAGTGTTCTACTAGATTGCTATCTACTTGATTTAGACATTAATATAATGTCATAAGAGATTTGATATAAAGAATATTTTGGTTTGTCGTAAGGTAAAAACCGTCTGTGTTTATGTGTGGATCGGTCTTACGATTATCCTTTGGTTCAAAAGGATTTTGAAAAGTTAAACAAATGATTTGAGTTTACTCACACCAGTCACATGACTGACCCAGTGTTTCTTTTGTTTTGATTTCCCTAAACTCTTGGGTGACCAATTTTGTACGGGCAGTCAAGTAGTCGGGATTTTACAGATACTTGAAGAGCTGGAGCAGAAGGCTTCAGGATTATATAGCTATTGTTATTGCCGCTGTGTTGTAAGTGTTATACTCTAATAGTGGTACTGTATACACATACTGATTTTATTTCAAGGATATGTTATCTGTTATATGTTGTTCATTCCGTTGTGAGTTTCGTGTTTACTTTGATGTTGTATGTTCTTCTTCTTCTATTCTAAGTTTCTATCTTATCTATCCTCACCCTCTAATTTCTTTCATGGACTATCTGGTATTTCCAATGCTTGAATAGTCAACATTGGGATTTATGTCGAGCACTCAAGCTCACGAAAATCCGGGTCATTACAAATAGAATTATAAATTAAATTGATTTATTTATTTCCAAAGATGTTTGATAAGTAAATATTGTGAAATAAGTCTTTATCCAAGATCAGATATTTCAAACTATTATCAGTTTGAAATAAAACGTCGAATTATTTTTGAATGTTAATGTTCTGTTGAATGATTATTGTTAATCATCTGTTATGCTATGAAGTGATAAATAAATCCGAATTAGTTAAATTATACGTTGCTCATTTTATCTAAATTTAGTCGTCTCATACTGATTGTTAATCTGAATTTGTGCTAGTAAAATAAATTGAATTGACAGGTATGTACACTAAACATGGAATAAATTGTATAAATAATTTTATTCATCTACACTATTTAAATTTATTAGTTAAATAACTGACTATCAAATAAATATTCCTTACGTGTTAGTTCAAAGAGACCGGGATGAGAACTGGACTCAAAACCACTTCAAACCAACTTTATGTTAGGGATTACGGAATGGATCGTTAAGGCAAAACTAACAAAAAAGGGGGGTGAATAGTGTTTTTGAGAAAATAAAAAAAATCTAGAACTTATATGAACTACTATATGAATCTAACACCACAGAAACAATCATAGATACAGATCAAACACAAGCAAACATATAAACAAAAATAAAATATAGAAAAGGAAAGAACACATCGGATTTTATACTGGTTCGGAATTGCTCCTACGTCCAGTCTCACGCAACGCTGAATTGCACAGCGTTTTATTACTATATCAATATCCGATTACAATCATCTCCTTGATTTAATGGCTATAAGGGTAACACCGATTCCACACACTTGTTCAAGTATACTCTACTTGATTTCACGACTACAAGGGTAACACTGATTCAACCCTCCTTGATTTCACGGCTACAAGGGTAACACCACTCTTGTCATATTAGGCAATAATTAGTATTGATCTGTTAATATTTGACAGAAGTTACACTATATATTTGTTTATTTCATCCTTTTCATATGTCTTTTTCATGACAATGAAGTTGGTTTTCCAATCCCCAATGGATAATAAAGGGTATAATAATATGGAAGCATATTCGTTGCATTATTGGCCATTTACTCAGCTTCTAAGGGATGTTGGGATCTTTACACAATGACTTATACTTAGCAGATGCCTACTTTCATGTAAACATTTATAAACAGAGAGATAAGTTTCACCAAACTATTCTGTTCTACAAAGATCTTTGAGGGCATGCTATAAATATATTTTCAAGCAGTAATGGCACTATCCATTTAGTTGGCTAAAAATTTTAGGTTTTATTTCTATGGGTATATCTATAATTATGGTTTCTAACTAATATTTGGTTAGTAATTTTTTATAGTTTTATGTACTACTCTCACTAGAGTGTTGGATTTCTTCAATCAAGTGCAAGTGCTATGAACATCTGGTACATGTTCCTTAGTGCAATGTTTACAAGATATAATGAATTATTTGACTTCTATGTCTACCTACACTATATAGGCCAATGGATACTAACAGGAATGGACAGTTGCGCCATCTTTGTCTTATAATTTTTGTATATGACATTCAATTTTGATGACCCATAAAATTGAATTGATTCAAAATGAAGTAGGGAATAAAGCATATGCAAAGTTGGAAAAATATATATAATCCCTTTTCATATATCATATCTTTAATTTATGCCTTGAAATAAATAATTGTACATGGCTCAAGCAATAGTAAAAGCATGTTTTATTTTTTCATTAGTGAGAATATTAATCAGATGTCTTTAAGGTATTTAATTTGTTCAGTCTATAAAGTAAGTAGACTTATGCTTTCAACATACACAAGTATGCATATGTATGCAAGTGTAAGCACAAATATATTTTAAAAATGGCTACTCTCCAAATTTTGTTTATGGGTGTTGTTAACATCCCCAAAAATTGGTCATTGCTGTGTGGGATAAGGTGCAAATGATGATCTATATCTGTGAGTCTTAATGGCTAGCAGGTATCGCTAGGAATCTGTAATGACCTGGGAAATTTTTGACTTCGATAATCGACATAATACCAATGTTGACTACTCAAAACTCGAAAATACTGGAACGTCAATAGAAAGAAGTTAGAGGTGAGAACCGATAAGATAGAAAATTAGAATAGAAGAAGAAGAACATAACAACAAAATCAAAGTAACACGAATCTCACAGTGGAACGAATAAAATATAGTACACAACATAACTTTGAAACATAAATTTGTGTTTGTATATTAGAGTAAAACACTTACATCACAGCGGAAATAAACAATGGTTATAAAATGTCGCTGAAGCCTCCTGCTCCAAGCTTCTTTTAGTATATCTGTAAATCCCGACTACTTGACTGCCCGTACAAAATTGGGTACCCATGAGTTTAGGGAAAACAAAACAAAATAAACTCTGGGTCAGTCATGTGACTGGTATGAGTAAACTCCAACCATTTGTTTAACTTTTAAAATCCTTTTAAAAGAAAGAATAACCGTAAGACCGATCCATACATAAACACAGATGGATTTTACCTTACGATAACCCAAAACATTCCTTTGACATCCATACTCTTTTGATATTATAATAATATCTAAATCAAATAAATAGCAATAGTGGAATGCTTGCATCTCATGTTCCACGTATATAATATATAATCAGAAACCGCAAGCGCTATTGGGTAATGAATTTCAACTGGCAATGAATGGGACCACCTCCCAACAGTGTATCTCTAAAGGAAAATACACCGGGTTCAACAAGAACATCTTGCAACCCAGTCTAAACATAACCGGTCACTCATTTCGCTTAAGTGTACCGAATATATTATCACCAACGGTTGGGATCAGCAACCGTTTCCCGAATGGGACAGCATCGAAATAGATTAAAGAAGTAAATGGAATTTCTCTAGATCAGGTGACAATACACCCTAATTGGCGGCTAACCATTTAGCCATGCGACCTACCTGATTTTATACCATTTCCTAGTTGTGAGGCTAGAGGTCACATTTATCTCTGATAGGTCACATCTTTATTCACTTTGAATGCCACATTGCAATACCCGCCAAATCAAAAATTGATTTCTCCAAAAATACCACGGGTATACAGCTAAGAGAAATGAATTCCTCCGCCACCAACGTAAATACGTTTGAAGATATCAACTTACACGATCTATTAAATATACTCTGACAGACATTCTTCCATACAGGTTGTCCTAGGACTGGAGAAACCGAAGGCACTATTCAGTAAATCCATCTTAGTCAATTTCTACCTAGGATTTTCCAGAATAGCCCTGGCACAATCTCCGTTTTCAATTATCTTCATCATATTTGATTTGCAACGCTAATGCCCATACGAAGTGCTTTTTAGATAATTAATCTGCTCCCGGTCTCTCCGTATTGACAATGGAAATGGCCAAAAACTTTGATGGCCGGTTATCTAACTATCAAAGGAAAATATGTGTTCAAACAACAGTCGTATTTCCAAATGAAAATCTTACTGAGAAAATCATCAATCAACACTGATCCCTTTTGATTTAATTTGTCATTCAATTACTCATTTCCCTATTCCCGTTTCCATATATTCATAAATTCTTATTTTCTAAATTTAGAAAATATACGTTATTAATCATTGGAAAACATTTCCATATTTACTCTCATTTCTTATTTTCTATATTAGAAAACATTTGTGATTCTTATTTGGAAAACATTTCCAAAACTCCTTTATTGGATTTAAATAGATGTTTAAATAAACATTGCTATGCCAACTCAAACCATTACACTCATTAACTAAATTCACTTAACCAACCTTCAGCATCGAATACTTAACCGTTCCTTAGTTAAAAATGAAGTCAATCAAGTTGGGGTATAATTACAACTCAGTCCTTAACTGAACAACATCTTTAACCTCGAAATAGACAAATTTCACCTTTTAAATCTTTAACAAACTTCCCTTCAAAACTCTTGGATTCTATTTACGAATACACTTCTTTTACGGAAATCATTTGATTATAAAAATGGTGTTATAATCCCATGCTTCCAAAATATAATAACGTAAATATAACTTTTATTTATTAATTTGGATAAACAAAACAAACAACTAATTTATTAATAAATAAATAAATCTTGATTAAAAACAGAAAGTGAATAGTACTTTCCTTGAATTCGATAAAATCGAATTTCAACGTATGACTCTCCTTTGTGTAATCTCTATTCGATTAACTCTCCTTTTAATAACGTGTATATAATTATCTCTCTTCGAATAACTTATATTCGATTATCTCTCTCTCTTCGAATAACTTATATTCGATTTTCTCTCTTCAAATAACTAATATTTGATTAACTCATTTCGAATAACGTATATTTAATTATCTTTAATTTGGTTTACTCTATTCGATTTACTCTTATTCGAATAACTAATATTCGATTACCTCTTATTCGATTAACTCAAATTCAAATAACAAATATTCGAGTAACTCAAATCGATTGACTAATATTCGATTAACTCTTATTTGATTATCTCTATTTGAATAAGTAACATTTGATTAACTCTAATCGGTTAACTAATATTCGATTTCCTCTATTCGAATAATTATTATTTGGTTAACTCTATTCAAATAACTCTTATTCCCTATCTCATTCAAAGTCCCATTTAAATTCCTATTTCAAAAACTAAATTCCTTATAAATGTTTTAATTTATAAAATATTCATTTTAATCCATATTTCACATCGAATGTGAAAAATATTTCTCTTATAAAATCCATTAAGTTTGATTTTGTATTTTAAAATAATATCCCATTGTCAAATTCTATTTATACTTCTATTTACAGAATTATTCATACAAATCCCCTTTTTTATTTCTAACACTTAAATCTCATTTCAAATTCCCTTTAAAAATGCTGAGTTCACATTCTATGTAAAATATCGGTGTTAAAGCCGATTTCTACTTCTCTATATAAGTTCGGACTTATATATTCCATTTATCAAATGATAAATAATTTACTTAATTTATAAAACATTATTTATAAATTAATCTTCTTAATTTATCTGTTAAAAACAGATTCTATTAAAAATCTACTTTAAATAACCTTATACTTCATTGCCATGTCACTTCATTGCCAAGGAACTCTAAACATGGTACCCTTTCACTTATTAATAGCCTTTAATTGTTTTGTCATGTCATGTGTACAACAATTATCTGTACATTGGTATATGTATACACGAAAGCTTCTAAGTTAAGTAATGAAAAGTATAGGTCAAGTACACTTATTAATAGCTAGGATTATATTTAAATATTGCCGTGACCAAGCTTTGGCCATGGATAACGAAAATCCAGACTGCTGCAAAAATGAAATCACCTATTCATTGCCATGTATACATAGTGTGCCTCTACTTAAGTGCTAAAAAACGATGTAGAGTGTCCTTACACACACACACACACACACACACACACACATATATATATATATATATATATATGGGCTTATAGGCTTGTATACTTCCATAATAAGTAACTATGTAATAACTGTGTAATGTGACATCCATGTGCCTACTGAGATAGATGAGGACTAGCTTCCATGAAATTCTGTACGCTTTGAACAAGAAAAAAACAACAACAATATTACTTCATTCTTAAGGTCGGGTGTACACTGGAGTTCTTTCGCATTTATGAAGAGGGGACGTGTGAGAGAAAACGTCAAAGCAGTGGATGGTCACTCAGGTACCGTGCATATATTTTAAAATATAAAGTTAAATGGTACCTTGTCGCACACTACTTCATTCACATATGAGTTCCTATTAAATGAAATAAAAATAGAGTTGTAATGAGCAATGTTCCACGATTCCAAATATATAATACTATAGGCCCGTTAACTTATTCTGTGAAACCGGAGAAATGTTGATATAAGGTGTAAAATACTCCAAAAAAAAGTGCTTATTTTCCAAAATAAAAATTACAGAAAAATTCTAAAAATTAAATTATAACTACGTCTAAAAGGATTTGTCCAAATTCGAAGCCAATATTTAATTATAATTAAATATATCGTTATGGCTTATAAACGTTCCATAGCGACTATTTTAAGTTTGATTTGATCATAAATCAAAATCTACCCGACGAAATCCAAAGATTTTTCTCTTCCATTAGAAAAATATACTTCACCGGCCCCGAACGTTTCTTGTTTTACAGAAATCCGACTTAAAACAGATTCTTTTTATTCGTTTAAAGTTCAAATCGCCAAATTATGAACTGCCGCACCATTTCGAGCTCGATTATAATTATAATATAATTATATATTCAACCGTCGTTATTTAAATATATTCGTTATTATAATTCAATTCTAAACTGAATTAAATCTCTTATAAATAATCCAATTCACACATCATTGCGAATTCCACTATTTCCGACTATTTCGGAAATAAATATATTATTATATTATTTATATTAATTAAATATTCAGTATTATTTAATTAAACAACCATTTAAATCTCTAAATCACTATTTAAAGAATTAAATAAATTAATTATTATACCCTAAAAATACGGTACGTTACAGAATCCATGCTTTGTGGCTCCGTACTTGAGATGACCCGAATTTCCCCGTGAAGGAAAGCCCGGATTGCGTTGAGGACAAGACCAATCAGAACGAAAACAGAAGAACATTTCATTGTTTATTACAACAATTCCATCAGAATACAAGAATATACAGAGTATGAATAAATATTACACATTTCATAAATATCAGAGATTACAATAAATTACATAGCAGCGGAAAAATAATACAAAACACAACTAGAAGTAATACATGGATAAAGAGCTTTCCGAGTATTGTTCCAGCTGTAAATCAAGATCCTGTGAATATAAATCTGTAAAACCAAAACTACTAGCTGCCCGTGTCAAAATAAGGGCACCCAGAGTTTAGGTTAAAACAATAAACTCCAGGTCAGTCATTTGACTGGTGTGAGAAATAAAACAGTTATTTAAAACTTTACTTCAAAAGAGAGTAATTCAAGGGATCACGCTGTATAGCACGGAAGGGTTTCCTCCCAAGAACACTAGTGCACATAACAAAACAACGCAATGCTTTATGAAAAAATGAAGCTATTATAAGACCCAGGTCCCATCACACAATGCAACGCAAGCCGAAGGATTGGGTTTTCCCTTATAATAGCCAAACATGTTTGGTACATTTAAAAAAAATCATATGATACTATTATAAGTGTATAGTTTCAAAACAATTTCAATCATAAATATCAATCATAGGCGGCATGGGTACCATATATCATGTCGCCATACTAGGCACTAGAAATAAAACCGCAATATCACGTATTGGAAATTGGATTTCCGTCATGAGTCGAGGAAAGGGGCAAGCTCCTCTCCGATTCGAGACACTCTAGCAAATGTCTCAGGACCCCACTATGATCCTTGGATCTTCAGGGTCGGTCCTCACCTAACTTTGGAGGATTAGTTATTCCTGAACACACGTTTCTCGGTCCTATAGGACCTATATATAATGGTATGTATGTCGGCTCACATAGTGCCAGTTATCGACCATATATTCGAGGCGCCTTGCATTCCAACAACCACACAGGTGAAAAGTATATAAATGTCAGCCAGTTTAAGCATTGACACCACCACTAGCTAGAAAGAAATGTCATGCTCTCCCTGCAGTCACTATCCCTTTTTGACTCATACCGAGGTGTGAGGCTCGGGAATTAACGCCATACACAAAGCTGCGCCACACAGGCCGTGCTTTGATCATCAACCACAAGACTTTGCTTTTCAACAGAAGCCTTGATCAATTGCCACACAGGTGTGCCACAAAGGCAATTCACTCCATGCGACTGATATCCATCGATATACAACCTCTGTGCTTGTACGTCTCAGAGAAGGGCGTTAAGCAAGAGAATAAATTCTCCACCGCCAAACAGATGTATATTTAATAGAGATCAATCAACATAGAATAAAATCCAATGTCAGACACATAGTCCATTTACAAGTTCGTTCTGGGTCTGAACGAAACCGGAGGCACTTTCCTCGCATATCCTTCGCTCCAAGTACGTCTAGACGATCACCGACCGATTCCCTCATTTTGGGTGTACAGCCCAAACAAGATCATCAGTAATCACCCAAACGATGTGAAGACTTCCGGTCTTCAGCCACTGTCTTCATCTTCGACTTCGTCGAATAGTTTATTCAGAATGGGTATAATCCGGCCTTTCCGAATAACCCGCGTATATAATAAACACGTGCTACACAAACACAACATACGCCTCATTCCAATTCAGAATATTCTTTTATTCAACATTTCATATTCTTAGGGAAAGGTTCCCATTAATTTTATCAAAGATAAATTCTTCTGAATTTATTCTTTAATCTTCCTTTGGATATCATTTCAAACCATATTACGGTTTTGCAAACTAGTCGGGATTAGCGAACCACACCGAAGTAATTATTTATTTTATTTCCCTATCCCAACCTATTCATCCCATGGAGAAAAACTGGTAATACTCCATATCTAACACTACGGTGTTATCGGTAAAATTAATTACCATTTCACGTTCAAATCTAATTAAAGATTTAACCATCGCTTTGGAGCAAAACTGGTGATACTCCATTCTCGATCACTTTTCAATCTAATTAAAGATTCATTAAAACTCCACTTAGTTTTAATCTTCCCAAAAATCAATATCCTGTCTTTAACTGGGTTAAAGAACCAATGTCATCTAAAACACGGTTCACGATAAACCCAAAATCACATTCAAATTCAATTCCAATTAAATATTATTTAATTGGTACACTTCATTAAATCTAAATAGAAAGATTAAATCTTTTTCTCAACTTGGCTTAAGAACAGTGTTAATGAAGACACCATTCACGACAAACCCAAATCACATTTGATATTAAATACAAGACTCTGAATAGAAATGTATCGGCTTATATTCAATATCAAATTCTATGACCAACAAATATCGTATTAGAAATAACGATATAAATATATCTTTCAAATTCCCATAACAATATCTGTATAATCACGAAATCCAACATCGAAATATTCCAAAGACAATTTCGATTCAAATCCATTTCCAATTTGTATATTGGAAATTCTGATTATTTTTAAAACCACTTTCAAATTCAATTTATTTATTTCAAAAATAAATTGATTTTAATTCTAGTTCAAAACTAGTTCATTTCGATAAAAATCTATTTTTATCTATTCAAGTATGGAGTTTTTCATCCCAATTTTTCACCAATCATTTCTTATGATTCTATACAAATTATTGATATTTTTAATAATTTTATCAAGGCCCGTACAGTCGATTTCCATCAACGGCCATCGAACTGCACTTACAATGACCTTTTCCAAATTTGATTTGGACATAGTTTCAAATCCAACCGTTAGATTTTCAAATTTCTAATATTAATTGGAAAGCTCTTTTCGATACGAACCCAACGGTTCCAGTTTCAGGAGAATCCGACGGTCGAATCTCCCGTAAAGTCAATTCGAAGTCAATGGTCGAAATTCGCGAACTACCGCAGCGCGGCGTGTTCTATTCAGGCCATTATATATATAATATATATATATATATTATATATTTCGTCGATTTCCTTTTAAAACGTATTTTATAAATCGTTTTAAATTTGTTTTCGAAACGATTTCAACTTCATATTCAATTTCGAATCAAAATTGAATATTCCACATCATCGATATACAAATGATAATATTTTGAAAACGTTATATTTTGAAATCACTTCCTTTTCTATAATTATTATAAAAACGAATAAAATTGATATAAATATCGTTCGCGTCAAAATAGCGCATCTCTAATCAACACGGCTTTATATATTTTAATAACTTCGTTATTCTATTCAACAAATGAATATTAAATGAATATTTATTCTATTCAACACATGAATCTATATTTCTATTCAACACATGAATCTATATTTCTTTCAACACATGAATATCGTCAACACATGACTATTTCTATTATTTAACATATTTTATAAAATTATGATAAAGATGTAAATTTTATTGTTTAAAATATTTTACTCAACACATGAATATTCTCAACATATGAGCACTGTCAACACATGACTATTATATTATTCAACACATGAATTTTCTTTATTCTATTCATCACATGAATATACATTTTATAATATTCTTTATTTTCCCAATTGGAATGAGGCCCAATCAATTACCATATAATGTTAATTATATGGATTTCCATACATCACATGTATATAATAGCACTGACAAATAATCAACCATCATCCAAAGTGCACTACATTATATAAGCGTCAAATATAGATATCTAACGCTTATAACAGCCCGTCAATCAATGGATCGACATATAACTAATCAATCGGGATGAGTGAACTTCAAATATTATCTCAACACCCGTGTGGGGTTTCAAATCAACAAACACAGATTTTTGTTCGTGTTGTTGGGCGATGTGTAAAATTTATCGTCCCAATCAATATCAGTCAAATCAGTGTATATAAACAAATCGTTTGATTTGTTTATAAACATTTATTTATTCACATACCCGTTAAAAATTTTATTTTTAATGATAAAATATTTTTAACTATATAAATATTTTATTTCATTTCACATCACACAATCAATTTTCACCACAACAAACAATCAAACATACAAGCCATCCATGGTCTGTGGACAACGGGTGTCGGGTGCTGCTAAGCACCGTCTGCATCCTAGTATCTATTTTAACTAGAAAAGAAAATTTAAAGTGAGAAGTTCTCACCGACTAGCTAAACCAAACGCCACGACTCTTCATATGTAGAAATCTTCGTCGTGCTCGTCTTTCGTCACTTTCGTTTCCCGTATTCACTACATATTTAAAAATCACATTTTTATAATCGCTCTATATGGATAAAAATTCTATTTTTTTTTACACCGCTACTATATAGATAAAAAAATTATTTTTACACCGCTACTATATAGATAAAAATTCTATTTTTACACCTCTACTATATAGATAAAAATTCTATTTTTACAACGGTGTTCATACAATAAAGATTATATTTTTATCACGCTAACTTCATAATAAAAATTACATTTTTATATTCCTACTTCTTATACAAAGATCGAATTTTTATATTTCTATCACATATGAGAAAAAATCAGTCCTTTACACCGCTACTTCCATGATAAAAATTACATTTTTATCTTGCTAGTAATATAATAAAAATTATATTTTTACCTCACTATATATATAAAAAATATATTTTTATTACTTTACATAAACAAAGATCATATTTTTAATCTTTCTACAACATAAAAATCATATTTTTACATAATTCATACGTCAAAAACCATAGAAGCTTTAGAGCGGAGAAAACTCACATTTTTTCTAACACCCGGATTTGCTGTTCTGGTTCCAGAATTTGCAAACGAGCTCCAATCTTCACACCATCTTTTTTTAGCTTAAACGCGCCATTCCGGACAACTTTCACTAGTGGTCTTCCTTTCGAAAATGTGCCGTTTCGCCGGAAATCGCGAAAAGACAGCATTTTGACAGTGTTTGGACAACGGACTTTGGATGCGTTTTCCCGACAACTCCGCAATGCAAAATAGGACTATCATATACCAAATCGAAGAGAAAATCGTGCTCTTCGATATTGGTATTGTGGAGTTATGCCGGAATCGCACCGTTTGGGAGTTATGGGCTGTGGAAGCTCAGGGTGTTATTTGCAAAAACGGGATTTTGTGAAAAATGTGATTTTTGAAGAGGAGGGGCCCACGGCTGGAGCTAGGTGGCTGGAAGGGGGGCGCTGGACAAGACTGACGTAGGGGAGGCCGCTGGTGGCAGTGGTGGCGCTGGGGGGGCCCACGGTGGTGGTAGTTTGCAATTTGGGGTTTAGGGATTTGAAATTGGAAGAGAGAAAGAGGACGAGAAGGAGGAGAGGAGGAAGAGGGAGCGGTGGTGGCAGCGAAGGGGGGGCGATGGGCTGCTGCGTGCGTTTCTCCCTCTCTTCTTTTTTTTCCACGTGAATGATTTAAACGATGGGAGAGAAGGAAGGAGGGTTGACCAACATAAATTTAATTATTTTATTATTTTAAATTCCCCAGAAAGCAACTTTTTATTTCGATCTCTAAACGAGACCCAACGACTGTCGTCCCTAGCGTTATACCCCCATTCCGAACACAATGGAATATGTATCGTAGGCTGATTCGATAAGTTTTCGTCAAAATCAAAATATAAATCTTTATATTGAATTTGAACGCACATTTCAATTTACCGGGGCCACATACTGGCACTAAAAATTCCAGAAAAACTATTTCTAGCTTTGTATTGATGATACGGTCCTAACAAAACTAATTTCGTCTAATTCTAAGACCGTTTGAAAAATGGTCATTTTCCAGTCGATTAAAATCAACTAAAACTGGTCAAACGCGTTTTCCTTTTCCACGCTCACATATTGATTCGAAAAATCATGAATTTTTAAATCTAGCAATAATTTGACATCCCGGATCCAACAAAAGTGGTTTCGTCGAAAACCGAGGTCGTTTGCAAAATTTCCATTTTTAAGGGCCAGAATTCCATAGCGACTATTCTGAATCTTCAACTGGGCGTATCTTTTGATTCCCGCTATGAAATTTCAATTTTTCCGATTCGTTGGAAAGATATTCTCGAATAGATTCAAATAATTTTGGTTTCACTAAAATCCGGTTTATTTGGAATCCTGTACATTCATTTGAATTTTGAAATCTAATTTTCGAACTACCGCGTCATTTTCAATTCCTTTTTTATATATATAAATAAATATTTATATTCTATCGACGATCTATATAAATATATACATTCGAATTCTATTCAAAACAAATTTCTCGTTGTTATTATTTAAAATAATTCATTTTAAATAATCAAAATTCGCTAAAATCGCCAAAATAAAAATTTTAAATTGGCTCGGATTTCCAGGTTATTACAATCTCCCCCACTTAAAACTTTTCGTCCCCGAAAAGGAAAGAAGCCGAAAGTTGTTTTACAAATCAACTCAACTTTCATTATTTTCTTTACGGCTTAAGTTCTTCAACTTTTCAGTTTCTAAGAACTTTTCAAATTTTTCAAAAATTTGGCTAACACCCTAAATTTTCGAAAAATTTCGCCATAACCTCCCCTGCACCGAGGACTTCGGGATATTTCATATAGCCTCCCATGGCCTTCTTCAATCCAAAAGAAAAAGAAAAAGCCAAGCGGCTAGCCAATCGGCTCATAAAATCATCATCACCCAAACAAAACAGTAAATTATGGTAAACATGTACCTATTTGTCAGGCAAACAATTTTATTCTTCTGCTCTAGCCTCCTTGTTATGACCTGTTCAGTGTATGTAAGTACATGTATATGCATGCAAATGCGACTAATTTTAAATACAATTCACTATTTGGATCAATTTAGCTAAAGATTCAACATTCAATTAATCAAAATATTAATCAAACAACACAACCATCAATCAATTAGTTGATTAGCTTTTCAAATTCATAACTTTGATACATTGTCCAAAAATCAGATTTTTGATGCCAAATCACAATAATAAGCCCTATCTAATTTTGGTTCTCACACCAGTCAATTGGAATCGTATGGTTATCTCACTTTCGTCACTCGAACATGAATACTAATGACGACTAGTCAATCATCAGAATCATCTCTGGGCGACTAGAGCGTGATTCTATATCTATCCAGTATATTAAAACATCGAATACACGCTAGCTAGGCGCAAATGAAAAATCTTTATATATTGGATTGTCCAAATCAATATAAAATAAATAATCAAATACGAATAATTGATTTTAAATTTTCAAAACGAAATTCGTTTTCAATTTTATTTTAAAAATAACACTCTTCAAACTCGTTCTAGGATACTACTGATCCTATCTCTAACGAGTTATTCTCATTGGATATTACTAATCCAATTCCTGATGAATTCATTCGTTCGGTTCTAATGTGCCTTGTTCTCCGAGCTCTGTAAACCAAAGCTCTGATACCAGCTGAGACGACCTGAACTTCCCCGTGAAGGAAAGCCCGGATTGCGTTGAGGACAAACCAATCAGAACGCAAACAGAAGAACATTTCATTGTTTATTACAACAATTCCATCAGAATACAAGAATATACAGAGTATGAATAAATATTACACATTTCCCAAATATCAGAGATTACAATAAATTACATATCAGCGGAAAAATAATACAAAACACAACTAGAAGTAATACACGGATACAGAGCTTTCCGAGTATTGTTCCAGCTGTAAATCAGGATCCTGTGAATATAAATCTGCAAAACCAAAACTACTAGCTGCCCATGTCAAAATAAGGGCAACCATAGTTTAGGTTAAAACAATAAACTCCAGGTCATTCATGTGACTGGTGTGAGAACTAAAAGAGTTATTTAAAACTTTACTTTAAAAGAGAGTAATTCAAGGGACCACGCCGTATAGCACGGAAGGGTTTCCTCCCAAGAACACTAGTGCACATAACAAAACAGCGCAATGCTTTTTGGAAAAATGAAGCTATTATAAGACCCAGGTCCCATCACACAATGCAACGCAAGCCGGAGGATATGGTTTTCCCTTATAATAACCAAAAATGCTTGGTACGATTAAAACAAATCATTTGATACTATTATAAGTGTATAGTTTCAAAACAATTTCAATCATAAATATCAATCATAGACGGTATGGGTACCATATATCATGTCATCATACTAGGCACTACAAATAAAACTGCAATATCACGTATTGGAAATTGGATTTCCGTCATGAGTCGAGGCAAGAGGCAAGCTCCTCTCCGATCCGAGACACTCTAGCAAATGTCTCAGGACCCCACTATGATCCTTGGATCCTCAGGGCCGGTCCTCACCTAAGTTTGGAGGATTAGTTATTCCTGAACACACGTTTCCCGGTCCTATAGGACCTATATATAATGTCTGTACATCGGCTTACATAGTGCCAGTTATCGACCATATATTCGAGGCGCCTCGCATTCCAACAACCACACAGGTGAAAAGTACATAAATGTCAGCCAGTTTAAGCACTGACACCACCACAAGCGAGAAAGAAACGTCGTGCTCTCCATGCAGTCACTATCATGTTTTTGACTCATACCGAGGTGTGAGGCTCGCGAATTAACGACATACACAAAGTTGCGCCACAAAGGCCGTGCTTTGATCATCAACCATAAGACTTTTCTACTCAACAGAAGCCTTGATCAATTGCCACTTAGGCGTGCCACACAGGCAATTCACTCCATGCGAGTGATGTCCATCGATATACAACCTCTGAGCTAGTACGTCTCAGAGAAGGGCGTTAAGCAAGAGAATAAATTCTCCGCCGCCAAATAGATGTTTATTTAATAGAGATCAATCAACACAGAATAAAATCCAATGTCAGACACACAGTCCATTTACAAGTTCGTTCTGGGTCTGAATGAAACAGGAGGCACTTTCCTCGCATATCCTTCGATCTCCAAGTACGTCTGGACGATCACCGAATGATTCCCTCATTTTGGGTATACGGTCCAATCAAGATCATCAGTAATCACCCAAACAATGTGAAGACTTCCGGTCTTCAGCCACCGTCGTCATCTTCGACTTCGTCGAATGGGTTATTCAGAATGGGTATAACCCGGCCTTTCCAAATAACCCGCGTATATGATAAAAATGTGTTACACAAACACAACATACGCCTCATTCCAATTCAGAATATTCTTTTATTCAAAATTTCACATTCTTAGGGAAATGTTCCCATTAATTTTATCAAAGATAAATTCTTCTGAATTTATTCTTTAATCTTCCTTTGGATATCATTTCAAGCCATATTACAGTTTTGTAAACTAGTCGGGATTAGCGAACCACACCGAAGTAATTATTTATTTTATTTCCCAATCCCAACCTATTCATCCCATGGAGCAAAACTGGTAATACTCCATATCTAACACCACAGTGTTATCGGTAAAATTAATTACCATTTCACGTTCAAATCTAATTAAAGATTTAACTATCGCTTTGGAGCAAAACTGGTGATACTCCATTCTCGATCACTTTTCAATCTAATTAAAGATTCATTAAAACTCCACTTAGTTTTAATCTTCCCAAAAAATCAATATCCTGTCTTTAACTGGGTTAAAGAACCAATGTCATCTAAAACACGGTTCACGATAAACCCAAAATCACATTCAAATTCAATTCCAATTAAATATTATTTAATTGTTACACTTCATTAAATCTAAATAGAAAGATTTAATCTTTTTCTCAACTGGGCTTAAGAATAGTGTTAATGAAGACACCATTCACGACAAACCCAAATCATATTTGATATTAAATACAAGGCTCTGAATAGAAAATATATCGGCTTATATTCAATATCAAATTCTACGACCAACAAATATCGTATTGGAAATAACGATATAAGTATATCTTTCAAATTCCCATAACAATATCGGTATAATCACGAAATCCAACATCGAAATATTCCAAAGACAATTTCGATTCAAATCCATTTCCAATTCGTATATTGGAAATTCTGATTATTTTTAAAACCGCTTTCAAATTCAATTTATTTATTTCAAAAATAAATTGATTTTAATTCTAGTTCAAAACTAGTTCATTTCGATAAAAATCTATTTTTATCTATTCAAATATGGAGTTTTTCATCCCAATTTTTCACAAATCATTTCTTATGATTCTATACAAATTATTGATATTTTTAATAATTTTATCAAGGCCCGTACAGTCTATTTCCATCAACGGCCATCAAACTGCACTTACAACGACCTTTTCCAAATTTGATTTGGACATAGTTCCAAATCCAACCGTTAGATTTCAAATTTATAATATTCATTGGAAATCTCTTTTCGATACAAACCCAATGGTTCTAGTTTCAGGAGAATCCGACGTTCGGATCTCTCGTAAAGTCAATTCGAAGTCAATGGTCGAAATTCGCGAACTGCCGCGGCGCGACGCGTTCTATTCCGACCATTATATATATAATATATATATATATTATATATATATATTTCATCGATTTCCTTTTAAAACATATTTTATAGATCGTTTTAAATTCGTTTTCGAAACGATTTCAACTTCATATTCAATTTCGAATCAAAATTGAATATTCCATATCATCGATATACAAATGATAATATTTTCAAAACGTTATATTTTGAAATCACTTCCTTTTCTATAATTATTATAAAAACGAACAAAATTGATATAAATATCGTTCGCATCAAAATAGCGCATCTCTAATCAACACGGCTTTATATATTTTAATAACTTCGTTATTCTATTCAACAAATGAATATTTATTCTATTCAACACATGAATCTATATTTCTATTCAACACATGAATCTATATTTCTTTCAACACATGAATATCGTCAACATATGACTATTTCTATTATTTAACATATTTTATAAAATTATGATAAAGATGTAAATTTTATTGTTTAAAATATTTTACTCAACACATGAATATTCTCAACACATGAGCGTTGTCAACACATGACTATTATATTATTCAACACATGAATTTTCTTTATTCTATTCATCACATGAATATACATTTTATAATATTCTTTATTTCCCAATTGGAATGAGGCCCAATCAATTACCATATAATGTTAACTATATGGATTTCCATACATCACATGTATATAATAGCACTGACAAATAATCAACCATCATCCAAAGTGCACTATACTATATAAGCGTCAAATATATATATCTAACGCTTATAACAGCCCGTCAATCAATCGATCGACATATAACTAATCAATCGAAATGAGTGAAATTCAAATATCGTCCCAATACCCATGTGGGGTTTCAAATCAACAAACACAGATTTTTATTCGTGTAGTTGGGCGATGTGTAAAATTTATCGTCCCAATCAATATCAGTCAAATCAGTGTATATAAACAAATCGTTCGATTTGTTTATAAATATTTATTTATTCACATACCCGTTAAAAATTATATTTTTAATGATAAAATATTTTTAACTATATAAATATTTTATTTCATTTCACATCACACAATCAATTTTCACCACAATAAACAATCAAACATACAAGCCATCCATAGTCTGTGGACGACGGGTGTCGGGTGCTGCTAAGCACCGTCTGCATCCTAGTATATATTTTAACTAGAAAAGAAAATTTAAAGTGAGAAGTTCTCACCGACTAGTTAAAACAAACGCCACGACTCTTCATATGTAGAAATCTTCATCGTGCTCATCTTTCGTCACTTTCGTTGCCCGTATTCACTACATATATAAAAATCACATTTTTATATTGTTACTATGCATATAAAAATCACATTTTTATAATCACTCTATATGGATAAAAATTCTATTTTTTTTTTACACCGCTACTATATAGATAAAAATTCTACTTTTACACCGCTACTATATAGATAAAAATTCTATTTTTATACCGCTACTATATAGATAAAAATTCTATTTTTACAACGGTGTTCATATAATAAAGATTATATTTTTATCACGCTAACTTCATAATAAAAATTATATTTTTATATTCCTACTTCTTATATAAAGATCGAATTTTTATATTTCTATCACATATGAAAAAAAATCACTCATTTAGACCGCTACTTCCATGATAAAAATTACATTTTTATCTTACTAGTAATATAATAAAAATTATATTTTCACCTCACTATATATATAAAAATTATATTTTTATTACTTTACATAAACAAAGATCATATTTTTAATCTTTCTATAACATAAAAATCATATTTTTTACATAATTCATAGGTCAAAAACCATAGAAGCTTTAGAGCGGAGAAAACTTACATTATTTCTAACGCCCGGATTTATGTTCTGGTTCCAGAATTTGCAAACGTGCTCTAATCTTCACACCACCTTTTTTTTAGCTTAAACGCGCCATTCCGGACAACTTTCTCCTAGTGGTCATCCTTCTGAAAATGTGCCATTTCGCCGGAAATCGCGAAAAGACAGCATTTTAACAGTGTTTGGACAGCAGACTTTGGACGCGTTTTCCCGACAACTCCGTAATGCAAAATAGGACTATCATATACCAAATCGAAGAGAAAATCGTGTTCTTCGATATTGGTATTGTGGAGTTTTGGCCAGAATCGCACCATTTTGGAGTTATGGGCTGTGAAAGCTCAGGGTGTTATTTGCAAAAACAGGATTTTGTGAAAAATGTGATTTTTGAAGAGGAGGGGCCCACGACCGGAGCTAGGTGGCTGGAAGAGGGGCCCTGGACCTGATTGACGGGGGGGGGAGGCTGCTGGTGGCGGTGGTGGCGTTGGAGGGACCCACGGTGGTGGTAGTTTGCAATTTATGGTTTAGGGATTTGAAATTGGAAGAGAGAAAGAGGAGGAGAAGGAGGAGAGGAGGAAGAGGAGGAGGAGAGGAGGAAGAGGGAGCGGTGGTGGTAGCGAAGGGGGGGGGGGTGATGGGCTGCTGCGTGCGTTTCTCCCTCTCTTCTTTTTTTTCCCTCGGTGAATGATTTGAACGATGGGAGAGAAGGAAAGAAGGTTGACCAATATATATTTAACTATTTTATTATTTTAAATTCCCCAAAAAGCAACTTTTTATTTCGATCTCTAAATGAGACACAACGACTGTCATCCCTAGCGTTATACCCCATTCGTCAAAATCAAAATATAAATCTTTATATTGAATTTGAATGCACATTTCAATTTACCGGAGCCACATACTGGCTCTAAAAATTCCAGAAAAACTATTTCTAGCTTTGTATTGATGATACGGTCCTAACAAAACTAATTTCGTCTAATTCTAAGACCGTTTGAAAAATGGTCATTTTCCAGTCGATTAAAATCAACTAAAACCGGTCAAACGCGTTTTCCTTTGCCATGCTCACATATTGATTCGAAAAATTACAAATTTTTAAATCTAGCAATAATTTGACATCCCGGATCCAACAAAAGTGGTTTCGTCGAAAACCGATGTCGTTTGCAAAATTTCCATTTTTAAGGGCAAGAATTCCATAGCGACTATTCTGAATCTTCAACTGGACGTATCTTTTGATTCCCGCTATGAAATTTCATTTTTTCGGATTCGTTGGAAAGATATTCTCAAATAGATTCAAATATTTTTGGTTTCACTAAATTCCGGTTTATTTTGAATCCTGTACATTCATTTGAACTTTGAAATCTAATTTTTGAACTACCGCGCCATTTTCAATTCCTTATATATATATATATATATATATATATATATATTCTATCGACGATCTATAAAATGTATATATTCGAATTCTATTCAAAATAAATTTCTCGTCATTATTGTTTAAAATAATTCATTTTAAATAATCAAAATTCGCTAAAATAGCCAAAATAAAAAAAATTAATTGGCTCGGATTTCCGGGTTATTACAATACTTAAATTTTTATGTTAATGTTTTAGATATCGTTCAGTTGTTGAATCTACAATTAAATATTGTTTTTTGTTGGTTAGATGTGTTTCCAAAATTTTTGAATTGAGTGTAAAATACAGTGATTATATATTACATAGTGTTAAGTTAGATTAATGTCTTTAAGAAAGCTATAGCTTAAGAACATAACAGTCAAATATTTTCAAAAACATTCCTTCTTCACACATATTAGTTAAGGTAAATCAGGTGGAAGTGATTTATGTGTTGTACATTTATGTAAATATAAGATTTCTACCATCAAATTATAAGTTTTTTTAACTATTAATATAAATTTGTCGTGTTTAAGAGGTTTTCACCTTAAGTGTAACACCCCACGTCCATTAATGTCACTCACAAAGGGAATGCATTAACTTCCATGGAGTGTATTTAGTGTATAGAACCGAATATAACAAGACAGATATAAATAATGGTACTTGAAAATTTTTAAACAACTTTTATTGCAGGGAGAAATAGTTTGATTATAACAACTTCATAAACCAAGTACACTTAATATCCATCTTGATAAATTGTTTCAGAGTACATAAAATAAAAAGCATAAACCCCAACACAAGTAGCCATAAAAGAGATGAGCTGAACTTTACTTTCAGCAATCCAACCACTTCCAAAAGAGAGAGAAAGAGATCCGAAATCAAGCTCCACTAGTACTAGTCCCACCCTTAGAACCTGGGGGGGAAGGAAGAAAAGAGGCGAAAGCAAGGGGGTCATACATAAAGGCTGGAGAGTATAATAACTTTAACAATATAATTATTAAAGTAACTAGGATAAGGCATAAACTGTTAAGATAAGATATGACCACGAAACAAGTCTGGATGACAAGGCAAATAAGAGGATATTCTGGCGTTAATCTCGTTCCTAATCACTATAGGATAATTACTATACTGCACCACCACTAGTCACCCTAAAAGTTGATCCCGCCTACAGAACTTAATAATGATAATGGTAGTTTTGTGTACCCCTAGCTGCCTTCAAAGGTGTCGTCTTCCCCAATCTCCACTAGTTGTACCCACTACCCCCATACGATCGGCTCCCTAACTCGTAGATACACATGCTGGTCCCACAGTGGGTGTATCACTCCCCAAAGTGGCAACCCGATACCACCAAAGATGCACGGCTTATATCTACACAATGCAACAACATCTTACCTACCAGCCCGGGCCCATGCTAGCACATGACCCCGTTGGACTTGCGTTGCCACCGCTAACCCATTTTGACCTCTTACAATCAAATCCAGTAAGCGTGTCCCGTCCTCGACTTGGGTCGAGCTCACAAAGATACTTAATGGGTTACTGGTTTGAAAAGGGCCCCCATGCTTGACACAAGCCTTCCACCTATGCTTGGTCCCCACTAAGGTTTCCCCACTTAACCTCATTCTTATTCATGTCTTCTTACATGTTTCAATCTTGGTTAAGTGCATCTAATCGTATTTCACATGCCACACAAGGCACCCACTTAATTTCACATGCCACACAAGGCACCCACTTAAACCCCCATGTCCCACCACATGTTTATCTAGTTAAGTGTTACTTAATTCATTAGAACAGTAACCTTGTAAAGACCTCCCATATTAGGTTGACATTTGCAGTTGATGGATTTGTCGGGCAGGTCCGGGCAGTCTTATACTGCAAATGAGTCTAACCTCGTGTCTTTACAATTGTTATGCATTTAATTCGTGCCTTTGACCTCTCACATTAGACTGGCATTTGTGGCTGTTGGATTTGCCGGGCGGGTCCGGGCAGTCTTACACCACAAAAGAGTCTTACCTCGTGTCTTAGGCGGTTAATTATTACACATCTTTATTTAACCTCAAATTGGATTAATATCCCTATACAAATTTGTCAATAAATTCAAAATATATTTATGTCCATAATTGTCTCTTAAAATTATGTCCATAAATAACAATTAATGTCTCAAATTAATTATATGCCTTTTAAGGCCATTTTATGCCAATTCACAATTTATGTATATTCAATATTATCCCATCATCCCCATGCTATTCGTACATTTTCATATGACATATGTTAGACTCGCAAATAGTCTAACTTATAAAAAGAAAAACAACATCACATAACACATAAAATAGATCTAAGGATCATGACATAAAATTACATAGCCAATAACTTGCATATGAATTTCATTTAAACTAGCATATGATACAAAACTAGCATAGGTAATGGGCATAAACTTGCATAACTTATGTACTGCTATAGATCCAAACATAAAGGTGTGAACTTGCATATGGATCTAAACATAAAGATGTAAACTTGCATATAGATCTAAACACAAAGATGAAGACTTGCATATAGATCTAAACATAAAGATGTAAACTTGCAAATGGGTCTAAACATAAAGATGTAAACTTGCATATGGATCTAGACATAAAGGTTAATGTCACATAAACTAGCATATGCATATACATGTCTCACATATATTTTAACAAACCGAACTTGCATAAGATTCATACATGAATATATGATCCAATCATCACAAACTTGCCAAAGATATATGATTCAACTTGCATAAGATTCACATAAGAACTAACATATGATCCAACTTGCATAAGACTAACATATGATTCAACACAATAAACATATATATAATTTACATCACATGATTCAAAATCATATTCTCATAATCCCAATTATATCTTATCATAATTAAATGTGAAAGTTATCATTACTCACAATTAAAAGGAATAGTCTTGTCTTTTTGGGATCTGTATTCTGAAACTGAATTGCTTGCCTTTGATGTAGACTAATCGTTATTTAGATTTGATTTGATTTGATTTTGATTCAAGCTTTTATCTTGCTTTACGGTTGAAAGTGTATGGCGGCTACTTTAGGTTCTCTATTGACGGCATGGCGGCTCTTGTTATGAATTAATGTGATTAGGGTTTGGGGTTTAGGAGTGTTTTTATAGAAGTTTAATTTAATAAGAGCCATCGGATTAACCTAGGGATAACCAGAACCATCAGGACCACTCAGATGCCACATCAGCTCTTAGGGCGAATCGGGCCACGGGTTGACAACCAAACACCCTGGATCGACCCCTAGTCGACCCAGCGGGGCTTGGGTCGACTCCAAAAATGGTGCGGTTTGGCTATTCCCCCTCTCGATTCGCTATTTTGAACTTTTTTTGAATATTATATATATATATATATACATATATATATATATATATTTCTCTCATATGCATACAAACTTCAAGGCTTAATAACTTCTTCATAAGTTATCCGTTTTATGCAAACTAAATGTCTATCTTGACCCAAAATTTTGAGATGAACATAATAGTGCATCCATTTCACTTAATTCTTCTTATAAAAATTAAGTATACTTTAATTTGTGAATTATAATGTTATAAAATTACGGGGAGTTACATTCTTCCCTCCTTAAAGGATTTCGTCCCCGAAATCTCTAAGTTAAGAAGAATGTATCCTACCAACCAATCATCCATCTACTCAACCATCATCCACAAGCATCCATTGTCCTTAAAGAAATTTCTAATGCTATCTGAACTTATGCAAAAATGTGTGTATATATTCCTTATCTATTGCAAAGATCAGGCGGTCCACTGATTCAGTTGACCTCCTTAATGCAAATCATGATAGTGCCATGCGTCCATTATGTATGCGAAAGAATCCTATCGGTCCATATTATTTCTACATGAGTGCACAACCATTCATCAAAATGCAGCATCCATATGATAACACAACCATTATACATCCATTAATTTATATATGCACACACATTTATATGCAACATGAAGGTGATTGAGCCGATCTAGTGCTTAATGTATGTGTATATGCACCCACGAACAACCACTAGCAACCACTTGCATCCATTTGCATCCACCAAACATAACATGTCTCAAACACATGTTTGCAACCATAGGGTTCTTCCTAACTAAAGATCAAAGGTCATTGCAAAGATAATACTAAAAGATAGGACAAGTGTCAACGAAGCGGTAGAAAAAGGAGAAATTAAAACATATCCTCAAAAAGGAAAGGGTACATCGTACGCATTTTGTCTTCCGTCTCCCAAGTCGCGCCTCTTTGTTCATCTCCCCATTGCACTTTGACCAACTTGACCTCTTTGTTGCGAATCTTTTGGACCTCCAATCCGAGAATGCGTATAGGAGCTCGTCTGATCGTGGCATTGCGCTCAACTTCCACTTCTTCGAGCATTCTCGGCTCTACCACTTCCGCCGTATCGTGTAAACACTTACGCCAATGTGAAACACGTTATGAACTCCTCTGAGCTTCTCTGGTAACTTTACTCTATACGCCATCTATCCAATCCTCTCCGTAATTGGAAAGGGTCCTAAGACCTTGGTGCCAACTTCCCTACTGATCCAAAATGGACTACGTTTCTTAACGGTGACACCTTAACAAAAACCATGTCCCCAATATTGAATTCAAGATCGGTTCGTCTCCTATCAGCATATGACTTCTGTCGGTCCTGCGCCGTCTTCATTCGCCGTCGAATCAGGTCTATCGTCTCTGAAGTCTCCCTAATCATGTCGAGTCCAAGCAAAACCTAATCAGTGGATTCCCACCAACGTGTAGGTGATCAGCACGGTCGTCCATAAAGAGCCTCAAAAGGTGCCATGCCAATGCAAGCCTGAAAACTATTATTATAGGCGAGCTCCACTAGTGGAAGGTGTTCTTCCCATGTTCATCCAAAGTCTAGGATGCATAGTCTCAGAAGGTCTTCTAGAACCCGATTTACTCTATCGGTCTGGCCGTCCGTCTGAGGGTGATAAGCGGTACTTAAGCATAATTGCGTTCCAACCGCCTCTTGTAAGCTTTTCCAAAAAATCGCTTGTGAAAACGGGATCTCTATCGCTCACAATGCTAGAGGGTATGCAGTGCAAACGAACTATCTCTCGAAGGTAAACAGATGCTAACCATGCAGCGGTCCTTCTACTTTTAACGGGAATAAAATGGGCACTTTTGGCAAGTCTGTCTACAATTGCCCAAATCCCCGTATTACCCTTCCTTGATCTTGGTAACCCATCTACAAAATCCATGGAAACGCTTTCCCATTTCCAAAGCGGAATCTCTAAGGGATGGAGCAAAACTCCAGGCTTCTTTTGCTCTGCCTTGACTTGTCGGCACACTAAGCATTTAGCAACGAACTCGGCCACGTCCTTCTTCATTCGGGCCCAAAAGAAAACTCACTTCATATCCCTATACTTCTTATCACCACCGGGATGTATAGCCATCTTAGAGCGATGTGAGTCTTCAAGAATTGGCTTCTTCAAACTCCCGTCTTGTGGTATGCAAAGTCTTCCATCTCTACGTAGCCAACCTCTCTTATCTATAGCATATCTATCAAGATGACTCGAGGACTCTCCTCCTATAAGCTTGCCTACTATCTCAACCAATTGTGGGTCATTTCGCTGTGCCTCTCCAACTCGACCCAAAAGTGTAGGTTGCACCTCTAACAATGCTAATAATCCGGGTACATAATCGACAGAGGGTCTGAAGTCAAAGGAAGATATATACTCCAAACTCTGCCGCTCTAAGAACAAAGGACTTAAAGTTAACTTCTTTCTACTTAAGGCATCGGCTACAACGTTACCCTTGCCAGGGGTATATGCGATCTCAAAATCATAGGATGCCAAAAATTCCGTTCATCTCTGTTGCCTCAAGTTTAGGTCCTTCTGAGAGAATAAGTACTTTAGCGACTTATGGTCTGTATACAACTCAAACCTCTCTCCAAGCAAATAATGACGCCATGAATTAAGTGCAAAAACTATGGCCGCCAACTCTAAGTCGTGGGTTGGGTAATTTTTCTCGTGGGCTTTCAACTGTCTTCCACCATAGCATATCACCCTTCCCTCTTGCATTAAAACTGCGCCATGCCCTGTCCCATAAGCATCGGTACATACAGTGAATGTCTTACTCCCGTCTGGCAAAACTAAAACCTGAGCTGTCGTCAAAGCCCTCTTCAGACGTTGGAAATCATCGTCACAGTCAACGTCCCAAGTAAAAGTCAAATTCTTCTTCGTTAATCGAGTGAGAGGGGATGATATCTTCGCGAAGTCTTTAATGAACTTCCTATAATAGCCAGCCAGCCCTAAAAAGCTTCTTACTTCTGTTGCGTTCTTAGGAGTTTTCCAATCTTGGATTGCCACTACCTTGGCGGGATCCAGAGCTATCCCTTCCTTAGAGACCACGTGTCCTAAGAACCTCACTTCTTTTCTCCAAAAATGACACTTGGAGAACTTAGCTTTTAGCTGATGCGCTCGTAGGGTCGTTAAGACTTCCCTAAGATGTAGGGCATGCTCTTCTTCATTTTTAGAGAAAACCAGAATATCGTCTACAAAGACTACCACAAACTTGTTTAGAAACTCCCTAAACACCCTACTCATTAAGTCAACAAAGTATGCGGGTGCATTCGTCAAACCAAAAGGGATGACGATCCACTTAAAGAAACCATTAGGAATTCAAAAGGCAGTCTTATCGATGCTATCTTCAGCCACCCTTAGCTGAAGAAACCCTGTAGCTAAATCCAGTTGCGAGAAAACTGAAGCCCCCACCAACTGATTGAATAAATCGTCTATCCTCGGCAATGGGCGCCTGTTCTTCTTTGTTAGCTTATTCAACTCTCTATAGTCCACGTACAGTCTAAGTGAACCATCAGCTTTTGTAGCAAAAATGACTGGAGCACCCCACTCCGAAATACTTCTTCTTATGAACCCCTTCTCAAGCAATTCTTTCACTTGCTTACTGAGTTCCCTTCTCTCTTAGAGCCATGTGGCGCACTGGTAATGCAACTGGCTTTGCATTATCTACTAGATATATTCGAAAGTCTTTCTTGCGCCTCGGGGGTAAACCTCGAACTTCATCGAAGACATCACTATATTCACAGACCACACGAACAGATTTCAAATCATCATTGGATGCGTCTAGGAATTCTAGGTAGCTAAGCATTACCGGACCTCTAGGGTCACAAGAAATATCAAGGGTCTTTCCACAACGAGTCAACAATCTAACTACCCTTCTTTCACAATCTAGGATGGCACCGTATCTAGTTGGCCAATCCATACCTAGAATCAAGCCATAGCCCATGAAGCCAAGAACAAAGGCGTTGCATTCAAACCTAACGCCCAAGATAGACACTCTCAAATCCCGACAAATCATAGAAAGATGAGCCGAACCACCAATAGGATTTGAGACTATAATGGGATCCTTAACTAGACTAGTTTTTAGGTGCAGTGTTTCAACAAACGAAGCCGATACAAACGAGTGTGAAGCGCCAGAGTCAAACAAAGTACGAACAGGATGATCAAACAGAAAAACTAAACTTTCAACGGAAATGTTTCTACCTCTCTCCTGTTCTGGTACCACAAGAGCCTGAATCTGCCCTCTCGCCTGCCCTAGTGCCATGAGAGCCTGAAGCTGCCCTCCAGAAGTTCTTTGCCCTTGCCCTTATTTACTTGGGCAGTCCTTAACTAGATGACCTGCCTCTCCATAGTGGAAACAGCCAGTCTTCTTCTTTTTCCTACAGTCTTTGCTCAAATGGCCTGGTGTCCTACAATTAAAGCACTTCTTCTTTCCTTTGCCATTATTGTTCTTCCCGCCTTTCTTGTTTTGCTGTTGTGGCTTCTTCTTGTCTCCTTTCTTCTTTGGTGCCTTATTAGAATTCACACTTTTCTCTTCCTCATGCATAAGCGCCATGTCAACCAGATTCTCAAAGGTAGCCCCCATCGGAATGTGGGTCATCGCCAACCCATGTAGCGGCTCATTCAAACCTTTAACGAACCTCAGGGCCTTCTTCTCAGGTGTGTTTACCAATTCCAAGACAAATCTCGCCAACTGATTGAACTTTTTGACAAACTCCTTTACTGATAAATCCCCTTGCTTCAACGCCAAGAATCTTTCCATATATAAATTCTCTTCTGCTCGTGAGAGAAACTTCTTTTTGAACCTACGCTTGAAATCCATCCATGTCTCCACCAGACGCTCTCTGTTCGTGACCTCACACCAAAACGAGGCTTCGTCTTTCATTAATCAAGCAGCCAATTGGACCTTCCTTCCATCTTCTACTTCGAAAATAACAAATAGATCTCCCACCTCCTTAAGCCAATTTCGAGCTTCAACAAACGTCTCTGATTCGTGAAAAGGTTTCCCGCCCATTGCCCTAAAATCTTTGCATATCTTTGCAAAAATATCAACATTGGGAGGAGGAGGGGGAGGAGCATTTGCTGGGCCTGCGACATTGGCCCTAGCTTCCAGATACCTTCTAAACCATCCTGGTATCAGTATCGCCTTGGGTATCTCGGGAATTCCAGACATGCTGAAAAGAAAATGAAGAGACTCAAAACAGAGAATTCGAAAGAAAGATATATGGCTCTTAGGGGTTATGTTTTTAAAACAAACTTTTCTCTTGAAAATACTTTCGTTAAAACATAGTTTTGAAAGTATTTCTTTATAAAATGCTTTTTGAAAAATAGGTTTTCAAAATTCATATCTGGTCTGGTAACCTTCAGCCCTGATACCATGTGTAACACCCCATGTCCATTAATGTCACTCACAAAGGGAATGCATTAACTTCCATGGAGCGTATTTAGTGTATAGAACCGAATATAACAAGACAGATATAAATAATGGTACTTGAAAATTTTAAAACAACTTTTACTGCAGCGGAGAAATAGTTTGATTACAACAAATTTATAAACCAAGTACACTTAATATCCATCTTGATAAATTGTTTCAGAGTACATAAAATAAAAAGCATAAACCCAACACAAGTAACCATAAAAGAGATGAGCTGAACTTTACTTTCAGCAATCCAAGCTCTTCCAAAAGAGAGAGAAAGAGATCCGAGATCAAGCTCCACTAGTACTAGTCCAACCCTGAGAACCTGGGGGGGGGGGGAAGGAAGAAAAGACACGAAAACAAGGGGTCAGACATAAAGTCTGGTGAGTATAATAACTTTAAAAAATATAATTATTAAAGTAACTAGGATAAGGCACAAACTGGTAAGATAAGATATGACCATGAAACAAGTGGGCATGACAAAGCAAATAAGAATAATATTTAGGCGTTAATCTCATTCCTAATCACTATAGGATAATTACTATACTGCATCACCACTTGTCACCCTAAAATTTTATCCCGCCTACAGAACTTAATAATGATAATGGTAGTTTCGTGTACCCCTAGCTGCCTTCATAGGGTCGTCTGCCCCTATCTCCACTAGTTGTACCTACTACCCCCATTCGATCGGCTCCCTAACTCGTAGATACCCGTGCCGGTCCCATAGTGGGGTGTATTACTCCCCAAAGTGGCTGCCGGTTTTGCCGGGCGGGTCCGGGCAGTCTTACACCACAAAAGAGTCTAACCTCGTGTCTTAGGCGGTTAATTATTACACATCTTTATTTAACCCTAAATTGGATTAATATCCCTATTCAAATTTGTCAATAAATTCCAAATTTATTTATGTCCATAATTGTTCTTAAAATTATGTCCATAAATACCAATTTGGCCAATTAATGTCTCAAATTAATTATATGCCTTTTAAGGCCATTTTATGCCAATTCACAATTTATGTATATTCAATATTATCCCATCATCCCCACGCTATTCTTATATTTTCATATGACATATGTTAGACTCGTAAATAGTCTAACTTATAAAAAGAAAAACAACATCACATAACACATAAATAGATCCAAGGATCATGACATAAGATTACATAGCCAATAACTTGCATATGAGTTTCATTCAAACTAGCATATAATACAAAACTAGCATATGTAATGGGCATAAACTTGCATAACTTATGTACTGCTATAGATCCAAATATAAAGGTGTGAACTTGCATATGGATCTAAACATAAAGATGTAAACTTGCATATAGATCTAAACACAAAGATGAAAACTTGCATATAGATCTAAACATAAAGATGTAAACTTGCATATGGGTCTAAACATAAAGATGTAAACTTGCATATGGATCTAGACATAAAGGTTAATGTCACATAAACTAGCATATGCGTATACATGTCTCACATATATTTTAACAACCCAAACTTGCATAAGATTCATACATGAATATACGATCCAATCATCACAAACTTGCATAAGATATATGATTCAACTTGCATAAGACTCACATAAGAACTAACATATGATCCAACATGCATAAGACTAACATATGATTCAACACCACAAACATATATATAATTTACATCACATGATTCAAAATCATATTCTCATAATCCCAATTATATCTTATCATAATTAAATTAATTAATTATTTTGTGAAAGCTATCATACTCACAATTAAAAAGAATAGTCTTGTCTTTTTGGGATCTGTATTATGAATCAGAATTGCTCACCTTTGATGCAGACTAATTGTTACTTAGATTTGATTTGATTTTGATTCAAGCTTCTATCTTGCTTTTGGGTTGAAAGTGTATGGCGGCTACTCTAATTTCTCTGTTGACGGCATGGCGGCTCTTGTTATGAATTAATGTGATTAGGGTTAGGGGTTTACGAGTGTTTTTATAGAAGTTTAATTTAATAAGAGCCGGTGGATTAACCTAGGGATAACCAGAACCATCAGGACCACTCAGATGCCACATCAGCCCTTAGGGCTAATCGGGCCACGGGTTGACGGCCAAACACCCTGGATCGACCCCTAGTCGACCCAGGCGGGCTTGGGTCGACTCCAAAAATGGTGTGGTTCGGCTATTTCCCCTCCCGATTCGCTGTTTTGAACTTTTTTGAATATTATATATATATGTATATATATTTCTCTCGTATGCATACAAACTTCAAGGCTTAATAACTTCTTCATAACTTATCCGTTTTAAGCAAACCAAATGTCTATCTTGACCCAAAATTTTGAGACGAACATAATAGCGCAACCCATTTCACTTAATTCTTCTTCTAAAAATTAAGTATACTTTAATTTGTGAATTTTAATGTTATAAAATTACGGGGTGTTACATTAAGCCTTTGGTATGCTGTTACTTTTATGATGAAGATACTTCATTTTTTTTATTTTTACCCCATTTTTGATTCAGTAGTGGCTCCCAGTGCAAGTTTAGGGGGACAATCCATATTTGGTGTCACTGTCATTGCTTAGTGATGTTGGTCGATGATAAATCAATATTTTGAATTGTGCCTGACCAAAAGCAAATGAAATTACAATGATTTTAACAACAATTTTCCAAAATCAAAATATATGCTTATGTTTTGTGCAAAAGGACATAGTTTAATGAATTGCGGAGGTTGTTTTAGCTGATAAACGCAAGTTACAAAAAAAAAATCATATCATCAAAATATAACATAAAGCTTATGTACACTATCGTTTTGGGGAACTAAACATTCATGTGCACTCATCTTGCACACATGTGTGTATGCATATCTCACTCTGTGTGTGTATAGCAAACTAATTATTAAGATATAGTTAAGGTAAACTCATAATCCTTGTATTATGTTATCATTATGACATCCTTAATCATTTTATTAATGCTTAAAAGTTTAAAAATATAATTTGATAAATAAGATGTAATATCGAAAGAAAGAGAATAAGATATAATATACAAAATTAATAACATCGTATATAGATAATAAAATATAATGTACATAATTCAAACATCATTTATATTGTAAATGTAGAGAAGTATGAAAATATAGTTTCAATGCGATTGATGAAATCTAATTCAAAGCATCTGATCTACACGGTCTACCCACAAAGAAATTAAATAGTTGTATGTTTATTTTTCAATCATAATAACTTGCCGATATGTTCATCGCAGAAGTTTATAGTTCAAACATTGGGAACATAAATCTATTCTTCGTTGTCAGGGTGATTATTTGTCAACGCGCAAGTAAAATGTAACCAAAAACTGAACATAAGAGTTGACATATTATACAGTCACGTTATGCAACGACGAAGTTGTGAGATAGCAAAAACAAGTTAAGATTATTTTGAGGAAAAAAACATATTAAAAGGATGAAATAAACAAATATATAGTGGTACTTCTGTCAAATATTAACAGATCAACATAAATTTCAGCTTCATTCTTTATATTGATATAAAAGGAATTATGAGCAGTCTAATCAGATGGAACAATTAAAGGGGAGGTCATCACTAAGTGTCATCCATTCGAATCCTTTTTTTGATCATTTTATTATAACTTTTGGACTTTTAGCATTTCGTATATGGTCACTTCAGTCCTTCCGTTCAAAGCTTTAAATTTTGATTCATGGTTGTTGCTTCTTTTTCGTATTTATGCATAATCATGAACTCTCTTGATTTTATCGAAGCTCTGTGACATACACTAGAAACATTAAATGCCTAGAAGCATCTATGTTTTTCGAAAATCACAAATTATTATACTACATATAAATCTTGATTTGCTAATACTTTGAATAAGTTAGCTGACATTCTTCTAACATTTTTTTGTTCTTGTTATTCATGATTATCTTTGATTAAATTAATCTTCTTACAGTCTTCAAATATATATTTTGTACAGCTAGGGTGCTTAAGGATTATTAAAATAGGCAACATAAAACAAATGCGTAAGTTTTCTTTTTACACAAGGATGAGAATTTAATGTCGAAGCATGATGTATGAAGATAACAAACACTTTTCAAGATGAAAGAAAGTACCACCAAGAGATTAAAATAGATGATCAGTTTGAAAATCAAATGAAAAAGCCTGCAACTTGAAACAGTCTAAAAAAGTGACAAAAGTCAACAAAATTTGATATGTTAAAAGATGTTTAAATATGAAACAGAAGTTGGATTTATTATTTTTCTTCTATAAAACTAAATATGGGTCTATTTACTCCATTCAAGTATTTTAAAGGATGGACAGACTAAACTTAGTCAAGCCGACCATTAGGGAGGTTTCCATACTGTAAGAGGACCAAAATAAAACTTTCTAAAGCCAATTATATTTGGCTAAATAATCTCATGCGAAAATTTCTCAATCTTCATCTATTTTGATTCTTACTTCTCTAGAAAATCGCAATCTCATATTTCCCTATTGTCCGATTTCATCTCTTGCGCAAAAGCATTCTATTTCCTCACTGGTTTTACTGCCTCCTCCTCTTATTCCTTCTTTCTTCTCCTTTTCTTACTCTGATCGATTGATCCAAATAAACACGGATTCAATAAGAAATTTGCTTCTGATCCTCTAGGTATGATTATTTCAAAATAGTTGCGGTGATTTCTGATTTCAAGTTAAACGTATTTTGCTTGTTTTTTTATTTCAGATCGTAAATCATAATATTTGAACTTTAGATTGAAACCGGGTTTAATCGGCACATTCAAAAGGTTCAAATGTTAAAGTTTAAGATTACGATTGTAATGCTTCTAACTGTAGGAATACGGTTCATTTGTGGATCCGTAACTCAAGGAAAGATTTACGTTTTTCCATATTATTAGCTTGTGATATTGTAAGGCCAGATTATTTTTTAAATTTATGTTGTTTAATCTCTATGTTTTGGCATCCTGAAGTTAGCACATTTTTATTGTAACATATAGCATCTAACTAGCTTGTAGCAGTGCCAGGGTACTTTAAGCTGCTCCTGGCTTCTTCCTACTTTGAATATAGTTGAATCTCTACATATAAATCTATCTTACATCTGCCAACCAGGTGACAAAATTATTTTTTCGGAGTTACTTATATTGTTTAAAATTACACATCTTATTTCTTTCCATTGCATCACTATGTGCATATGTATAATGTATGCTACATCGATAATGAAATCATTAGAATTTGGAGCTTGTTCGCTTCGTATACGGTGACATACAATGATTAGGTGCTGTAGAATGCCACAAATAGATTGTGCGTACCACTAATAAAACAAACTAAGATTGAGCTATAGTTGATTATTATGATATTCATACATCTAAGTGTTATATAAATCTTCACTTGTAATCTTTTGTCGTAGTTAGCTACTTTATGTAATTGTCTTGAGAATTACAATGTACAGTAATTGAAATTGATGTAGACATATTTTTAACCATTGCATATATGCTGAGATTATGTAGAAGTACTTTGTAATGTCCCAGTTTTTGATTGCTTTTGTAATAAGATTTATTATGGATTACTTCTATGATTAATTTAAATGATAAATTTTAAACCATGAATATTGAGTAAAATTCCATGTATGTATGTATTTTATGGTTTGAAACTTATTGAGCCAGTATATATATATGTATATAAAGCCAGTAAATAATATCTGGCAATTTGTTTTGTAATATATTTTTTGTAAATATAGATAATAGTAGATTTAAATATTCTAGAAAACTAGCATAATAATTATTTATAAAATCTAATGTGTTTATTTTAACTTATTTTAGTTATATATATACACACACACACGTGTAATATTGTTTAATATTTTGTTTACCTTCATACTTGTTTTAAAATTTCATAAATATAGAAACAATAAATAAGAGTATTTATATTAAAATTAAATTACTTCACTTACAAGTGTAAAACAGAGATGACTTTATGTTAAGATAAAGCAATAATGTGATGTAGAATCCAATACATATATATAAATTGATTTGTCTTGAACTCTAAGTATAGAATGATTTAAAGGTTTAATACATATGAGGCATATGCACATCCTATTTTAGCTGCAAACACATAGACATAACATTGACTTTCAATCAAAGCACAACAACATTTTAACTACTTATTTTCCTAATCAAACTCAAGTCTATAGTTATACACAGCAGCTTTCCCATAATCTAAGCACATGACCAAATATATGGATGTACTTCATGTTGGAAATGAATGAGCAAGAAGAATTTTGAAAGAAGAGGAATTTTGGAAGAAGAGGAGAAAGCAATCCAAGTCCCACATTATGAAATATGAGTACCTAATTCTCTATAGGCTTATATAAATAAAGGAGAAGAGGGCTTGTGAATGTGTGGCTAAGCCAAGACACAATATGATATTGATGTCAACTTGGGCCTACTGCCTTGGGACTCTTGGAGTCCATGACACAATATTATATTGATGTCAGTTGGGGCTTAGTGCCTTGGGACTCTTGGCGTCCATGACACAATATTATATTGATGTCAAATTGGACCTAGTGCCTTGGGACTCTTGGAGTCCATGACACAATATTATACTGATGTCAAATGTGGGCTTAGTGCTTTGGGACTCTTGGAGTCCATGACACGATATTAGTGTCAAAAATTAGGCGTTGGGCCTTGAGACTCTTAGGGGTCTCATGATTAAATAGGTCGTTCATTTCAGTTTGGGCCTATTCTGTTGAAACGAGTTATTTTGATCATTTTTGATCTGGCATGTCCGTTCTATTGAAGGGATACAACCGTTTCATCATAAATGCGCATGCACATTTATGCACTGCTTGGTTAAAGGGTCGCAACCTTTCCAAAGGTCATTAATGTTCGTATAGGCATTTCCTCCAGTCCATAATTACATAGCCCAAATCGAGATAGAATAAATATTAGTTATTCTTCTCAATTGCTACTCCCTCTTCAAAGCAATACTCTGTTCAAGTTTCTATAATCTACTTCATTTCGCCGGAGCTTCGTTTGCTGGCACTGCACTACGGGGCTGGTCCGTTTTATCCTGGGAATCAAATTGCTATCACGTCAATCAGTGCATACGATGGCAATATTGTTTTAAGGAAACCGAATTATTTCTAGACTCGGAAATTATGGTTGGTAATGGTTTTATACTGCTCCAATCCAGGGCACAATCAGTCTTGCTTACTCTTTGCTGTAATCACAGTTTGACTTGACAATTGTGGCATTATTGAGTAACATTGATAGTTGTTACTGTTTATTTGCAATACAATCGTGTATTGACAAAAAGATATAACTTTGTAATACAATCGTGTATTGACAAAAAGATCTAACTTTATAATACAATCGTGTATTGACTAAAACTTCTAACAATCGTAAAAAAATATTGATTGTTGCAGATGACAATAAGCTGTGTCGCAAAATTGCAACAATAATTTTACACCGGCACTGACGGTGACCAACGCTCTGATTGCGCCAATGGTTCCAATAATGACTCTATCTCATGGAGAAAGTTCAGAGAAGTTCAACGTCATCAATATTAAGTGTTGACAACACAAAAATGTTGCTTTATCTAACAACAATGAGACTTGCCAAATTTCTGACTAAAAGATCAAAAGAAAAATTAGCTGAAATCTCCAAAAGGGCATTGCTGATATTAATTTATGTACAGTAATATCAGAATGATACTTGGAAAGGAACTAACTTTAAATGACGTTCTCTATGTTCCAGAAAATCGTAAGAACCTGATTTCAGGATCATTGATCAGCAAACATGGAAGCTGAGAATAAAGTGTATGTAGGAAGAGGATATGCATGTGATGGTTCGTTTAAAGAAAAATGTAATCACTATTGTACCACACATTGATATGAATAAAAGTGAATCTTTTATTTATATTGTTGACTCTTCCAACATGTGATATTCTAGATTAGGGCATGTAAACTTTGATACATTGCACAAATTGATTAATCTAGACACCGATTATAAATGTCAAATTTGTGCAGAAGCAAAATTAACAAAAAACTCGTTTCATCATGTTGAACGAGAAAAATAACCGCTGGATATAATACATACAAATGTATGTGATTTGATGTGTTTAAACAATACAAAGCGGAAGTTGAGAATCAACTCAACAAGAAAATCAAAGCTTTAAGAAGGGGTAGAGGAGGAGAATATGTATTCCCTTTTGAAGAATTTTGCGCTAAACATGGTGTTTTACACCTAATTACGGCACCATATTCAACTCAATCCAATGGTATAGCTGAACAGAAGATAAAACTCTTAAAGAAACGATGAATGCTTTATTCTGGCTTGCCAGATAATTTTTTGGGGAGAAGCCATTCTTTCGGCAAATCATATTTTAAATAAAAACCCCAAAAGAAAATATCTCTATCTCCTCATGAACTTTGGAAAACATACCACCATCCTACAAATACCTAAAAGTGTGGGGTTGTCTTGCCAAAGTAGAGGTACCAACAACAAAGAAGGTCAAGATTGGACCAAAAACAATTGATGTGTATTTAATGGATATGCACAAAACAGTGCCGCATATCGATGTTTGGTACACAAATTTAAAATTGATGATATTCATGAAAATACCATCATTGAGTCGAGAAATGCTAAATTTTTCGAACATATATTTCCCTTAAAATATGGTACTGAAAAATCATACACCTAAAAGATCAAGGGAAACGAAGTCCATTATTCTATTGAGGATGCTGAACAAAATAACACTCAGCTAAGTAGTGCTGAGCAGCAAATGGAGGAGCCAAGAAAAAGTAAAAGGTCAAGGACTTTAAAAAAAACCTTTGGATCGGACTTATATACATTTATGTTAGAATATGATCCATTGAAATACAAATAATGTAATGACCCACATTGGCAGAGGTATTATGATTAATTTATTTAATTATATAAATGGTGGTTTAGTGAATTAAATGATCATGGAATTAAATAATAGTGAATATTTAATAAAAATAATAAATTAAAAATATATTTAATTCTGAAATAATCAGAATTGGCTGAAATGACGATATGGTGTGAACTGGATCATCTGTGATATTTTATTCAGTTTAGAATTGAAGAAGAATAACGAATATATTATTTGAACAATAGTTTGAACATATAATTATATTATAATTAAAATAGAGCTTGAAATGGCGCGACAGTTCGCGATTTGGCGATTTGAACTTCAACTGAATGTACAGGATTCATTTTAAATCGGATTTCTGTGAAACAAGAAACGTGTGAAGCTGGTGGAGTATATCTTTCTAGTGGAAGAGAAAAATTGGGATTTCATTGTGTAGATTTTGATTTATGTCCGAATCAAATATTCAGAAAAACAACGGTATATTTGTTCGTGGCCATAACGGTTATTTCGAAATAACTAGATATCGTGTGTGAATTTAGACAAGGTTCTTTTGGGACATAGAGATAATTTAATTTTTAGAATTTTATGGTAATTTTTAATTAATTTAATAAGCAACTTTTTATTTGGAGTATTTGGCACCCTGTATCAACATTTCGGGGTTTCACAATATGAGTCCACCTACCGGTATTATTATATTTTTGGAACCGAGGCACATCGCTCGATACGACCGTATATTATTTCCGTCTGTAGCAGTCGGACATGAATGAAATTTTACGTATCACGGTACTAAAACTAGAACAAAAGTATATGTGTATAAATGCTCCACGCCTTTCTCTTTCTATCCACAAATTCTTTGTGACATTTACTAGGCCACGTCCCCTCTATTCTCTACACCACCCATTGCTTACCAACTACGCTGTCGTCTCCTACATATGTAACAAACCAAGAATACTTTCACCCTTTTCAAACTTTCTCTCCTCACTTTGCTTCTGTGCTCCACGCTATGAAAAAAAAAGAGGATCGAAACTTGGAAAATTAAAATCAAATCCAAGAAAAATCCTAAAAATCCATAACAAACATATTTCGATTCCTGATCTTATCCTCTACAATTCCCTACACCTTCTGGAAGATGCGACGTCAGTTCTGGAGTTGGAGAAAAACCCATTCGCAGCCTAGGGCTTTGTCTCCTCGGTGTTTTGGTGGAGTTGTGGACTAATTTAAAGTGGCGTGGCATTCATGAGGGAAAGAGACACTGACTGGTGGATTTTGGGTTTGATTGGAGCCAAAAGAGTTCGGTACTTTTACTATTATCATGGGATTTGGGTTCGAACGGAAGTTCCAGGGAGGGGTTCAAACGGAACTGGAGTGGTATGGTTGTGTCGAGAAGTTGTTGGAGAATGAAATGGTAAGAATTGTTTGGGATTTCATGAAATATTGGTGGATCGGTGGTGGATTTAAATGGAGGAAATGGCTGTGAAGAGGAGCAGGTTTCGTTGGTTTATGTTCGGTGAAGAAGTGGAAGAAAGGGTATTCGGTAGTGGGCTGGTATATGAATTTAGGTGGGCCGGAGACTTATTGAAGTTAAGCCCATTCAATTAGTTTTGTTTTATTTTAATCTAAATAATTGTATAAATTTGTATAAGTTATATCTTATTCCTACGTGATCAGAATTGGACGAAACTGGATCCGTTAGGATCGTATGGACGGACACTACACCATGGAGCTGACTGGGAATGAATCCGAGCTGGTTACAATTTATGGCGAAATAAATTGTCTGACTGAGTTAAATAACACAAACCGATTATTTAATGGTTAACGCGCCAAAGTGAGTAAATCTCACTAATTATGAACAGTTTATCAATCATGTTGTATTTTTAGAACTGTTAAATATTGGCTGATTGACTGTGTGTTGATTGTTTGATTGAACTGCTAGTCAGTTAGTTGAATTTCTATATTGATTCTATTTAACAGAATATATCATATGGAACTGAAAGTGATGTTATCTATATTGTTTAACATCTGTGATGCAGGGAAACAGGTTGGAGGAATCCAACTGGATTCCTCAACATTTATTTTACTGTTTTTCATATATTGTGATATATGATGTGTGATATAATCTGTTATGGATTATGTGTGTTGGAATGATGTTGATCATTGTTATTCGATATTGTAAATATCATAAAGACCCTGGGAGGTAAAAAGAATTATTTCAATGTATATTGAAATAAAGGGATTTTATAAAATCAACAGATTTTATAAAAGGAAATATTTCGAAAGTAAATAAAAGGGAAAAATGTTTTTAAAACGAATAGAGTTTTATAAAAGGGAAATCATTTGTAAAGTGAAGAACTGTTACTAAAAGTAAATCTTTATAAATGAATAGTTTATTCGAATAGAAAAAAGGAGTTAATCGATGTTAGTTAATCGATTAGTGATAAAGTTAAAAGGAGTTAATCGATGTTAGTTAATCGATTAGTGATAAAGTTAAAAGGAGTTAATCGATGTTAGTTAATCGATTAGTGATAAAGTTAAAAGGAGTTAATCAATGTTAGTTAATCGATTAGTGATAAAGTTAAAAGGAGTTAATCGATGTTAGTTAATTAGTGATAAAGTTAAAAGGGGTTAATCGATGTTAGCTAATCGATTAGTGATAAAGTCAAAAGGAGTTAATCGATGTTAGCTAATCGATGTTAGTTAATCGATTAGTGATAAAGTTAAAAGGAGTTAATCGATGTTAGTTAATCGATTAGAGTTAAAGTAAAAGGAGTTAATCGATGTTAGTTTAATCGATTAGAGTTAAAGTAAAAGGAGTTAATAGAATATAGTTTATTCGAATAAAGTTAGTAAATCGAATATAGTTTATTCGAAAGGGTTAAGTGAAAAGAGTAAATCAAAAAGAGTAAAATCAAATAAAATAAATCGAATAGAGATTTATTCGAACAAGGTTTAAGTAAGGAAGTTAGTAAAAGGGATATAAAGTGAACTTTGACTATTTCAAAGTTAGAAATGTTGTTCAGTTAAGGTCTGAGAGGTAGTTTTACCCCAACTTGATTGGCTTCGTTTTTAACTAAGGAATAGTTAAGGTTCGGCAGTAAAGGAAATGGTTTGAGTTGGCATCGCGATGGTTTGTTTAAACATCTGTCTAAGTCCAATGAAGAAGCTTTGGAAATGTTTTCCAAATAAGAAACCAGAAATGTTTTCTAATAAAGAAAACAAGAAATGGAAATGTTTTCCATTGTTAATAACGTATATTTTCCAAATATAGAAAATAAGAAATATTGAATATAGGAAAACAGGAGATAACTAAATTAATGAACTAAGGAGATGAATGTTAAATGATGTTTGATCGATATAATTTCCATTTGGAAATAATATCGTTGTTTGCACACTTGTTTTATTCGATAGTCAAATCACAGACTATCGAAGTTTTGACCATTTTAACGTTGTTAATATGGAGAGACCGGCTGGATTATTATCCAAAGAACCACTCTGTATTGGTATAAGCGTTGCGAATCATATATGCTAAAGGAAATTGAAGACGGAGTTATGCGAGGGCTATCCTGTTTACAGAATAGTGCCTTTGGTTCATCCTGTTCCTGGATGACTTGTATGGACGGATGTCTGACAGAGTATTTCCATACGATCACATATATTGATTTCTCCAACCCGTACCAAGAGTGGAAGCGGAGAAGGAAACTTCTTTAGCTAACACATAATGTATTGTTGAGGACGTCAATCGGTGATTGGATGGATTTGATGATGTGGCATTCAAAGTGAATCTGGTACGATGATAAAGCGTAGCTTCTAGCCTCATCATCCGGTAAATGACAGAAATTGGGCAGGCATCATGGCTAAGTCGGTCGCACCGAAGTAGGGTGTATAATCACCTGATCTAGAGTTTCATTTATTTCCAAAAATCTATTGTTGATGCAGCCCCATTCGGGAAACGGTTGCTGATCCCAACAGTTGGTGATATACATTCGATACACTCAAGCGAAATGAGTGGTCGGTGATGTGTGGCCGGGTTGCAAGATGTTCTTGTTGAACCTAGTGTATTCCTCTCTAGAGGTACACTAGCGAAATGTGGTTCCATACCTTGTCATAGTTGGAAATCCATTACCCAATACGAGCTTGCGGTTTTGATTGTATACTATATATGTAGAACGTGAGATGAAAGCGTTTCTGCTAGATGATTATATATACTGTGGTTGATAGACATTATTATAATATCAAAAGGTTTTTGATATAAAGATAATTTGGATTCTCATAAGGGAAAAACCCGTTCCGTTTTGCGGCGTGGTCTTATGAGATATCGTGTACTTGTTCGAACTATTTTTAAACTGTTTTACTCATACCAGTCCCATGACTGACCTGGAGTTTACTTTGTTGTTTCCCCTAAACTCTTGGGTGCCTAAATTTGTATGGGCAGTTAAGTAGTCGGGATTTTACAGATATAGTTGAAGAGCTGGAGCAGGAGGCTTTAGGATCATATAGCTATAGTTATTTCCGCTGTGTTGTAAGTGTTGTACTTTGACAATGATATGTATATTCAAGTACAGATTTGTATTTCAAAGTTATGTTATGAAATATATTTATTCGTTCCGCTGTGAGATTCGTGTTGCTCTGATGTTGTGTTCTTCTTCTTCTTCTATTCTAATTTTCTATCTTATCTTTCCTCACCCTCTAATTTCTTTCACTAATTACCAGGATTTTTCGATGTTTTGGTTATCGACATCGAGCTTATGTCGATAACCAAAGTCGCTCAAAATCTGGGTCGTTACAGTTGGTATCAGAGCTTAAGTTAAGAATTACTTGGCTCTGTGGCGTGACTCGGTAGAGATAGGGTTAGTAATACCCTAGACTGAGATTGAGTGTATATATACGAGTGAGCGTATTTGTTATTGATATAAAAATTGTTTTATATTGTGGTGATTTATTGGTTGAGTTGTTTATGGGTTCTGGTCGATCAGTTTGATCCACTGTATCGGTAGGGATTTTGTAAACACTTGAATACAATGAACCATCATTGTATGTTTTGAAAAGAGGGTAAATAAAAATAATTTTACCCAAAATATATTTTGATATATATTGGATATATTGGTTGTTATTATAATCGAGTAAGATTATAAATTAAATTGTTATATAAATAACCAATCAGAATTCATATAAGTGAAATACGTGAAATCAGATGAGTTAAATCTGAAATTTAAACCAGAATTGAAGTTAAGACTTTGGAGAATTGGATAAGTGTTTGTAAATGGATTGGGATTAAAAATAAGGAAAATTTAAGATCCTGGGAGATTTTAAATTGTTTTACAAACAGTGTGAATTATATTTTGAAATGAATTTCAAAGTGGAAAAGGTTAAAAATGGTTTTATAGTATTGAACTCACTTCGATCGCTGGAAAATAGATTCTGATGATGACAGCTGCATCATCAGTATTCATTTTCGAGTTGTAAGTGACGAATTACTACCAGAGATACTGTTTTGAATTTGTTTTGGGAAAGACAAGTTGTGTTGAATTTCAAAATGGGATTTAAAATATAGAATTTGAATTTTTAAATAGAATTGAAATATTAACTTGTTTTATAAGAAATAAAACGAGAAGTTCCTTTATAAACGAAGTTTATAAAAAGTTCTTTTATAAACGAAGTTTATAAATGAAGTGAAGAGAATTATCATTGGATAATTCAGAAATAAAAATACAAGTGTGAAATTGAAAGGGAAATCTATTTTCCAAAGGTAGAAATATCGATTTCAAAAGGAATTGAAATCGAGACTTATGTAAAGAATGAATAAAGAAAGTTTGAAAAGGAATTTGAATAAAGGAAGTTCAAACATAGAATTTGAATATAGAAAATTCAAAGGGGATTTGAATATAGAAATTCAAATGAGATTTGAATAAAGAAGAATTGAATAATGAAATTTGAATATAGAATTCAAATAGTTTGAAATGAAAATTGAATAAAGAATTCATATAGAGTAATAATAGGATTCGAATATAGAAATTCAAAGGGAGTTTGAATATATAGAATTTGAATAGAATTGAAAATGAAATTTGAATGTAGAAGATTCAAATAGAATTGAATTTGAAATTTGAATATAGAAGATTCGAAGGGAATTAAAATGAAATAAAGAGAATTCAAATAGATTTGAATATAGAAAATCAAATGGAGTTTGGAAATAGATTTAAATAATGAAATTCAAATATGGAATTTGAATAAGAGATTTGAAATGAAATTCAAGTATAGAATTTGAATAAGAGAATTGAAATGGAATTTGAATATAGGAAATTCAAATAGAATTGAAAAGGAATTCAAATAGAATTGAAAAGGAATTCAATTAGTTGATAAACAAGTTAAAATATATTTGAACATGTTATACTCAAATAAGAAGGTGAAATGGGCAAACCAGTAATTTGAAAATCACTTAACGAAATAAGTTAAAACGATTGGATTTAGTTGGAATGAATTAGAAATGTATGGATATACATGAGATAGGTATGGATAAGGTATGAAGGTATATAAATAGAATGCTCGACGAAAAGGTATGTATTTAGTTCATATATGAGATTTTATGCGCCGTATCGGCCAGCCGCTTGGCTTTTTCTTTTTCTTTTGGATTGGTGAGGGCCATGGGAGGCTATTTGAAATATCCCGATGCTCCCAGTACAAAGGAGGTTATGGCAAATTTTTCCGGGAATTTAAGGAGTTAGAATATTTTTAAGATAATTTGATAGTTAGAAATCAACGTATCGATATGTATAGCAGTCGATAAGGAAACGAACTTAGAAATAGAATAGTAAAATCAAAAAGGAAGACTATGGATAAAATCTAGTAAGAATAGAAAGAGGAAGCATATACGTGTTTAAAAGTGAATAAGTAGTTGTATGGTATTGATTTTTTCGAGTAAGTAGTCATATCTGTTTTGACGTTATAAATGTTATTCAGTCAAGGTCTGAGAGGTAGTTATACCCCAACTTGATTGATTTCATTATTAACAAATAAATAGTAAGATTTCAGGCTCGAAGATCAATGTTGAATAAGAGTTAGTTGAATATAGTATTTGGGTTGTCGTAACGATGTTTTACACAACATCCGTTTTAACCCAAATAAGTGTAAGCTTGGAAATATAATAAAGAATATTTGCTAAGTACAGAAATAAACGAGATCGGAAAAGAGATAAGTAATTGGAATATTTTCCAATTATAAATAGCATATATTTTCTAAAGTTTAGAAACTAAAGGAAGGCGATATTCAGAAATGTTTTCCAAGTAACATAAAAGGCCAATATGGTTATTGAAAATATTTGGTTAACAAATATTGATAAAGAAATAGAGAAGTGATTTAACTAAGGGAATATTAATTAAGGCTCAGTGACATGTTCAAAAAGGAAAATTTGATTTTTGAAAAGAGTAAACTGTTTAAAAACTCCCAGGGAAAGATGTTAGAATTAAAAACAAATTTAACGGAAATGTGTGAAAGCAAAATTGAATTAAAGTAAAGCCAGTAAAGTGGTAACTAAGATTGAATTAGAATGATATCAAGACAAATTGGATTGTGAGATTCAAATTTGAAGTATAATGTGATAATCAAGTTAAGAGTTGGTAATCGAGAAGAAACTCGAGTTGAAATGATATTTGGCTCGGATATAAGCGAATGGTTGTGTTGTGGATAAAAGCAGATTGGAATTTGATTGGGATGACCCTTGTATCCGCTGAATTGATAACAGGTGGAAAGGATATAATGATATGCCCGACAAAAGGTATAAGTTTATATTTCTATTGGATATAAGATTTATGAGCCGAATTGGCAAGCCGCTTGGCTGTTTGATTTTCTTTTGGGTTGGAGATTGCCCAGAGAGGCGAGTAGGAGTTTGACCGATTGACCAGTACAAAGGAGGAGCTGGTGAAATTTTTCGGAAAGTTAAGGCGTTAGAAAATTTTCAGAATTTTTGGAAATTTTCGTTGATAAGAATTAATTAATAATTAAATTGAAACTAAATTGGTTCAGTTGGAAACTGAAGTTAAGAAGTGAACAAATATGTTCTAACCAGTCGATAGGGTCGTCCTCTACCTTCTAGCAATTTCGAGGACGAAATTATTTTAAGTGGGGAAGATTGTAATGACCCACATTGGCAGAGGTATTATGATTAATTTATTTAATTATATAAATGGTGGTTTAGTGAATTAAATGATCGTGGAATTAAATAATAGTGAATATTTAATAAAAATAATAAATTAAAAATATATTTAATTCTGAAATAATCAGAATTGGCTGAAATGACGATATGGTGTGAACTGGATCATCTGTGATATTTTATTCAGTTTAGAATTGAAGAAGAATAACGAATATATTATTTGAACAATAGTTTGAACATATAATTATATTATAATTAAAATAGAGCTTGAAATGGCGCAACAGTTCGCGATTTGGCGATTTGAACTTCAACTGAATGTACAGGATTCATTTTAAATCGGATTTCTGTGAAACAAGAAACGTGCGAAGCTGGTGGAGTATATCTTTCTAGTGGAAGAGAAAAATCGGGATTTCATTGTGTAGATTTTGAATTATGTCCAAATCAAATATTCAGAAAAACAGCGGTATATTCGTTCGTGGCCATAACGGTTATTTCGAAATAACTAGATATCGTGTGTGAATTTAGATAAGGTTCTTTTGGGACATAGCGATAATTTAATTTTTAGAATTTTATGGTAATTTTTAATTAATTTAATAAGCAACTTTTTATTTGGAGTATTTGGCACCCTGTATCAACATTTCGGGGTTTCACAATATGAGTCCACCTACCAGTATTATTATATATTTGGAACCGAGGCACATCGCTCGATACGACCGTATACTTATTTCCATCTGTAGCAGTCGGACATGAATGAAATTTTACGTATCACGGTACTAAAACTAGAACAAAAGTATATGTGTATAAATGCTCCACGCCTTTCTCTTTCTATCCACAAATTCTTTGTGACATTTACTAGGCCACGTCCCCTCTATTCTCTACACCACCCATTGCTTACCAACTACGTTGTCGTCTCCTACATATGTAACAAACCAAGAATACTTTCGCCCTTTTCAAACTTTCTCTCCTCACTTTGCTTCTGTGCTCCACGCTATGAAAAAAAAGAGGATCGAAACTTGGAAAATTAAAATCAAATCCAAGAAAAATCCTAAAAATCCATAACAAACATATTTCGATTCCTGATCTTATCCTCTACAATTCCCTACACCTTCTGGAAGATGCGACGTCAGTTCTGGAGTTGGAGAAAAACCAATTCGCAGCCTAGGGCTTTGGCTCCTCGGTGTTTTGGTGGAGTTGTGGACTAATTTAAAGTGGCGTGGCATTCATGAGGGAAAGAGACACTGACTGGTGGATTTTGGGTACTTTTACTGTTATCGTTGGATTTGGGTTCGAACGGAAGTTCCAGGGAGGGGATCAAACGGAACTGGAGTGGTATGGTTGTGTCGAGAAGTTGTTGGAGAATGAAATGGTAAGAATTGTTTAGGATTTCATGAAATATTGGTGGATCGGTGGTGGATTTAAATGGCGGAAATGGCTGTGGAGAGGAGCAGGTTTCGTTGGTTTATGTTCGGTGAAGAAGTGGAAGAAAGGGTATTCGGTAGTGGGCTGGTATATGAATTTAGGTGGGTCGGAGACTTATTGAAGTTAAGCCCATTCAATTAGTTTTGTTTTATTTTAATCTAAATAATTGTATAAACTTGTATAAGTTATATCTTATTCCTATGTGATCAGAATTGGACGAAACTGGATCCGTTAGGATCGTATGGACGGACACTACACCATGGAGCTAACTGGGAATGAATCCGAGCTAGTTATAATTTATGGCGAAATAAATTGTCCGACTGAGTTAAATAACGCAAACCGATTATTTAACGGTTAACGCGCCAAAGTGAGTAAATCTCACTAATTCTGAACAGTTTATCAATTCATGTTGTATTTTTAGAACTGTTAAATATTGGCTGATTGACTGTGTGTTGATTGTTTGATTGAACTGCTAGTCAGTTAGTTGAATTTCTATATTGATTCTGTTTAACAGAATATATCATATGGAACTGAAGGTGATGTTATCTATATTGTTTAACATCTGTGATGCAGGGAAACAGGTTGGAGGAATCCAACTGGATTCCTCAACATTTATTTTACTGTTTTTCATATATTGTGATATATGATGTGTTATATAATCTGTTATGGATTATGTGTGTTGGAATGATGTTGATTATTGTTATTCGATATTGTAAATATCATAAAGACCCTGGGAGGTAAAAAGAATTATTTTAATGTATATTGAAATAAAGGGATTTTATAAAATCAACAGATTTTATAAAAGGAAATATTTCGAAAGTAAATAAAAGGGAAAAATGTTTTTAAAACGAATAGAGTTTTATAAAAGGGAAATCATTTGTAAAGTGAAGAACTATTACTAAAAGTAAATCTTTATAAATGAATAGTTTATTCGAATAGAAAAAAGGAGTTAATCGATGTTAGTTAATCGATTAGTGATAAAGTTAAAAGGAGTTAATCGATGTTAGTTAATCGATTAGTGATAAAGTTAAAAGGAGTTAATCGATGTTAGTTAATCGATTAGTGATAAAGTTAAAAGGAGTTAATCTATGTTAGTTAATCGATTAGTGATAAAGTTAAAAGGAGTTAATCGATGTTAGTTAATCGATTAGTGATAAAGTTAAAAGGAGTTAATCAATGTTAGTTAATCGATTAGTGATAAAGTTAAAAGGAGTTAATCGATGTTAGTTAATCGATTAGTGATAAAGTTAAAAGGAGTTAATCGATTAGTGATAAAGTTAAAAGGAGTTAATCGATGTTAGTTAATCGATTAGAGTTAAAGTAAAAGGAGTTAATCGATGTTAGTTTAATCGATTAGAGTTAAAGTAAAAGGAGTTAATAGAATATAGTTTATTCGAATAAAGTTAGTAAATCGAATATAGTTTATTCGAAAGGGTTAAGTGAATAGAGTAAATCAAAAAGATTAAAATCAAATAAAATAAATCGAATAGAGATTTATTCGAACGAGGTTTAAGTAAGGAAGTTAGTAAAAGGGATATAAAGTGAACTTTGACTATTTCAAAGTTAGAAATGTTGTTCAGTTAAGGTCTGAGAGGTAATTTTACCCCAACTTGATTGGCTTCATTTTTAACTAAGGAATAGTTAAGGTTCGGCAGTAAAGGAAATGGTTTGAGTTGGCATCGCGATGGTTTGTTTAAACATCTGTCTAAGTCCAATGAAGAAGCTTTGGAAATGTTTTCCAAATAAGAAACCAAAAATGTTTTCTAATAAAGAAAACAAGAAATGGAAATGTTTTCCATTGTTAATAACGTATATATTCCAAATATAGAAAATAAGAAATAATGAATATAGGAAAACAGGAGATAAGTAAATTAATGAACTAAGGAGATGAATGTTAAATGATGTTTGATCGATATAATTTCCATTTGGAAATAATATCGTTGTTTGCACACTTGTTTTATTCGATAGTTAAATCACAGACTATCGAAGTTTTGACCATTTTAACGTTGCTAATATAGAGAGACCGGTTGGATTATTATCCAAAGAACCACTCTGTATTGGCATAAGCATTGCGAATCATATATGCCAAAGGAAATTGAAGACGGAGTTATGCAAGGGCTGTCCTGTTTACAGAATAGTGCCTTCGGTTCATCCTGTTCCTGGATGACTTGTATGGACGGATGTCTGACAGAGTATTTCCAGACGTTCACATATATTGATTTCTCCAACCGTACCAAGAGTGGAAGCGGAGAAGGAAACTTCTTTAGCTAACACATAATGTATTGTTGAGGACGTCAATCGGTGATTGGATGGATTTGATGATGTGGCATTCAAAGTGAATCTGGTATGATGATAAAGTGTAGCTTCTAGCCTCATCATCCGGTAAATGACAGAAATCGGGCAGGCAGCATGGCTAAGTCGGTCGCACCGAAGTAGGGTGTATAATCACCTGATCTAGAGTTTCATTTATTTCCAAAAATCTATTGTTGATGCTGTCCCATTCGGGAAACGGTTGCTGATCCCAACCGTTGGTGATATACATTCGATACACTCAAGCGAAATGAGTGGTCGGTCATGTGTGGCCGGGTTGCAAGATGTTCTTGCTGAACCCAGTGTATTCCTCTCTAGAGGTACACTAGCGAAAGGTGGTTCCATACCTTGTCATTGTTGGAAATCCATTACCCAATATGTGCTTGCGGTTTTGTTTGTATACTATATATGTAGAACATGAGATGAAAGCGTTTCTGCTAGATGATTATATATACTGTGGTTGATAGACATTATTATAATATCAAAAGGTTTTTGATATAAAAGATAATTTGGATTCTCATAAGGGAAAAACCCGTTCCGTTATGCGGCATGGTCTTATGAGATATCGTGTACTTGTTCGAACTATTTTTATACTGTTTTACTCATACCAGTCCCATGATTGACCCGGAGTTTACTTTGTTGTTTCCCCTAAACTCTTGGGTGCCTAAATTTGTATGGGCAGTCAAGTAGTCAGGATTTTACAGATATAGTTGAAGAGCTGGAGCAGGAGGCTTCAGGATCATATAGCTATAGTTATTTCCGCTGTGTTGTAAGTGCTGTACTTTGACAATGATATGTATATTCAAGTACAGATTTGTATTTCAAAGTTATGTTATGAAATATATTTATTCGTTCCGTTGTGAGATTCGTGTTACTCTGATGTTGTGTTCTTCTTCTTCTTCTATTCTAATTTTCTGTCTTATCTTTCCTCACCCTCTAATTTCTTTCACTAATTACCAGGATTTTTCGATGTTTTGGTTATCGACATCGTGCTTATGTCGATAACCAAAGTCGCTCAAAATCCGGGTCGTTACAAGTAAGCTATGTCCTCCAGCGATGCCCCTTATTGGAAAGAAGCAATGAACAATGAGATTGAATCGATTATGTCCAATTATACATATGAATTAGTTGATTTACCTCAAGGATTTAAGATCTTAGGTAATAAATGTATATTTAAAAAGAAATTAAATCTTGATTGTTCAATAGACAAGTACAAATCTCATCTGGTAGTCCAAGGATTTAATCAGAAAAGGAAGACCTAAACTATTTCAATAAACATCAATTAGAATGCTCATTGCAATTGCATCCATACATGACTTAGAAATACATCAAACGGATGTTAAAACTGCATTCTTGAATGGTGAAGTAGAGGAGGAAACCTATATGAAACAACCTGAAGGATTTCTAAGCTCAGAAAATGAGAATAAAGTGTGAAAATTGGTGAAATCACTTTATGGCCTTAAGCAAGCTCCAAAACAGTGGCATAAGAAGTTTGACAATACTATGTTATCAGTTGGATTCACAGTAAATGAATCAGATAAATGTGTCTACATAAAACACACACATATTGGATATGTCATTGTTTGTCTCTATGTTGATGACCTGTTGATCCTAGGCAATAACAAGGCCATAATAACATCTACAAAGGATATGTTATCCTCTTGATTCGATATAAAAGACCTAGGACTGGCTGATGTGATATCGGGTGTAAAAATTCTAAGAACAACACAGGGATATGCATTATCCCAATTGCATTACATCACCAAAATACTTGAAAAATTCAGGCAATACAATGTAACTATTGCAAAATCACCAGTAGATATGAACCAACATTGGGTAAAGAACACTGGTGACGGTATCCACCAATTGGAATACTCTGTTATACTAGGAAGTATCATATATATTATGAACTATACTAAGCCTAATATCGCATATGCTGTAAGCAAACTAAGTAGATTCACCAGCAATCCTGGCAAGCATCATTGGAAAGCGATAACCAGAGTTCTAGAATATCTAAAGTATACGCAGAGTTATGGTCTATACTATACAAACTATCCTTCAATGGTGGAAGGATACAGAGATGGAAATTGGATCAATAGATCACATGATACAAAGTCTACAATCCAATACGTGTTCACATTAGGAAATGGAGCAATTTCATGGAAATCATCCAAACAAACTTGTATCGCTAGATCTACGATGGAATCAGAGTTTACCGCACTAGATAAAACAGCATAAGAAGAAGAATAAATTCGAAGCTTATTGGAAGACATTCCTAATTAGTGCAAACCTATGCCTCCAATATGTATACATTATGATAGTCAATCAACTATTTGAACAACTAATAGTACACTGTACATTGGTAAATCTAGGCATATTCGTCGTAGACATAAAATGATAAGACAACTTCTCTCTAACGGGGTTATCTCAATAGATTACATTCAATCTAAAGATAACTTAGAGAATCCACTTACAAAAGGCTTGCCAAGAGAGAAAGTTCAAATCTTATCAATGGGAATGGGGCTAAGGCTTATAGAAAAAAGGTTTTTCTAAAATGGAAACCCCACCTAGTTGACTGGATTTCCCAAGATCTTGGTTCAAAGGGACAACGAAGTTTAAGAAAAACTTAATGGCACTGTTACACACAAACCATTCCTATGATAAGTTAGTGCATTACGTTGAAAAGGATAAGTATTAATACTCTTAATGATGTCTGTATTTGAGGAATTAGATAGTAACCTTTAAAGAATCACCTACGTAAGTGCAAAGGCGCCGCTTCAAAGAGAATTATGAAGCCAAATTCTCTAAGCACTTATGAGACCAGGCAGGTGTTCAAGGCAAAAACGAACACATACAGAGAACAAAGGATTATAAGAAACATTTATCGTGTGTTATCTACTTTGAAATTACACAAAAGGCTTACAGTTCAAGGACATTCTATGTCTACTGATTCTCCTGTGATTCAAACAGGTAATCACTAGGAAAGTTCAAGGCCCATTTTCTACTTTAATCGATGCGATAAATGATTCATGAAACTAAGAATGACTGCTCATTCATGTGGGGGATTGTTGGAAATGAATGAGCAAGAGGAATTTTGAAAGAAGAGGAATTTTGGAAGAAGAGGGGAAAGCAATCTAAGTCCAACATTATGAAACATGAGTACCTACTTCTCTATAGGCTTATAAAAATAAAGGAGAAGAGGGCTTGTGAATGTGTGGCTAAGCAAGACACAATAGGATATTGATGTCAACTTGGGTCTAATGCTTTGAGACTCTTGGAGTCCATGACACAATACTATATTGATGTCAACTCGGGCTTAGTGCCTTGGGACTCTTGGAGTCCATGACACAATATTATGTTGATGTCAAATTGGGCTTAGTGCCTTGGGACTCTTGGAGTCCATGACACAATATTATATTGATGTCAAATGTGGACTTAGTGTTTTGGGACTCTTGGAGTCCATGACACGATATTAGTGTCAAAAATTGGGCGGTGGGCCTTGTGACTCTTGGGGGTCTCATGATTAAATAGGCTGTTGATTTCAGTTTGGTCCTATTGTGCTGAAACGAGTTATTTTGATCATTTTTGATTTGGTATGTCCGCTCTATTGAAAGGATCCATCCATTTCACCATAAATGCGCACGCACATTTATGCACCGTTTGGTTAAAGGGTCGCAACCTTTCCAAAGGTCATTAATGTTCGTATAGGCATTTCCTCCAGCCTATAATTACATAGCCCAAATTGAGATAGAATAAATATTAGTTATTCTTCTCAATTGCTACTCCCTCTTCAAAGCAATCCTCTGTTCAAGTTTCTATAATCTACTTCAGTTCACCAGAGCTCCGTTTGCTGGCACTGTACTACGAGGCTGGTCTGTTTTATCCTAGGAAACAAATTGCTATCATGTTAATCAGTGCATACGACGGCAGTATTGTTTTAAGGAAACAAAATTATTTCTGGACTCGGACATTACGGTTGGTGACGGTTTTGTACTGCTCCAATCCAAGGCACAATCGGTTTTGCTTACTGTCTTTGCAGTAATCACAGTTTGACTTGAAAATTGTGGCATTATTGAGTAACATTCATAGTTGTTACTGTTTATTTGCAATACAATCATGTATTGACAAAAAGATCTAACTTTGTAATACAATCGTGTATTGACAAAAAGATCTAATTTTGTAATACAATCGTGTATTGACTAAAACTTCTAACACTTCATATATACTTAGGCATCCCTTGTCATCTGATTTAAATTAAACTAGCTATAGCTAAGTTGCACATGGCCATTTAAAGCTTGAATTACTTAGAGGCTAAGTATGAACTTTGACAACAATCTACACATGGATATGAACCAGACTGGGAGGAAAGCATAAAAGTGACCCAAAAGCAGAACGGTGTACATCCTTTCCAAATATAGGACTAGCTAACCTAAGCTTGCTACCAGCCTACACCAGCTGATGACATAGCTGTTCCCATCTCTAGTAAAAGCCTATATTGTAGCTGATAGTTTTTCACTTTACAAACATATATAGGCACATAGTCATGCACTACGTACATTTGAATGAAAAAAATGAAATGCCTAAACAATGCAACCTTTTCAATCAATGAAAACAGCCTGTGACATCCATTAAATATATAGGAGACAACCTATACATGCTACAAAACTTCACATGTAAGTCTTCCTTTTCACCTATAAATACACTTGTTTTCCTTCACACATTCACAAGCTTTTCGAACCAAAAACTAGAATAAAATGGCAACCAAAGCATGGGAACTAGGAAATCTGAAAGAAGAAATGGCAGTAGCATGGAAACATTGACATAAAGAGATTTGTGAGTAAACTCTCTTACATTTTATTACTAATGGTTAAGCAATATATAGGATGTATTCATATTTTGGATAATGGTATTAGGTTGATTTAAACCGGCTTGTCAAATAATAGAGGATAGAAAACAGATTTGTGTGAACATTTGTTTAAACCTGGAGCCAAAAGCGGTATACATACTGTGAGTACAATCCCCTTGTTTTACCCCTTTTAAAAAAATTTGATGTTAGCTTCCACTTGCATCTCAAACTAGCGGATTGTATATATACCTTCTGTACATTTTATGAAGAACATGTATGGTGACAATGGGCCTCATTTTCAGTACATAGAGATGTAACTTTTTGAGAAAAATTGGCACTCCTGTGTTTGTATGGTTTACAGCTAATCACTTTAGTATATAAAGCTATGTAAGTTTTACCTAGTACCCACTGTATTCAGCTATTTGATGTTGGATGTCACTTATATCTAAAATTTGTAGATCATGATATTACCAACTATGGTAAACACTTCAAACAAATCTCTGTGTTTATGAGAGTAGATGCAAAAGTTTATAACCATAATTCTGAAAAGAGTATTATGTGTGTGACCTTTGTGGAAGGGGACTGTGCGTTCATACATTCTAAATTGTGTGTATGAGGTGCGTATGTAAACTGCTGTGTACAAACACGGGGTTAGTTTTTAAGAATACTGGATAGCGATTTAAAGAAGGGGGCACATAGTGACACGACAGTCTGTCGATGATGACCTGGGATGGAGGTGGAGTTTGCGGAAGGGGGTCCGGCGGTCGTTCAATGACCAAAGCAGTTGTGCACATGCACCAGTGCACAACCGTGCATTTGAAAGAAAAATTTAAATATAAGAACAGGGGTCCAAAAGTGAGAAAAAGAATTCCTTCCCCATTGCTTAGTGATTTTTATACAAACATGTATATGTACATATGCTACTAAGTGTGATATGTTTAGTTAATTAGACTCACATGCACAACCTGGAATTTAGAATATGGGATGAATAAGTAGGAGCCATAAAAAATGCTCTACTGCTTTATAAAAGCTAATGTTTAAACCCTGAAAATCTATAAGTCAAATTCTAGGAGGTTTTAAGATCGGGGAAGTGGGTCCGCTGTAGTCAGAAGTGGCAGCGTGGTTTGCGGATGGTGACGCGACGGTCGTAAGGTGATAGGAACAACAGTACATATGCACAGTGTATACTGTGGTGTGTGGAAGAAAACATCAGTGTAAAATAAAAATAAAAATAAATGTTTTTAAAACAAAGTATGTTTACTTTAAATCTAGAAACTGACACGGTCTTTATAACAAAGAGGAATATGTTGGGGTATGATGAGTTGGTGGATACATGGGAAGGGAAGTGTCGCTTCAATATTTTGTACATGCATCAGTTCACGGTGGAGGAAGAAATGGTGTACATGCTTCAGCTCATGGTGGCGGAAGAAATGGTGTACATGCATCAGTTCACGGTGGCATGGTGTTAATGCAAGATTGGTGAAGTTTGGGTCATAGTGTTCTGCGTGATATACTGGTCTCAGTTTGAAAAGAAAAAAAAAGAAAAAAAAAGAAAACCGAAGGATGGAAAATCAAAAAAGGAAGATGAAAACGTGAAGGAAGGAATTGGAAAGGAGGGATCTGTTAGGTAAACATTAATGCTTTATTCTTGAAAAATGAAAAAAAGAGTCAAAAGTATAGGTTTGTGATTAGTTATGTCTTTTAGTTTCAAGATTCATGTCTATTAAGTATTGTGTCTATTAGTGAAAAGTCGAGTCTATTTACAAAGGGTCGTGTCTATTAGTGAAATGGTGTCTATTAGTATGTGTAAAGGTGTTTAGTCCACTATATATATAGTGGTGGTCATTTTTTTGTAGGGAAGGAAGATTGAAGTTGAAATAAAAGAATTATAAGAAGTATTCTTCCTATAAATAAAATCATCTACTCTCCTCTTCTTCTATTAAACAAATTGGTATAAGAGCTATGGCGAATTTGGGACTATTGGCGAATATACCGCTTCCACAACTTACCAAGTTGAATTATGACAATTGGAGTATTCAAATAAGTGCATTGCCAGGTGCACATGATGCATGGGAAATAGTCGAAAATGGCTACATGGAAGTAGAAAACACCGGGAACTTGTCGAAAAATCAATTAAAGACATTGAAAGAAATGCGTGTGAAAGATAGAAATGCTCTTTACGTCTTGTACCGAGCAGTGGACGAATCGAGATTCAAAAAAATTAATGGTGCAGCAAATTCAAAAGAAGCATAGGACATTTTAAAAAAGGTCTACAAGGGTGTTGATAAAGTTAAACAAGTGCGGCTTCAAACACTTCATGGCGAGCTGGAAGCAATGAAAATGAAGGAATCAGAAGGAGTATCCGACTACATTACACGTGTGCAAATAGTAGTGAATCAACTTAGATGCAATGGGGAAAATATAACTGATGCAAGGGTTGTGGAAAAGATTTTGCGGTCATTGACCGACAATTTCGAAAACGTTGTATGTGCAATTAAAGAGTCAAAGAATTATGAGGAAATGACGATTGATGATCTTGCAGATTCTTTGGAAGCACATGAACAATGAAAAAAGAAAAAGAAAGAAGAGCTACTCGAAGAGGCTTTGTGTAATAACCCGGAAATTCTGAGCCAGTTTAAAATTTTTATTTTGGCAATTTTACTGAATTTTGAATATTTAAAATAGATTATTTTAAATAATATCAATGAGAAAATTTATTTTGAATAGAATTCGACGTATATATTATATGCGTCGTTGTTAGAATATAAATATTTATATATAATTATAAATAGAATGCAAAATGGCGCGGTAGTTCGATAATTCGATTTCAAACTTCAATTGAACGTACCAGGTGCAAAACAATCCGAATTTTAGCGAAACCAAAAATAATAGGATCTAATGGATGATATCTTTCCAACGAATCCGAAAAATCGAAATTTCATAGCGGGAATCAAAAGATATGTCCAGTTGAAAATTCTGAATAGTCGCTATGGAATTCAGGCCCTTAAAAATGGGAATTTTTCAATCGACCTCGGATTTCGACGAAACCACTTTTGTTGGATCCGTGATGTCAAATTATTGCTAGATTCCAAATTTCATAATTTTTCGATTCAATATGTGAGCGTGGCAAAGGAAAACGCGTTTGACCAGTTTCAGTTGATTTTAATCGACTGGAAAATGGCCATTTTTCAAATGGTCTCAGAATTCGACGAAACTAGTTTTGTTAGGACCGTATCGTCAATACGAAGCTAGAAAATATTTTTCTGGAATTTTTCTAGTTAGTATGTGACCCCAGAAAATTGAAATGCGTGTTCAAATTCAATATATAGAGTTATACATTGATTTTGACGAAAGTTGATCGAAACGATCAATTAGCTTGCGATACATATCCCATTGGGTTCGGAATAGGGATAAAACGCTATGGACGATAGACGGTGGGCCTCGTTTCGCGGTCGTATGTAAAAGTCAACTTTTTGAAAATAAATTAATTAAATAAATTAAAAATATCTTCCTCCCCTTATTTCTCTCTGCCCCCCCCCCCCCCCGTTCAAAATCATTTCAAAGCAAAAAGAAAAAGAAAAAAAAAGAAATCGAGGCGGAGAGGAGCATCGCGCCCCCCTAGGGCAGCGCCGCCCACCGTCGTGCCCCAGGTGGCGGCGCGCCACCTCCGAAACCCCCGCCCTTGCCCTCGCCTGCGACATCGAGCCCCCCCTCCTCTGCCTACCGCCGCATCAGCCCCCCCTCGCCTGACCACCGCACCGCCCCCCTCTTCTTCCTTCCTCCTCCTGCTGCCGCCCCTCCACGACCTTCGGCGCCGCCTCTGGAAACCCCCACCTTCGACGAACAACACGCAACAGCCCCCCCTCCTTAAAACAAGGTAAGTTTTGCTAATTTTCTTTTATGTTTTAGTTTATTTTATTTAACATTTAAAAACTGATCTTAGTTATAAAACTATTTACTTTAAAGTTAGGATTTTGTTATATGAAAGGAATAATTTTTATTTAAGAAAAGTAGTGTTTTTAAAATAAAAAGATTCGATTTTTGCATTAGCAAAGAATTGAGATTTTTTATAATGTAAAGACGAGATTTTTATATTATGGAAGTAATAAAAATATGATTTTTATATTTTTTAAAGTATTAAAAATATAATCTTTACTATGTAGAAGATGTAAAAATATGATTTTTGTTTATGTAGAGAATTAAAAATATAATTTTTACATGATAGGAATATTAGAAATATCATCTTTATATGTGTAGAAAAATAAAAATGTGATTTTTATAATGATATATTTGAAAAGGCGAAATCTTTATATTTGAAAAAGCGAAATCTTTATATTTGAAAAGGCGAAATCTTTATATAGAGAATATAGCGAGGTAGAAATATAATTTTTATCTATATAGTAGCAATGTAAAAATAGAATTCTTATCCATATAGCATAATAAAAATTTGATTTTTATATATTGAACGACGAAGTAAAAATTTGATTTTTATATATTGAATAGCATAGTAAAAATTCGATTTCTATATATTGAATAACGAAGTAAAAATTCGATTTTTATATATTGAATAACGAAGTAAAAATTCGATTTTTACATATGTAGTGGCTACGGGCAACGAAGATGACAAAAAGACGATAACGATGAAGATTTCTATCAAAGAAGAGTCAAGAAGATTGGATAGCTATCGGTGAGAATTTCTCACTCTTCAATTCCTTTTCTAGTTATATATATATATACTAGGATGCAGACGGTGTTTAGTAGCACCCGACACAATCGTCCACAGACCATGGACTTGTTTGTTTGGTTGTGTAGTTGGTTAGATTATTTGGTTTGAATTGAATTGTTTGGTGAATTGAATGGATTTGATTGATGTGTGAATGGCGTGGGCCTTCACTAGACCGTGGATAAGGCTAGGCCTCGTCCCGTTTCTAGTATCGTGCCGTTATGCCGCCGAAATTTTCTAAAATAAGTTAGAAAAATAAAAATATCATTTTATTTAAAGAATGAACTGAATAGAAATTCATATGTTAGAATAAAATGTTTTATCGTTAAAAATATAATTTTTAACGTGAATATGAATATAGTGAATGTGAATAAATAAATACTCATTTACAAACCAGACGGTTTGTTTATGTACACCTATTTGAAGGACATTGATTGGGACGATAAATTTTACACATCGCCCAACTGCACGAATAAAATCTGTGTTTGATTGTTTGAAACCCCACACGGGTGTTGGGATGAAATTTGAAGTTCACTCATCCTGATTGATTAAATATGTCGATCGATTGATTGACAGGCTGTTATAAGCGTTAGATATCTATATTTTATGCTTATACAGTGTAGTGCACTTTGGTTGATGGTTGATTATTTTTCAATGCTATTATATACGTGTGATGTATGAAAATCCATATAATTAATTTTATATGGTGATTGATTGGGCCTCATTCCAATTTAGAAGATAAAGAATATTATAAAGTAAAGGTTCATGTGTTGACTGTACTCATTCGTTGAGATTAGTCATGTGTTGAACGAAATATTTTAACAATAAAATTTATATCTTTATCACTATAAAATAAAGGTTCATGTGTTGACTGTACTCATTCGTTGAGATTAGTCATGTGTTGAACGAAATATTTTAACAATAAAATTTATATCTTTATCAGTATAAAATAAAGGTTCATGTGTTGACTGTACTCATCCGTTGAGATTAGTCATGTGTTGAACGTAATATTTTAACAATAAAATTTATATCTTTATCACTATAAAATAAAGGTTCATGTGTTGACTGTACTCATCCGTTGAGATTAGTCATGTGTTGAACGAAATAATTTAACAAAAATAGTCACACGCGGACAGTACTCATTCGTTGAGATTAGTCGTGTGTTGACAAAACTAAATATTCATTTGTTGAATAGAATAAAGGAATATATTAAGCCGTGTTGATTAGATTGACGCCATTTTGACGTGAACGATATTTATATCGATTTTATTCATTTTGAAACGAAATGAATATTGAAAACGATTTCGAAATAAATTGAATATTGAAAACGATTTCGAAATAAATTGAATTGAAAACGATTTCGAAATGAATTGAATTGAAAACGATTTCGAAATGAATTGAATATAAAACGATTTCGAAATGAATTGAATATAAAACGATTTCGAAATGAATTGAATATAAAACGATTTCGAATTAAATTGAATAGAAAACAAATTGAATTCAAATGGAATAGGAAACGAATTTGATTCAAATGGAATAGGAAACGAATTTGATTTAAATTGAATAGAAAACGAATTTGATTTAAGTCGAATAGAAAACCAATTTGAATTGAATTGATTAGAAAACGAATTTGATTTAAGTCGAATAGAAAACCAATTTGAATTGAATCGAATAGAAAACGACTTTGAAATTGAATTGAATTGAAAAGGAATTCAAATTGAATTGAAAGCGAATTGAAATGAATTCAAATTGAATTGAAATTTGAATTGAATAGAAATGAATTTTAAAACGAATTTATAAAGAAGAATTCAATTTTTCTTTGAATTGAAATGGAAGTTGAAATTGCTTTTGAAACGAATTTAAAACTATTTATATAATTCGTTTTAAATGGAAATCGACGAAATATATATTATATATATTATATATATAATATAATGGCCTGAATAGAACGCGCCGCGCCGCGGCAGTTCGTGAATTTCGACCATTTATTTCAAACGGACATTACGGGAGATCCGACCATCGAATTCTCCTAAAACCGGAACCGTTGGGTTCGTATCGAAAAGAGCTTTCTAACGAATATTAAAAATTTGAAATTTAACGGTTGGATTTGGAGTAACGTCCAAATCAAATTTGAAAAAGGTCGTTGTAAGTGCAGTTCGATGGCCATTGTTGGAAATCGATTGTACGGGCCTTAATAAAATTATTAAAAATAGTAATAATTTGTGTAAAATCATAAGAAATGATTTGGGAAAAATTGGGGTGAAAAACTCCATATTTGAAAAGATAAAAATGGATTTTTATCGAAATGAACTAGCTTTGAACTAAATTTAAAACCCGATTATTTTTAAATAAATAAATTAGATTTAAAAAGGGGTTTTAAATAATCAGAATTTCTAATATATTTGATGGGATTTGAAATGGGTTTATCGTGAACAGTGTATTAAACAACACTTGTTCTTTAACCCGATAATAAATAGAATGTGATTTGGGTTTGTCGTGAACTGTGTTTTAAATAACACCTAGTTCTTTAACCCAGTAAAAGGACTTTTAACGAATCTGCAATTAGGTTGAAATGTGAATCTATAATCTAAATTATCAAATTTAGAAATGAGCGAGAATGGAGTATCGCCAGTTTTTGCTCCAAAGCGATAGTTAAATCTTTAATTAGATTTGAACGTGGAATGGTAATTAATTTTACCGATAACACTATAGTATTAGATATGGAGTATTACCAGTTTTGCTTCATGGGATGAATAGGTTGGGATTGGGAAATAAAATAAATAATTACTTCGTTGTGGTTCGCTAATCTCGACTAGTTTGGAAAACCATAATTTGGCTTGAAATGACATCCAAAGGAAGATTAAAGGATAAATTTTAAAGAATTTATCTTGGATAAAATTAATGGGAACATTTCCCAAAGAATGTGATTTTCTTTGAATGAAAGAATATTCTGAATTGGAATGAGGCGTATGTTGTGTTTGTGTAACATTTGTTTTAAATATACGCGGGTTGTTCGGAAAGGCCGGGTTTACACCCATTCTGAATAACCGATTCGACGATAAGTCGAAGATGAAGACAGTGGTCGAAGACCGGAAGTCTTCACATCGTTTGGATAATTACTGACGATCCTGATTGGGCTGTACACCCAAGAGGATGGAAATAGTTGGTGGTCGTCCAGACGTACTTGGAGATGGATGGATATGCGAGGAAAGTGCCTCCAGTTTCGTTCAGACCCAGAACGGACTTGTAAATGGATTGTGTGTCTGACATTGGATTTTATTCTGTGTTGATTGATTTCTATTAAATATACATCTGGTTGACGGCGGAGAATTTATTCTTTTGCTTAACGCCCTTCTCTGAGACGTACGAGCTTAGAGGTTGTATATCGATGGACATCAGTCGCATGGCATGAATTACCTGTGTGGCACGCTAAGGTGTAATGATCAAGGCTTTTGTTGAAAAGCAAAGTCTTGTGGTTGATGATCAAAGCACGCCTACGTGGCAGCTTTGTGTATAACGTGAATTCGCGAGCCTCACACCTCGGTATGAGTCAAAAACGGGATACGGACTGCAGGGAGAGCACGACGTTTCTTTCTAGCTTTGGTGGTGTCAGTGACTTACCAGCCCTGACATATATATACTTTTCACCTTTGTGGTTGTTGGATGAGGCGCCTCGATTATAGGTCTGTAAGGACCGGGAAACGTGTGTTCAGGCATAATTAATCCTCTAACGTAAGTGAGGACCGGCCCTGAAGCATCCAGGGGTTGCCCAGAGTGCGTAGCCCTGGGACATTTGTTAGAGTGTCTCGAACGCGGAGAGGAGCTTGCCCCTTGCCTCAACTCATGACGGAAATCCAATTTCCAATACGTGTGTTGCGGTTTTAATTGTAGAACTAGTATGGCGACATGATATATGGTACCCATGCCGTATATGATTTATATTTATGATTGAAATTGTTTTGACACTATACACTTATTATAGTATCAAATGATTTGTTTTACACGTACCAAGCATGTTTGGCTATTATAAGGGAAAACCCTATCCTCCGGCTTGCGTTGCATTGTGTGATGGGACCTGGGTCTTATAATAGCTTCATTTTTCGAAAAAGCATTGCGTTGTTTATTCTATGCACTGGTATTCTTGGGTGGAAACCCGTTCCGTGTTATACGGCGTGGTCCCTTGAATTACTCTCTTTTAAAGTAAATGTTCAAATAACTGTTTTAGTTCTCACACCAGTCACATGACTGACCTGGAGTTTATTGTTTTAACCTAAACTCTGGGTGCCCCTATTTTCCGCACGGGCAGCTAGTAGTTTTGGTTTTGCAGATTTATATTCACAGGATCCTGGTTTACAGCTGGAATGATATCTGGAAAGCTCTGTATCCGTATATCACCTTCTGTTGTGCTTTGTATTATTTTCCGCTGCTATGTAATTTATTGTAATCTCTGATATTTATCGAATGTAATTTATTCATTTATACTCTGTATATTCTTGTATATGATGCATTGTTGTAATAGCAATGAAATGTTCTTCCGTCTGCGTTCATTTGTGTGTTGTTCTCAAAGTATTCGCTCTTTCCTTTACGGAGAAGTAACGGGTTCTTACAGTGGTATCAGAGCTTTGGTTTACAGAGCTCGAGAACAAGACACATTAAAACCATACGAAAGAATTCATCAGATATTGGATTAGTAATATCCAATTAGAATGACTCGTTAGAGATAGGATAAGTAGTATCCTAGAACGAGTGTGAAGAGTATATTTTTCAAATGAAAACGATTTTTGTTTTGAAAATTTAAACCATTTTATACGTATTTGAATATTTATTTATTTTGCATATGGACAATCCAATATATAAAGATTTTGCATATACGCGTCATGAACGTATATTCGAAGTTTTAATATACTGGATAGATACAGAATCACACTCTAGTCGCCCGGGCCTGATTCTGATGATTGACGCGTCATCATCAGTAATTATTTTCGTGTTTCGAAGGTGTGATTTTCTATATATTTCCATTAGACTGGTGTGAGAACCAAAATATAGCTAGAATACATTGTTGTGAATTGGCATCAAAACATGATTTTCTGTGTATATATCAAAATTATGAATTTGAAACGTTAATCCACTAATTGATTGATGTTTGTGTTGTATGTTTATTTGTTTGATAAATTTGAACCATTATGCCTAATTACACCAAATATTGAACTATATTGAAAATTGGTCACATTCGCTTGCATATACATATACTTACATTGAACAGGTCATAGCAAGGAGGCTAGAGCAGAGAATAAAATTTGTTTGCCCGACAAATAGGTACATGTTTACTATATAATTTACTGTTTTGTTTGGGTGATGATGATTTTATGAGCCTATTGGCTAGGCGCTTGGATTTTTCTTTTTCTTTTTGAGATCAGAAGGCCTATATGGCAATTTCGGGATTTTCCCGTGGCTCCCGGTGCAGGGGAGGTTATGGCGAAATTTTTCGAAAATTTAGGGTGTTAGCCAAATTTTTTAAAATTTGAAAATTCTCAGAAACTGAAAAGTTGGAGAATGGAAGCCAGATCGAACGTAGAGTTGACTAATCAAACCACTTTCGACTTTGTTCCTTTTCGGGGACGAAAACTTTTAAGTGGGGGAGATTGTAATAACCCGGAAATTCTGAGCCAGTTTAAAATTTTTATTTTGGCAATTTTAGCGAATTTTGAATATTTAAAATAGATTATTTTAAATAATATCAATGAGAAAATTTATTTTGAATAGAATTCGACGTATATATTATATGCTTCGTCGTTAGAATATAAATATTTATATATAATTATAAATAGAATGGAAAATGGCGCGGTAGTTCGATAATTCGATTTCAAACTTCAATTGAACGTACCGGGTGCAAAACAATCCGGATTTTAGCGAAACCAAAAATAATAGGATCTAATGGATGATATCTTTCCAACGAATCCGAAAAATCGAAATTTCATAGCGGGAATCAAAAGATATGTCCAGTTGAAAATTCTGAATAGTCGCTATGGAATTCAGGCCCTTAAAAATGGGAATTTTGCAATCGACCTCGGATTTCGACGAAACCACTTTTGTTGGATCCGTGATGTCAAATTATTGCTAGATTCCAAATTTCATAATTTTTCGATTCAATATGTGAGCGTGGCAAAGGAAAACGCGTTTGACCAGTTTCAGTTGATTTTAATCGAATGGAAAATGGCCATTTTTCAAACGGTCTCAGAATTCGACGAAACTAGTTTTGTTAGGACCGTATCGTCAATACGAAGCTATAAAAATATTTTTCTGGAATTTTTCTAGTTAGTATGTGACCTCAGTAAATTGAAATGCGTGTTCAAATTCAATATATAGAGTTATACATTGATTTTGACGAAAATTGATCGAAACGATCAAATTAGCTTGCGATACATATCCCATTGGGTTCGGAATAGGGATAAAACGCTATGGACGATAGGCGGTGGGCCTCGTTTCGAGGTCATATGTAAAAGTCAACTTTTTGAAAATAAATTAATTAAATAAATTAAAAATATCTTCCTCCCCTTATTTCTCTCTGCCCCCCCCCCTCCACGTTCAAAATCATTTCAAAGCAAAAAAAAAAGAAATCGAGGCGGAGAGGGGCATCGCGCCCCCCTAGGGCAGCGCCACCCACCGCCGTGCCCCAGGTGGCGGCGCGCCACCTCCGAACCCCCCCTGCCATCGCCTGCGACATCGAGCCCCCCCTCCTCTGCCTACTGCCGCATCAGCACCCCCTCGCCTGACCACCGCCCCCCTCTTCTTCCTTCCTCCTCCTGCTGCCGCCCCTCCACGACCTCCAGCGCCGCCTCTGGAAACCCCCACCTTCGACGAACAACACGCAACAGCCCCCCCTCCTTAAAACAAGGTAAGTTTTGCTAATTTTCTTTTATGTTTTAGTTTATTTTATTTAACATTTAAAAACTGATCTTAGTTATAAAACTATTTACCTTAAAGTTAGGATTTTGTTTTATGAAAGGAATAATTTTTATTTAAGAAAAGTAGTGTTTTTAAAATAAAAAGATTCGATTTTTGCATTAGCAAAGAATTGAGATTTTTTATAATGTAAAGACGAGATTTTTATATTATGGAAGTAATAAAAATATGATTTTTATATTTTTTAAAGTATTAAAAATATAATCTTTACTATGTAGAAGATGTAAAAATATGATTTTTGTTTATGTAGAGAATTAAAAATATAATTTTTACATGATAGGAATATTAGAAATATCATCTTTATATGTGTAGAAAAATAAAAATGTGATTTTTATAATGATATATTTGAAAAGGCGAAATCTTTATATTTGAAAAGGCGAAATCTTTATATAGAGAATAGCGAGGTAGAAATATAATTTTTATCTATATAGTAGCAATGTAAAAATAGAATTCTTATCCATATAGCATAATAAAAATTTGATTTTTATATATTGAACGACGAAGAAAAAATTTGATTTTTATATATTGAATAGCATAGTAAAAATTCGATTTCTATATATTGAATAACGAAGTAAAAATTCGATTTTTATATATTGAATAACGAAGTAAAAATTCGATTTTTACATATGTAGTGGCTATGGGCAACGAAGATGACAAAAAGGCGATAACGATGAAGATTTCTATCAAAGAAGAGTCAAGAAGATTGGATAGCTATCGGTGAGAATTTCTCACTCTTCAATTCCTTTTCTAGTTATATATATATACTAGGATGCAGACGGTGCTTAGTAGCACCCGACACAATCGTCCACAGACCATGGACTTGTTTGTTTGGTTGTGTAGTTGGTTAGATTATTTGGTTTAAATTGAATTGTTTGGTGAATTGAATGGATTTGATTGATGTGTGAATGGCGTGGGCCTTCACTAGACCGGGGATAAGGCTAGGCCTCGTCCCGTTTCTAGTATCGTGCCGTTATGCCGCCGAAATTTTCTAAAATAAGTTAGAAAAATAAAAATATCATTTTATTTAAAGAATGAACTGAATAGAAATTCATATGTTAGAATAAAATGTTTTATCGTTAAAAATATAATTTTTAACGTGAATATGAATATAGTGAATGTGAATAAATAAATACTCATTTACAAACCAGACGGTTTGTTTATGTACACCTATTTGAAGGACATTGATTGGGACGATAAATTTTACACATCGCCCAACTGCACGAATAAAATCTGTGTTTGATTGTTTGAAACCCCACACGGGTGTTTGGATGAAATTTGAAGTTCACTCATCCTGATTGATTAAATATGTCGATCGATTGATTGACAGGCTGTTATAAGCGTTAGATATCTATATTTTATGCTTATACAGTGTAGTGCACTTTGGTTGATGGTTGATTATTTTTCAATGCTATTATATACGTGTGATGTATGAAAATCCATATAATTAATTTTATATGGTGATTGATTGGGCCTCATTCCAATTTAGAAGATAAAGAATATTATAAAGTAAAGGTTCATGTGTTGACTGTACTCATTCGTTGAGATTAGTCATGTGTTGAACGAAATATTTTAACAATAAAATTTATATCTTTATCACTATAAAATAAAGGTTCATGTGTTGACTGTACTCATTCGTTGAGATTAGTCATGTGTTGAACGAAATATTTTAACAATAAAATTTATATCTTTATCAGTATAAAATAAAGGTTCATGTGTTGACTGTACTCATCCGTTGAGATTAGTCATGTGTTGAACGTAATATTTTAACAATAAAATTTATATCTTTATCGCTATAAAATAAAGGTTCATGTGTTGACTGTACTCATCCGTTGAGATTAGTCATGTGTTGAACGAAATAATTTAACAAAAATAGTCACACGCGGACAGTACTCATTCGTTGAGATTAGTCGTGTGTTGACAAAAATAAATATTCATTTGTTGAATAGAATAAAGGAATATATGAAGCCGTGTTGATTAGATTGACGCCATTTTGACGTGAACGATATTTATATCGATTTTATTCATTTTGAAACGAAATGAATATTGAAAACGATTTCGAAATAAATTGAATATTGAAAACGATTTCGAAATAAATTGAATTGAAAACGATTTCGAAATGAATTGAATTGAAAACGATTTCGAAATGAATTGAATATAAAACGATTTCGAAATGAATTGAATATAAAACGATTTCGAAATGAATTGAATATAAAACGATTTCGAATTAAATTGAATAGAAAACAAATTGAATTCAAATGGAATAGGAAACGAATTTGATTCAAATGGAATAGGAAACGAATTTCATTTAAATTGATTAGAAAACGAATTTGATTTAAGTCGAATAGAAAACCAATTTGAATTGAATTGATTAGAAAACGAATTTGATTTAAGTCGAATAGAAAACCAATTTGAATTGAATCGAATAGAAAACGACTTTGAAATTGAATTGAATTGAAAAAGAATTCAAATTGAATTGAAAGCGAATTGAAATAAATTCAAATTGAATTGAAATTTGAATTGAATAGAAATGAATTTTAAAACGAATTTATAAAGAAGAATTAAATTTTTCTTTGAATTGAAATGGAAGTTGAAATTGCTTTTGAAACGAATTTAAAACTATTTATATAATTCATTTTAAATATAAATCGGCGAAATATATATTATATATATAATATAATGGCCTGAATAGAACGCGCCGCGCCGCGGCAGTTCGTGAATTTCGACCATTTATTTCAAACGGACATTACGGGAGATCCAACCGTCGGATTCTCCTAAAACCGGAACCGTTGGGTTCGTATCGAAAAGTGCTTTCTAATGAATATTAAAAATTTGAAATCCAATGGTTGGATTTGGAGTTACGTCCAAATCAAATTTGAAAAAGGTCGCTGTAAGTGTAGTTCGATGGCCATTGTTGGAAATCGATTGTACGAGCCTTAATAAAATTATTAAAAATAGTAATAATTTGTGTAAAATCATAAGAAATGATTTGGGAAAAATTGGGGTGAAAAACTCCATATTTGAAAAGATAAAAATGGATTTTTATCGAAATGAACTAGCTTTGAACTAAATTTAAAACCCGATTATTTTTAAATAAATAAATTAGATTTAAAAAGGGGTTTTAAATAATCGGAATTTCTAATATATTTGATGGGATTTGAAATGGGTTTATCGTGAACAGTGTATTAAACAACACTTGTTCTTTAACCCGATAATAAATAGAATGTGATTTGGGTTTGTCGTGAACTGTGTTTTAAATAACACCTAGTTCTTTAACCCAGTAAAAGGAGTTTTAACGAGTCTGCAATTAGGTTGAAATGTGAATCTATAATCTAAATTATCAAATTTAGAAATGAGCAAGAATGGAGTATCGCCAGTTTTTGCTCCAAAGCGATAGTTAAATCTTTAATTAGATTTGAACGTGAAATGGTAATTAATTTTACCGATAACACCATAGTATTAGATATGCAGTATTACCAGTTTTGCTTCATGGGATGAATAGGTTGGGATTGGGAAATAAAATAAATAATTACTTCGTTGTGGTTCGCTAATCTCGACTAGTTTGGAAAACCATAATTTGGTTTGAAATGACATCCAAAGGAAGATTAAAGGATAAATTTTAAAGAATTTATCTTGGATAAAATTAATGGGAACATTTCCTAAAGAATGTGATTTTCTTTGAATAAAAGAATATTCTGAATTGGAATGAGGCGTATGTTGTGTTTGTGTAGCATTTGTTTTAAATATACGCGGGTTGTTCGGAAAGGCCGGGTTTACACCCATTCTGAATAACCGATTCGACGATAAGTCGAAGATGAAGACGGTGGTCGAAGACTGGAAGTCTTAACATCGTTTGGATAATTACTGACGATCCTGATTGGGCTGTACACCCAAGAGGATGGAAATAGTTGGTGGTCGTCCAGACGTACTTGGAGATGGATGGATATGCGAGGAAAGTGCCTCCGGTTTCGTTCAGACCCAGAACGGACTTGTAAATGGATTGTGTGTCTGACATTGGATTTTATTCTGTGTTGATTGATTTCTATTAAATATACATCTGGTTGGCGGCGGAGAATTTATTCTTTTGCTTAACGCCCTTCTCTGAGACGTACGAGCTTAGAGGTTGTATATCGATGGACATCAGTCGCATGGCATGAATTGCTTGTGTGGCACGCTAAGGTGCAATGATCAAGACTTCTGTTGAAAAGCAAAGTCTTGTGGTTGATGATCAAAGCACGCCTACGTGGCAGCTTTGTGTATAACGTGAATTCGCGAGCCTCACACCTCGGTATGAGACAAAAACGGGATACGGACTGCAGGGAGAGCACGACGTTTCTTTCTAGCTTTGGTGGTGTCAGTGACTTACCAGCCCTGACATATATATACTTTTCACCTTTGTGGTTGTTGGATGAGGAACCTCGATTATAGGTCTGTAAGGACCGGGAAACGTGTGTTCAGGCATAATTAATCCTCTAACGTAAGTGAGGACCGGCCCTGAAGCATCCAGGGGTTGCCCAGAGTGCGTAGCCCTGGGACATTTGCTAGAGTGTCTCGAACGCGGAGAGGAGCTTGCCCCTTGCTTCGACTCATGACGGAAATCCAATTTCCAATACGTGTATTGCGGTTTTAATTGTAGAACTAGTATGGCGACATGATATATGGTACCCATGCCGTCTATGATTTATATTTATGATTGAAATTGTTTTGACACTATACACTTATTATAGTATCAAATGATTTGTTTTACACGTACCAAGCATGTTTGGCTATTATAAGGGAAAACCCTATCCTCCGGCTTGTGTTGCATTGTGTGATGGGACCTGGGTCTTATAATAGCTTCATTTTTCGAAAAAGCATTGCGTTGTTTATTCTATGCACTGGTATTCTTGGGAGGAAACCCGTTCCGTTTTATATGGCGTGGTCCCTTGAATTACTCTCTTTTAAAGTAAATGTTCAAATAACTGTTTTAGTTCTCACACCAGTCACATGACTGACCTGGAGTTTATTGTTTTAACCTAAACTCTGGGTGCCCCTATTTTCCGCACGGGCAGCTAGTAGTTTTGGTTTTGCAGATTTATATTCACAGGATCCTGGTTTACAGCTGGAATGATATCCGGAAAGCTCTGCATCCGTATATCACCTTCAGTTGTGCTTTGTATTATTTTCCGCTGCTATGTAATTTATTGTAATCTCTGATATTTATCGAATGTAATTTATTCATTTATACTCTGTATATTCTTGTATCTGATGCATTGTTGTAATAGCAATGAAATGTTCTTCCGTCTTCGTTCATTTTTGTGTTGTTCTCAAAGTATCCGCTCATTCCTTTACGGGGAAGTAACGGGTTCTTACACTTTGCAAGCTAAGGCAAGTCTCAAGGAAGACAAGGTGATGTATGTACAACACAATCGAGGAACAGGACGTAGTGGTCGTGGAGGTCGGAACACTGGTCGCGGTGGTGTAGGCCGCGGTCAAGGTGAGAATCATGACAAAAAAGGATAGTCAAGCCAACAAAATAGTCGAGGACGTGGTCATGGTATAAGTGGCCGGTCAAATTATTCAAATGAGGAATGCTATAACTGCGGCAAGCATGTACACTACGCAAAAGAGTGCAAATCAAATATCAAGTGCTATAATTGCGGAATGTATGGACACTATTCAAGAGAGTGCTATTCCAAGAAAAAGGTGGAAGAAAACGTGAATCTAATTGCGGAAGAGGAGGTAAGAGAAGACGGTGTTCTCATGATGGCTTACAAAAATACCATCTCCGACAGCGACACGGAGTGGTATCTTGACACCAGTGCTAGTAACCATATGTGCGGGCACAAGCACCCAATCAGGGGGATGCGAAAGGTTGAAGATGGACACGTTTCAATTGGAGATGCGTCAAAGATCCAAGTAAAAGGCCAAGGTACGATTCATTATTTACAAAAAGATGGCACAGAAGGATGAATTGAGAATGTTTATTATGTACTTGATCTTAAAAGAAGTATTTTGAGCATGGGGCAACTCATGGAGAAGGGATACTCGGTATTCATGAAAAACCGGGTACTACAGATGAAGGACAATGAAGGGTGTCTAGTTGCTCGAGTTGAGATGGGAAGAAATCGGAATGTACAAACTGAAATTGAGAAGTGTGCAGGAAAAATGTTTGCGGGTCAACGTAGAAGACAAGGCGTCGCTGTGGCATCTTCGCTTTGGTCATCTATATCATGGTGGTCTAAAGAAGTTAGCAAGGAAGGACATGGTGCACGGACTGCCAGACATGGATTATGAGGGAAAACTTTGTGAAGATTGTGTGCTTGGCAAGCAAACAAGAACCTCCTTTCAAAAGAATGCATAATATCAAGCTAAACATATTCTCGAGTTGATTCATACCGACATATGTGGACCAATCACCCCCGAATCCTTCAGCGGTAAAAGGTACTTTATTTCTTTTATCGATGACTTCTCACTAAAAACTTGGGGCTATTTTTTTAAGGAAAAATCCGAGACATTCGAGGTGTTCAAAAAAATTAAAAGTGATGGTGGAGAAGGCAACTGGTAGACACATCAAAGCCATACGATCCGATAGAGGTGGCGAGTATACTTCGGGGGCTTTCATGGAGTATTGCGAGGAGCATGGCATAAGGAGATTTTTAACTGCACCATACTCTCCTCAACAAAACGGTGTGGCCAAGAAGAAGAAACGGACTATTCTCGACATGGTTCAATCAATGCTCAAAAGTAAGAAGATGCCGAAGGAATTCTGGGCAGAGGAAGTACAATGTGCCATTTATGTACAAAATCGATGTCCACATGTGAAGTTAAATGATCAAACACCACAAGAGGCCTGGAGCGGACAAAAGCCAATAGTTTCTCATTTCAGGATGTTCGGTGGTAACACCCCCGTATTTCTGTTAACACTAAAGTTGCTAATATAATAATAAATGTGTAAAGGGGAGATGTATCTAATGTGCATACAAGAATAATAATAAATGTGTAAAGGGGAGATAAAGGGGAGATGTATCTAATGTGCATACAAAAATAATAATAAATGTGTAAAGGGGAGATGTATCTAATGCGTACGTATTTATATGGATTGACAAATAATAGTAAATGTACATTAAGAAAGAAATGGTGAACATAATTGGCTTCTCTTTACAACGGACGGCTCTGGTTAACCCTAGCTTCATCGACGACTCAAATTAACTTGCAACTCTATAAAAAGACCCTAGGTCTCAAACTATAAATTCACAAAAAAAATAAATAAGGATTAGAGCCACCATGCTGTCTGCTGAGAACTAGAGGGAGCCTCCACTTGAAAGAGACGAACAACATAGCGAATACAAACTAAAAGATTAAAAAGCAACAACAAATTAGAATCAAAGCAACGTCTTCCTAAAGGAAAGCTTTGCAAATTCAGAATTTCAGAACTCAGAAAACAAGACCGTCTACGATTGTAAGCTTAGCTACATTTTTAGAATGCGAATTAATATGAATATCATGTGTTGCGATGAAATGATAATAGTACGATACTCGTTATGTTATTAATATACGTTTGTGATTTGATTCTATTATCATGTTGAATTGAGAATTATTAAGTATGATGTTTATTATGTTTTATAATATTAATTTATGCCAGTGACTTGATTCTATTATCACGTTAAATTTGGGATTATTGGATTAGATTATTTGTATAAGCATGGACTTGGATTGTAACATCTTATGAGAATTGTGTAGTTTATTATGCAAGTTTATGTAGTGAAGTTATGCGACCAATTGTCAAATCTATATGTTCATGTTTATGCAAAACTTATGCCATGTTCACACTTATCATATGTTGGGATCAATTTGCAAGTATGTTTAAATCTGTGTTACTAATTAACACATGTGTGTGTTGATTAGCCTATGTTGCTAACTCACATATACGTATGTTGATTTGCCTATGTTGCAAATTAACATATGTATATGGATTAGTTCATATTGCTAATTCTCATGTATGTTGTTAATATGGCCTATGTTAAAAAAACACATATATGTTGAGTTAGCCTATAAGTGCAAGTTCATACCTATGACATTGTAATGTTTATGTTAGTCTTTTTGCAAGTTTGTACCTATGACATTATAATGTTCATGTTAGTTAGTTTGCAAGTACACCCTACTATGTTCATATTGATTATGCCATCAATACCAAAGTTATACCCTTGTCATGTTTATGCTAATTTATGCCAATTTGCGTATATTAAATTAGGCTAAGTTTTTAGCGTAATACTTTACACCAAAAATCATGCGAACGTAAATTAGGCTGAGATGGTTAGCCTAATATTAGATGGGGTAACGTTGGGTTAAAATGATAATTTTAGGAAAACTTGCCATAAATTGGTCATTAATCACATAAGTGATTTATTGCATAAAAAGGCATTAATTACCTTAATTAATAAGATTAATTGGAAATGAATATGACAGTAATTTGAATTTGAATAATTTGCATAATTAAGATGTAAATTAGAAAATACGAACGCGCTTAACCCGAGGTTGGATTGAGTTGTGACGTAAACCTGCCCGGACCTGCCCGGCTGTCCAGTTGTCACAACAATAGCTATCCAATGTGAGAGGTTAAGGCATGGGGCCCAATAAAGACCCGAGGTTAAACTGAGTTGTGGCGTAAAACTGCCCGGACCCAACCGGCATACAGGCAGCCACAACAATATCTGTATAATCTGAGAGGTTGGTGCTCTAATAAGACAATTAGAGCTGAGTTAGGACTGATAGGGTTAAGTTAATTTAATAAATACTTAACCAAATTCAACATGTTAAATAATTTGGATGGGTGGGGGTTAGGTTCATTCAGACACTTAACCACTTAACATGTTTGACTAGAAAACCTAGTAACGGGGACCCGTTTCAGCAGTAACCCAATTAGGTATCATGGTACCCTGAACTAGGCAGGGTGGGGCACGATTACTGGGCTAATTGTAAGCAGTCAAAAGTGACGGCGGTTGGTGCACAGTGTGGGTTCTAACAGAGTGCGGGTGTGCACACACTCTGGAGCAGACAAGTCAGGGCACTGGAGCATCAGTAGTATACCCTATGCATGCTAGAATTGTGTCGGGGCCGCCTCCATGGGACTTGATACACCCCATGGTGGGACCAGCATAGATATCTACCATATAGGGCCATAGGACACATGTGAATATACGAGTAGGAGCCGATCTTTTAAAGAAAGAGAAAGGGATCACTTCACCCCAATCACGGGGTGCCTGTTGGTATAAGAATTAGTAGGTGCAGAGATAGAGATTTAAAATAGGGTGCGAAGGGATGTTCGTTTTAGGACACCTTATCTAGTTCTAGGATAGTCTATTATCCTGATATCGTCATGTTCTCACTTTATGCAAGTCATGATCTTTTTATTATTAACATTCTAGGAATATAGCTAGACTTATTAGACTTATGTCTGACCCATTTTCCTTTCGTCTTCTTTTCTTCCGTTCCCCCCCCCCCCCCCAGGTCCACAGGGAGGAAACACCGCAGCTTAGTCAGTTTTTCATCCATCTTGAAGAGAGAGAATGTATTGCTTGGATTTCTTTCATTTGGACCATGGCTTTGGATATCATTTATGGGGATTATGCAGCTTTATTTATGTTTCATGCTGCTTTAACTTTTAAAATCAAGACAGTATTATGGTTGTAATAATTGGAAGTTTGTTCTGAGACAATGTTGGAAATGTTCCGTATAAACACGTATTTATGATAATAAAAGTCTGTTGGTTTTTCCGCTGCTTATTTATATGTGTTTATATCTGTCTTGTGTTTTATCTGTGTCTTTTACTTATAAACCTCCACCAAAATTAAGGCATTACCTTTGTGAGTGACCTTAACGGAGGTGGGGTGTTTCACTTGGTATCAGAGTATAAGTTTACCAGACCAGATAAAAAGTTTTTGAAACTATATTCAAATTAAAATTTAAAGAAGCATTTTTCAAGAAAAAGAATTGTTTTATAGTTTTAGAAAGGCATAATCCCCCAAAGCCATATGAATTATCTATCCTTCGTTTTGAATCTTTCCTTTTTCGTTTCAGAATGTTGGGAGAATTTAACCTTCCAGAAGGTGTGACTGTACCTGGTTGGTTTAGAAGGTACTTGGAAGCTAGGGCCAATGAGGCGGGCCCAGCAAATCTTCCTCCCCCAGCTGTAGCAATTCCTCCTCCTCCTCCTCCGAGAGGAAATGCTTTTGCCAAGACTTGTAGAGATTTTAAAGCTATGGGTGGGAAAGACTTTCATGGAACCGAGTCCTTCGTAGCAGCCAGGAACTGGCTGAAAGAGACCGAAGATCTTTTCGTTATCTTCGAGGTAGAAGACAGGCAGAAGGTAAGACTGGCAGTGTGGTTGCTCAAAGGAGAGGCTTCCTACTGGTGGGAAGTCACATATGTAGAAAGACCAGTAGAAACGTGGGAAGATTTCAGATTTAGATTTGAGCTGAAGCTCCTTTCAGAAGCTGAGAGAAGTCTTCAAATGGAGAGGTTCCTATCCCTTAAGCAAGGAAGTATGACCGTCAAAGAGTACGTCAACCAGTTTGATCAGCTGGCTAGGTTCGGACTGGACCTAGTCAACACCCAACACAAGAATGCTCTCCGCTTTGTCAAGGGACTGAATGAGCCGCTTCATAGCCTGGCCATGACCCATATACCTATAGGAGCTACATATGAAAGGCTGGTACAGATGGCGTTAATATATGAGGAGGATAAAGGCAAGAAGGAGACAAAGGCGAAAGGGTCTCTGGGAAAGAAAGAAGCTTTACAGCCTAAGAAAACAGACTTTAAGAAGGGCGGGAAAAACAACAAAGCTCGCGAAACAAGAAAGTGTAATTTCTGTGGTGTGGTTGGACATGTGGTGAAAGACTGCAGGAAGAAGAAGGCAAAGATGAATGGTGGTTGCTTTCATTGTGGAGAAACAGGACACATAGCTAAGGACTGCCCTAAGAGGTGAGGGCAGGCGCAAAAAGCTTCATCCACTTCGGGTGGACAAGTTCATGCACTGGAGGCACCTCCTCTGCAACAGCAAGGTAGAAATACTTCTGTAGAAAGTGTAGTTTATCTTTATGATCACCTAGTTTGCACTTTTTTTGATTCTGGTGCATCACACTCCTTTATTTCATCTGCTTTAGTAGAATCTCTACACCTAGAAACTAGTATGGTAGAGGATCCCTTGGTTGTCTCCAATCCAATTGGAGGCCCAGCTTATTTGTCAATGATCTGTATGAATTTGAAAATCTCTATTCTAAGTGTAGAATTTAGATGTAGTACCTTTGTTTTGGGCTTCTCTGGGTATGGATTGATTTTGGGCATGGACTGGCTATCCAGTAATGGTGCCATCCTTGATTGTGAGAAAAGAGTGGTTAGGCTCTTAACCCAACTCGGTAACACTTTGGAAATTACTTGTAATCCCTCGAATGTGGTTATGCTTAGTTATCTAGAACCGCTTGACGCTTCTGTTGAGAATTTGCAGTCAGTTAAGGTGGTCCGAGAATATTCGAATGTCTTTGATAAGGTGAAGGGCTTACCTCCGAAACGGGAAATAGACTTCCGCGTCTATCTTGTTGAAAATGCGAAGCCCGTTGCTTTGCCTGTTAGGCACATGGCTCCTAGGGAAAGGAAAGAGCTCAGTAAGCAGATTAAAGAGCTTTTAGAAAAGGGGTTCATTAGGTGGAGCATTTCAGAATGGGGCACTCCAGTGGTGTTCGCTACAAAGGCGGATGGTTCACTCCGTCTATGTGTTGACTATAGGGAGCTAAACAAGCTGACTAAAAAGAATAGGCACCCTCTCCCCAGAATTGACAATTTGTCTGACCAGCTTGTAGGAGCGTCGGTTTTCTCCCAACTTGATTTGGCGACCGGATTTCATCAGCTAAGGGTAGCTGATGATAGCATCGATAAGATAGCTTTCAGAACCCTAGAAGGGTTCTTTGAGTGGCTTGTCATGTCTTTTGGCTTGACAAACGCACCCGCTTACTTCGTGGACCTAATGAGTAGGGTGTTCAGAGATTTCCTCAATAAATTCGTGGTGGTCTTCGTAGACGATATTTTGATCTTCTCAAAAAATGAGGAAGATCATGCTCAGCACCTAAAGGCAATCATGGAGACTCTTAGAACACATCAGTTAAAAGCTAAATTCTCCAAGTGCCACTTTTGGAGAGAAGAAGTGAGATTTCTTGGGCATATAGTGTCCAAAGAGGGGTTAGCTGTAGACCCCGCAAAAGTAGTAGCGGTGCAAGATTGGAAGGCACCAAGGAATACAACCGAGATCCGAAGCTTCCTCGGGCTTGCAGGCTTTTATCGGAAGTTCATCGGACATTTTGCAAAAATCTCAGCTCCTCTTACAAGTCTAACAAAGAAGAATCTTGTTTTCTCTTGGGATTTGGATTGCGAGTTTGCTTTCCAACGCTTAAAAAGGGCTTTTACAGCAGCCCCAGTTCTGACCTTGCCGGATGGAAGAAAAATGTTTATAGTATACACGGATGCATGCGGGACAGGACTAGGCGTTGTCCTAATGCAAGAAAGAAGGGTAGTAGCTTATGGAGGAAGATAGTTGAAATTTCATGAAAGGAACTACCCAACCCACGACCTTGAGTTGGCTGCCATCGTCTTTGCGTTTAAGTCTTGGCGCCACTATCTCCTAGGTGAGAAATTTGAACTGTATACTAATCATAAATATTTGAAGTATCTCTTCTCGTAAAAGGACATTAACTTAAGGCAACAAAGGTGGATGGAGTTTCTTGCCTTGCATGATTTCGAGATTTCCTACACTCCTGGCAAGGGCAACGTAGTCGCAGATTCCTTGAGTAGAAAGAAGCTAACGTTGAGCCCGCTATTTGTTGAAAGGTGAAGCCTAGAGTTTATAGCCAGTTTTGACTTTAGGCCCTCCTCTGATTTTGTACCCAGTCTGTTAGCATCGCTAGAAATGCGGCCCACTCTCTTAGACTCAATAGGGACCGCACAACGAGAAGACCCTCAGCTTGTAGAAGTGGTTGATAAGCTCGTCAGAGGTGAGACTTCTAGTCACCTCGATAGATACACCATCGACGACAAAGGGTGGTTAAGACGGGATGGAAGACTATGCGTCCCACAGGCAAAGGGGTTGGTGAAGAAAGTTCTTGAGGAGGCACATCATTTCAAGATGACAATACATCCTGGAAAGGACAAAATGTACAAGGACTTAAAGAGAGTTTTCTTTTGGAGTGGCATGAAGAAGGACGTGGCAGATTTTGTTTCTAAGTGCTTGATTTGCCAACAAGTCAAGGCGGAGCAGAAGAAGTCTGGCGGTCTGCTCCATCCTCTAGAGGTCCCACAGTGGAAGTGGGATAGCATTTCAATGGACTTCGGGCTGCCTAGGTCTAGAAGAGGCAACACTAGCATTTGGGTAATAGTGGATAGGCTTACTAAAAGCGCCCACTTTTTACCTGTCAAGAGTAGAAGGACTGCCTCGTCTCTAGCATCTCTTTATCTTAAGGAGATAGTTCGACTCCATGGAATACCTTCCAGCATTATTGGCGACAGAGATCCTATCTTCACAAGCGAGTTTTGGCGGAGTCCGCAAGAAGCTGTAGGCACACAGTTATGTTTGAGCACGGCCTATCACCCCCAAACCGATGGTTAGAAGGAAAGGGTGAACAGGATTTTGGAAGACCTTTTGAGACTTTGCGTCCTTGACTTTGGAAGGACTTGGGAGGATCATCTTCCTTTGGTGGAATTTGCCTACAACAACAGCTACCAAGCCACCATCGGGATGGCGCCCTTCGAAGCTTTATATGGAAGACCGTGCCAATCGCCCACTTGTTGATGGGAGTCTACTGACAAGCTCATACTTGGACCAGATATGATCCGAGAGACTTCAGAGAAAGTAGACTTAATACGGAGAAGAATAAAGACAGCCCAAGACAGACAAAAATCCTACGCAGACAAGAGAAGGACCGACCTTGAATTTGAGGTTGGGGACAGGGTTTTCCTTAAGGTATCTCCTTTAAGGAACATCGTTCGCTTTGGATCCACAGGGAAGCTAGCACCAAGATTTGTAGGGCCGTTTCCTATCATCGAGAAGATTGGGAAGATTGCCTACATGTTAGAGTTACCCGGGGGACTAGCCGGAGTTCACAACGTCTTTCATGATTCTCACCTCCGGAAGTATCTACATGAGTCAGCGGAAGTGGTAGAGCCAAACATTCTAGAAGAAGCTGAAGTAGAACGCGAAGCAACTGTGAGGAAAGTTCCAACTCGCATCTTAGGAACTGAAGTGAAAAAGCTACGCAACCGCGAAGTCAAACTCGTCGAAATTCAGTGGAGCGACGACGAGGAAGACGCGACTTGGGAAACTGAGGATAGAATACACGCAGCCTACCCTTTTCTTTTTTAGGGTACATTTTTGATCTCTCTTTTTCCTTAAAGTCATGTTAGTATCTATCTTTTTAGGTATATCTCCCCGACCTTACTCTTTAATCCTTAGGTGGAAACCCCTTTAGATGTAAACATGTAATTGAAACATGTTATGGATGATGGTTGCAAGTGGTTGCAAATGTTTGCTAGTGGTTTCTCGTGGATGCATATACACACAGTCTAGGGTTTTAGATCGGCTCTGTAACAACCTGGAAATGCGAGCCAATTTAAATTTTTTATTTTGGCAATTTTAGCGGAGTTTGAACATTTAAAATGAATTATTTTAAATAATATCAACGAGAAATTTATTTTGAATAGAATTCGGACGTAAATATTATATACGTCGTCGTAAGAATATAATAATTATATATAATTATAAAAGGACTTGAAAATGGCGCGGTAGTTTGATAATTCGATTTCAAAACTTCAATTGAATGTACTGGGTGCAAAATAAACCGGATTTTAGTGAAACCAAAAATAATAGCATTTAATTGATAATATCTTTCCAATGAATCCGAAAATTTGAGATTTCATAGCGGGAATCAAAAGATATGTCCAGTTGAAAATTCTGAATAGTCACTATGGAATTCGGGCTCTTAAAAATGGAAATTTTGCAAATGACCTCGGATTTCGACGAAACCACTTTTGTTGGGTCCGTGATGTCAAAATATTGCTAGGTTTCAAATTTTATAATTTTTCGAATCAATATGTGAGCGTGGAAGAGGAAAACGTGTTTGACCAGTTTCAGTTGATTTTAATCGACTGGAAAATGACCATTTTTCCAACGGTCTCAGAATTTGACGAAACTAGTTTTGTTAGGACCGTATCGTCAATACGAAGCTAGAAAATATTTTTCTGGAATTTTTAGAGTTCGTATGTGACCCCGGTAAATTGAAATGCGCGTTCAAATTCAATATATAGAGTTATATGTTGATTTTAACGGAAACTGATCGAAACGGTCGAATCAGCTTATGGTACATATCCCATTGTGTTCGGAATGGAGGTGAAACGCTATGGACGACAGGCGGTAGGCCTCGTTTAGAGGTCAAATGAAGAAGTCAACTTTTTGTAAATTAAATAATTAAATAATTAAAAATAAAAGTCTCCCTCCCCCTTTAACCATTCAGCCCCCCCCCCCCATTTAAATTAGAAATCAAAAATAAAAAAAGAAAGAGAAGGAAGGGGGAGGAGCCGCCGCTCCTCCCACCGTCGGCGCCGTCCTCCCCTCCACTTCCTCTCCGCCCTCCTCTCCTTCTCCTTCTCTTCGTTCTTCCACCGACCGCACCCCCCTTCAACCCAAAACCCGCCGCCACTAACCCGAAGTCGCCTCCTCCAAGCGCCGCGTCCTCAGGCATCTCCCCCCCTCTCTACAGCAGCTCGACGCCAAGAACCCCTACCCCCTCCCCCCCCCCCCCCCTCTCCGCTGAAAACTGTAAGCTAATTTCTTTTTATATATATATTAAAAGCAAGGTTTTTTTAGGTAAATTCTTTTAATAGGAATGCCATGATAAGGTTAGTATTTTTATTTATAAAAAGTTTATATTTTTCACAGTAAAAAGTTTAGATTTTTATATGAAGTTAGAATTAGGATAATTAGATTTTTCATTGTATATAAAAATTCGATTTTTAATTTATAGAAGAGATTAAGAAATGATTTTTATAATGAAATAGCTAAAAGATTATATCTTTGAAGTAGGAAAGATATGATTTTTATATTATAAAATAATAAAAATTCGATTTTTATCATATGTGAAATATAAAAATATAATTTTTATAAAGTAGAAGTATTAAAAATGAAATCTCTATATTTGAAAAGATGAAATCTTTATATTTGAAAAAGCGAAATCTTTATACAGAGAATGGCGTGATAAAAATATAATCTTTATTATATGAACATCGATGTAAAAATAGAATTTTTATCTATGTAGCATTGATGTAAAAATAGAATTTTTATCTATATAGTAGCGATGTAAAAATTCGATTTTTAAATATATGAAGTGATTATAAAAATATTATTTTTATATACGTAGCAACAATATAAAAATGTGATTTTTATATATGTAGTGGCTACAGGCAACGAAAGTGACAAAAGGTGAGAACAGCGAAGACTTCTACATAAGAAGAGTCGAGCCGTTTGGATTAGCTAGTCGGTGAGAACTTCTCACTCTAAATTTCCTTTTCTAGTTATAAATATATACTAGGATGCAGACGGTGTTTAGTAGCACTCGACACCATTGTCCACAGACCATGGACTTGTTTGTTTGGTTGTATAGTTGGTTAGATTATTTGATCTAAATTTGGTTGTTTGATGAATTGAAATTGGTTTGATTGATATGTGTATGGCGTGGGCCATTACTAGACCGGAGATACGGCTAGGCCTTGTTTCGTTTCTAGTATCGTGTCGTTATGCCGCCGAAATTTTCTAAAATAAGTTAGAAAAATAAAAATATCATCTTATTGTGTAAATGAACTGAATAGAAATTCATGTGTTGAAATAAAATATTTTATCGTTAAAAATATAATTTTTAACGTGTGTGTGAATAAAATAAAATATTCATTTACAAACCAGACGGTCTGTTCATGTACGCTGTTTTAACTGATATTGATTGGGACGATAAATTTTACACATTGCCCAACTGCACAAATAATATTAAGTGTTTGTTGATGTGAAACCCCACACGGGTATTGGGATGATATTTGACGTACACTAGTCCCAATATTTAGTTGTGTGTCGATCGATAGGTTGACAAACAGTTGTATTGTGCACTTTGGATGATGGTTGATTGTTTATCGTTGCTATTATATACATGTGTTGTATGGAATCCATATAATTAACATTATATGGTAATTGATTGGGCCTCATTCCAATTGGGAAAATAAAGAATATTGTAAAATAAGATTCATGTGTTGAACAAAATATTTTAATAATAAAATTTACATATTTATCATATTTAAAATTAGTACTACTTCACGGTGGAGTCTGATTGAAAATCAAACGATAGATACCATAGTTTTATAAAATATTTTACATATCAAAAATAGTCGTGTGTTGACAGTACTCATGTGTTGAGATTAGTCATGTGTTGAAAGAAATATAGATTCATGTGTTGAATAGAATAAATATTCATTTATTGAATAGAATAACGAATTTATTGAAATATATAAAGCCGTGTTGATTAGAGTTGCGCTATTTTGACGTGAACGATATTTATATCGATTATATTCGTTTTTATAGTGAATATAGAAAAGATAGTGATTTCAAAATAAAACGTTTTGAAAATATTATCATTTATATAGTAATGATATGAAATATTCAATTTTGATTAGAAATTGAATATAGAGTTGAAATGGTTTTGAAAACGAATTTAAAAGATTTATAAAATACGTTTTAAAAGGAAATCGATGAAATATATATAATATATATTATATATATATATAATGGCCTGAATTGAAAGCGCTGCGCCACGGCAGTTCGTGAATTTCAACCATTGACTTCGAATGGACATTAAGGGAGATCCGACCGTCGGATTCTCCTAAAACTGGAACCGTTGGGTTCGTATCGAAAAGAGCTTTCAAATGAATATTAGAAATTTGAAATCTAACGGTTGGATTTGGAATTATGTCCAAATCAAATTTGGAAAAGGTTGTTGTAAGTGCAGTTCGATGGCCATTGATGGAAATTGACTGTACGGGCCTTGATAAAATTATTAAAAATATTAATAATTTGTGTAAAATCATAATATATGAATTGGAAAGAACTGGGATGAAAAACTCCATATTTGAAAAGATAAAAATAGATTTTTATCGAAATGAACTAGTTTTGAACTAGAATTAAAATCAATTTATTTTTGAAATAAATAAATTGAATTTGAGAGTGATTTTAAAAATAATCAATATTCCCAATACGTGAAATGGGACTGGAATTGAATTGAAATTATCTTCGGAATATTTTGATGTCGGATTTCGTGACTATACAGATATTGTTATGGGAATTTGAAAGATATATTTTATATCGTTATTTCCAATACGATATTTGTTGGTTTCAGGATTTGATATTGAGTATAAGCCGGTATATTTTCTATTCAGAGTCTTGTATTTAATATCAAATGTGATTTGGGTTTGTCGTGAATGGTGTCTTCATTAACACTGTTCTTAAGCCCAATAGAGAAAAAGATTAAATCTTTCTATTTAGATTTAATGAAGTGTATCAATTAAATAATATTTAATTGGAATTGAATTTGAATTGGTTTTTGGGTTTATCGTGAGTGGTGTTTTGAACAACACCTGTTCTTTAACCCAATTAACAATAGAAAGTGATTTTGGGTTTATCGTGAACCGTGTTTTAGATGACATTGGTTCTTTAACTCAGTTAAAGGCAGGATATTGATTTTTGAAAAGATTAAAACTAAGTGGAGTTTTAATGAATCTTTAATTAGATTGAAATGTGAATTGATAATTTAAATTATCAAATCTAAAAGGTGATCGAGAATGGAGTACCACCAGTTCTTGTTGCAGTCATGATGGGGGGTTCTCACCATGTGGTTTGGTGGCGAATAGTGGGCTCTTACCCCCACATGTCCCTTGCGGGGGTTGGTTAGGCAGTGGCCGGGAGGCTCGAGTGGGTCGTCGTAAAACAAGTGTACTAGGGGACCACTGGTAGCCACGGTGGGTTTTACCTGCTACTTTGGGTGATGAAGGGATGGTTGCAAAGCCTACCGGATTTCGTCGAGCTATGTCAGTTTGGTATCAGAGCTTTGGTTTATAGAGCTCGAGAACAAGACACATTAGAACCATACGAAAGAATTCATCAGATATTGGATTAGTAATATCCAATTAGAATAACTCGTTAGAGATAGGATCAGTAGTATCCTAGAACGAGTGTGAAGAGTATATTTTTCAAATGAAAACAATTTTGTTTTGAAATTTAAATCACTTTATACGTATTTGAATATTTATTTATTTTGGATTTGGACAATCCAATATATAAAGATTTCACGTATACGCGTCATGAACGTATATTCGAAGTTTTAATATACTGGGTAGATATAGAATCACATTCTAGACATCCGGGGATGATTCTGATGATGGTGCATCATCATCAGTATTTATATTCGAGTTTCGAAGGTGTGATTTCAATATATTTCCATTAGACTGGTGTGAGAACCAAAACTTATCTAGATAGATTTATTTGTTGTGATTTGGCATCAAAAACATGACTTTTTGTATATATCAAATTTATGAATTTGAAACTCTAATTCACTAATTGATTGATGTTTGTGTTGTTTGTTTATTTGTTTGATAATTTTGAACCATTTAGCCTAATTGAATCAAATATTGAATTGTATTGAAAATTGGTCACATTTGCTTGCATATACAAGTACTTACATTGAACAGGTCATAGCAAGGAGGCTAGAGCAGAAGAATAAAATTTGTTTGCCCGACAAATAGGCACATGTTTACCATAATTTACTGTTTTGTTTGGGTGATGATGATTTTATGAGCCGATTGGCAAGCCGCTTGGCTTTTTCTTTTTCTTTTTGAGATCAGATGGCCTGTATGGCAATTTCAGGATTTTCCCGGTGCTCCCGGTGCAGGGGAGGTTATGGCGAAATTTTTCAAAAATTTAGGGTGTTAGCCAAATTTTTGAAAAATTGGAAAAGTTCTTAGAAACTGAAAAGTTGAAGAACTTAAGCCTAAAGGAAATAATGGAAGTTGAGTTGAATTGTAAAACAACTTTCGGCTTTGTTCCTTTTCGGGGACGAAAAGTTTTAAGTGGGGGAGATTGTAACAACCCGGAAGTGCGAGCCAATTTAAAAATTTTATTTTGGCAATTTTAGCGGAGTTTGAACATTTAAAATGAATTATTTTAAATAATATCGACGAGAAATTTATTTTGAATAGAATTCGGATGTAAATATTATATACGTCGTCGTTTGAATATAATAATTATATATAATTATAAAAGGAATTGAAAATGGCGCGGTAGTTCGATAATTCGATTTCAAAACTTCAATTGAATGTACCGGGTGTAAAATAAACCAGATTTTAGTGAAACCAAAAATAATAGGATTTAATTGATAATATCTTTCCAACGAATCCGAAAAATTGAGATTTCATAGCTGGAATCAAAAGATATGTCCAGTTGAAAATTCTGAATAGTCGCTATGGAATTCAGACTCTTAAAAATGGAAATTTTGCAAACGACCTCGGATTTCGACGAAACCACTTTTGTTGGGTCCGCGATGTCAAAATATTGCTAGGTTTCAAATTTCATAATTTTTAGAATCAATATGTGAGCGTTGCAGAGGAAAACGCGTTTGACCAGTTTTAGTTGATTTTAATCGACTGGAAAATGGCCATTTTTCCAACGGTCTCAGAATTTGACGAAACTAGTTTTGTTAGGACCGTATCGTCAATACGAAGCTAGAAAATATTTTTCTGGAATTTTTATAGTTCGTATGTGACCCGGTAACTTGAAATGCGCGTTCAAATTCAATATATAGAGTTATATGTTGATTTTAACAGAAACTGGTCGAAACGGTCGAATCAGCTTACGGTACATATCCCATTGTGTTCGGAATGGAGGTGAAACGCTATGGACGATAGGCGGTGGGCCTCGTTTTGAGGTCAAATGAAGAAGTCAACCTTTTGTAAATTAAATATTTAAAATAATTAAAAATAAAAGTCTCCCTCCCCCTTTAACCATTCAGCCCCCCCCCCCCCCCCGATTTAAATTAGAAATCAAAAAAAAAAGGAAGGGGAAGGAGCCGCCGCTCCTCCCACCGTCGGCGCCTGGCGCCGTCCTCCCCTCCACTTCCTCTCCGCCCTCCTCTCCTTCTCCTTCTCTTCGTTCTTCCACCGACCGCACCCCCCTTCAACCCAAAACCCGCCGCCACTAACCCGAAGTCGCCTCCTCCAAACGTCGCGTCCTCAGGCGTCTCCCCCCTCCTACTCTACAGCAGCTCGACGCCAAGAACCCCTCCCCCCCTCCGCTGAAAACTGTAAGATAATTTCTTTTTATATATATATTAAAAGCAGGGTTTTTTTTAGGTTAATTCTTTTAATAGGAATGCCATGAAAAGGTTAGTATTTTTATTTATAAAAAGTTTATATTTTTCACAGTAAAAAGTTTAGATTTTTATATGAAGTTAGAATTAGGATAATTAGATTTTTCATTGTATATAAAAATTCGATTTTTAATTTATAGAAGAGATTAAGAAATGATTTTTATAATGAAATAGCTAAAAGATTATATCTTTGAAGTAGGAAAGATATGATTTTATATTATAAAAATAATAAAAATTCGATTTTTATCATATGTGAAATATAAAAATATAATTTTTATAAAGTAGAAGTATTAAAAATGAAATCTTTATATTTGAAAAGATGAAATCTTTATATTTGAAAAGGCGAAATCTTTATATAGAGAATGGCGTGATAAAAATATAATCTTTATTATATGAACATCGATGTAAAAATGGAATTTTTATCTATGTGGCATCGATGTAAAAATAGAATTTTTATCTATATAGTAGCGATGTAAAAATTTGATTTTTAAATATATGAAGTGATTATAAAAATAGGATTTTTATATACATAGCAACAATATAAAAATGTGACTTTTATATATGTAGTGGCTACGGGCAACGAAAGTGACAAAAGATGAGAACAGCGAAGACTTCTACATAAGAAGAGTCGAGGCGTTTGGATTAGCTAGTCGGTGAGCACTTCTCACTCTAAATTTCCTTTTCTAGTTATAAATATATACTAGGATGCAGACGGTGTTTAGTAGCACTCGACACCATTGTCCACAGACCATGGACTTGTTTGTTTGGTTGTGTAGTTGGTTAGATTATTTGATGTAAATTTGGTTGTTTGGTGAATTGAAATTGGTTTGATTGATATGTGTATGGCGTGGGCCATTACTAGACCGGGGATAAGGCTAGGCCTTGTCCCGTTTCTAGTATCGTGCCGTTATGCCGCCGAAATTTTCTAAAATAAGTTAGAAAAATAAAAATATCATTTTATTGTGTAAATGAACTAAATAGAAATTCATGTGTTGAAATAAAATATTTTATTGTTAAAAATATAATTTTTAACGTGTGTGTGAATAAAATAAAATATTCATTTACAAACCAGGCAGTCTGTTTATGTACACTGTTTTAACTGATATTGATTGGGACGATAAATTTTACACATCGCATAACTGCACAAATAATATTAAGTGTTTGTTGATGTGAAACCCCACACGGGTATTGGGATGATATTTGACGTACACTAGTCCCAATAATTTGTTGTTTGTCGATCGATAGGTTGACAGACAGTTGTGTTGTGCACTTTGGATGATGGTTGATTGTTTATCGTTGCTATTATATACATGTGTTGTATGGAATCCATATAATTAACATTATATGGTAATTGATTGGGCCTCATTCCAATTGGGAAAATAAAGAATATTGTAAAATAAGATTCATGTGCTGAACGAAATATTTTAGTAATAAAATTTCCATCTTTATCATATTTAAAATTAGAACTACTTCACGGTGGAGTCTGATTGAAAATCAAACGATAGATACCATAGTTTTATAAAATATTTTACATATAAAAAATAGTCGTGTGTTGACAGTACTCATGTGTTGAGATTAGTCATGTGTTGAAAGAAATATAGATGCATGTGTTGAATAGAATAAATATTCATTTGTTGAATAGAATAACGAATTTATTGAAATATATAAAGCCGTGTTGATTAGAGTTGCGCTATTTTGACGTGAACGATATTTATATCGATTATATTCGTTTTTATAGTGAATATAGAAAAGATAGTGATTTCAAAATATAACGTTTTGAAAATATTATCATTTATATAGTAATGATATGAAATATTCAATTTTGATTAGAAATTGAATATAGAGTTGAAATGGTTTTGAAAACGAATTTAAAACGATTTATAAAATACGTTTTAAAAGGAAATCGACGAAATATATATAATATATTATATATATATACATATATATATATATATATATATATATATATATATATATATATATAATTGCCTGAATTGAACGCGCCGCGCCGCGGTAGTTCGTGAATTTCAACCATTGACTTCGAATGGACATTACGGGAGATCCGACCGTCGTATTCTCCTAAAACCGGAATCGTTGGGTTCGTATCGAAAAGAGCTTTCCAATGAATATTAGAAATTTGAAATCTAATGGTTGGATTTGGAATTATGTCCAAATCAAATTTGGAAAAGGTCGCTGTAAGTGCAGTTCGATAGCCATTGATGGAAATAGACTGTACGGGCCTTGATAAAATTATTAAAAATATCAATAATTTGTGTAAAATCATAATATATGAATTGGAAAGAACTAGGATGAAAAACTCCATATTTGAAAAGATAAAAATAGATTTTTATCGAAATGAACTAGTTTTGAACTAGAATTAAAATCAATTTATTTTTGAAATAAATAAATTGAATTTGAGAGTGATTTTAAAAATAATCAATATTCCCAATACGTGAAATGGGACTGGAGTTGAATTGAAATTATCTTCGGAATATTTTGATGTTGGATTTCGTGACTATACAGATATTGTTATGGGAATTTGAAAGATATATTTTATATTGTTATTTCCAATACGATATTTGTTGGTTTCAGGATTTGATATTGAGTATAAGCCGGTATATTTTCTATTCAGAGCCTTGTATTTAATATCAAATGTGATTTGGGTTTGTCGTGAATGGTGTCTTCATTAACACTGTTCTTAAGCCCAATAGAGAAAAAGATTAAATCTTTCTTTTTAGATTTAATGAAGTGTATCAATTAAATAATATTTAACTGGAATTGAATTTGAATTGGTTTTTGGGTTTATCATGAGCGGTGTTTTGAACAACACCTGTTCTTAAACCCGATTAACAATAGAAAGTGATTTTGGGTTTATCGTGAACCGTGTTTTAGATGACATTGGTTCTTTAACCCAGTTAAAGGCAGGATATTGATTTTTGAAAAGATTAAAACTAAGTGGAGTTTTAATGAATCTTTAATTAGATTGAAATGTGAATTGATAATTTAAATTCTCAAATCTGAAAGGTGATCGAGAATGGAGTACTACCAGTTTTGCTCCAAAGCGATAGTTAAATCTTTAATTAGATTTGAACGTGAAATGGTAATTAACTTTACCGATAACACCGTGGTGTTAGGTATGGAGTATTGCTAGTTTTTCTCCATGGGATGAATAGGTTGGGATTGGGAAATAAAATAAATAATTACTTCGGTGTGGTTCGCTAATCCCGACTAGTTTGGCAAACCATAAAATGGTTTGAAATGATATCCAAAGGAAGATTAAAGAATATATTTAGAAGAATTTATCTTGGATAAAATTAATGGGAACCTATTCCCTAAGAATGTGATTTGTGAATAAAAGAATATTCTGAATTGGAATGAGGCGTTTGTTGTGTTTGTGTAACATTTGTTTATCATAAACGTGGGTTATTCAGAAAGGCCGGGTTTATACCCATTCTGAATAACCGATTCGACGAGATGTCGAAGATGAAGACGGTGGTTGAAGACCGGAAGTCTTCACATCGTTTGGGTGATTACTGATGATCTCGATTGGGCTGTACACTCAAGATGAGGGAAACGGTTGGTGATCGTCTAGACGTACTTGGAGATGGATGGATATGCGAGGAAAGTGCCTCCGGTTTCGTTCAGACCCAGAACGAACTTGTAAATGGATTGTGTGTCTGACATTGGATTTTATTCTGTGTTGATTGATCTCTATTAAATATACATCTGTTTGGCGGCAGAGAATTTATTCTCTTGCTTAACGCCCTTCTCTGAGACGTACGAGCTCAGAGGTTGTATATCGATGGACATCAGTCGCATGGAGTGAATTGCCAGTGTGGCACGCGTAAGTGGCAATTGATCAAGGCTTCTGTTGAAAAGCAAAGTCTTGTGGTTGATGATCAAAGCATGGCCTGTGTGGCGTAGTTTGTGTATAACGTGAATTCGCGAGCCTCACACCACGGTATGAGTCAAAAACGGGAGACGGACCGCTGGGAGAGCACGACGTTTCTTTTTAGCTAGGGTTGTGTCAGTGACCTACCAGCCCTGACCGTTGGAATGCAAGGCGCCTCGGATATAGGTCTGTTAGGACCGGGAAACGTGTGTTCAGGAATAACTAATCCTCCAAAGTTAGGTGAGGACTGGCCCAGCCGATTCCAAGGATCAAAGTGGGGTCCTGGGACATTTGCTAGAGTGTCTCAAACGGAAAGGAGCTTGCCCCTTGCCTCGACTCATGATGGAATCCAATTTCCAATACGTGATATTGCGGTTTTAATTGTAGAACTAGTATGGTGACATGATATATGGTACCCATGCCGTCTATGATTGATATTTATGATTGAAATTGTTTTGACATTATACTTTTATAATAGTATCAAATGATTTGTCTTGAACGTACCAAGCATGTTTGGCTATTATAAGGGAAAACCCTATCCTCCGGCTTGCGTTGCATTTTGTGATGGGACCTAAGTCTTATAATAGCTTCATTTTTCCAAAGAGCATTGCGTTGTTTTGTTATACGCATTAGTACTCTTGGGAGGAAACCCGTTCCGTGTTATACGGCGTGGTCCCTTGAATTACTATCTTTTAAAGTAAAGTTTTAAATAACTGTTTTAGTTCTCACACCGGTCACATGACTGGCCTGGAGTTTATTGTTTTAACCTAAACTCTGGGTGCCCCTATTTTCCACACGGGCAACTAGTAGTTTTGGTTTTGTAGATTTATATTCACAGGGTCCTAGTTTACAGCTGGAGCGATGCTCGGAAAGCTCTGTATCGGTGTATCACTTTCAGTTGTGTTTTGTATATTTTTTCCGCTGCTATGTAATTTATTGTAATCTCTGATATTTATTGAATGTAATTTATTCATTTATACTCTTTATATTCTTGTATCTGATGGAATTGTTGTAATAACAATGAAATGTTCTTCCGTCTGCGTTCTATTTTGTCTTGTCCTCAATGCAATCTGTGCTTTCCTTCACGGGGAAGTTCGGGTCGTGTTAGGCTCAGTCACTTCATATTGCATATGCATATATGTGTTTATGTTTGTATATGGTTGAAGCATAATATGTTGTCATATGGATGTCGCATTTGTTTGAATGATTGCGCACTCATGTAGAATTATGAATAGGAAAAAGTTTGCATACATAATGGATTCATGACACTTACATAATTTGCATTAAGGAGGTCAACTGAATCAGTAGACCGCCTGATTTTTGCATTAGATAAGGATATGTACACACACGATGCATATGATAATGAAACATTAGAAGTCTTTTAAGGACAATGGACGCTCGTGTTTGATGATTGAGTAGATGGACATTTGGATGGTAGGATATATGTTATCCTAGACTTGGAGATTTCGGGGACGAAATCCTTTAAGGATGGGAGAATGTAACACCCCATATTTCTATTAACACTAAAGTTGCTAATATAATAATTAATGTGTAAAGGGGAGATGTATCTAATGTGCATACAAGAATAATAATAAATGTGTAAAGGGGAGACGTATCTAATGTGCATACAAAAATAATAATAAATGTGTAAAGGGGAGATGTATCTAATGCGTACGTATTTATATGGATTGACAAATAATAGTAAATGTACTTTAAGAAAGAAATGGTGAACATAATTGGCTTCTCTTTACAACGGACGGCTCTGGTTAACCCTAGCTTCATCGACGGCTCAAATTAAATTGCAACTCTATAAAAAGACCCTAGGTCTCAAACTAAAAATTCACAAAAAAAATAAGGATTAGAGCCACCATGCTGTCTGCTGAGAACTAGAGGGAGCCTCCACTTGAAAGAGACGAACAACATAGAGAATACAACTAAAAGATTAAAAAGCAACAACAAATTAGAATCAAAGCAACGTCTTCCCAAAGGAAAGCTTTGCAAATTCGGAATTTCAGAACTCAGAAAACAAGACCGTCTACGATTGTAAGTTTAGCTACATTTTTAGAATGCGAATTAATATGAATATCATGCGTTGCGATGAAATGATAATAGTACGATACTCGTTATGTTATTAATATACGTTTGTGATTTGATTCTATTATCATTTTGAATTGAGAATTATTAAGTATGATGTTTATTATGTTTTATAATATTAATCTATGTCAGTGACTTGATTCTATTATCATGTTAAATTTGGGATTATTGGATTAGATTATTTGTATAAGCATGGACATGGATTGTAACATCTTATGAGAATTGTGTAGTTAATTATGCAAGTTTATGTAGTGAAGTTATGCGACCAATTGTCAAATCTATATGTTCATGTTTATGCAAAACTTATGCCATGTTCACACTTATCATATGTTGGGATTAATTTGCAAATATGTTTAAATCTATGTTACTAATTAACACATGTGTATGTTGATTAGTCTATGTTGCTAACTCACATATACGTATGTTGATTTGCCTATGTTGCAAATTAACATATGTATTTGGATTAGTTCATATTGCTAATTCTCATGTATGTTGTTAATATGGCCTATGTTAAAAAAACACATATATGTTGAGTTAGCCTATATGTGCAAGTTCATACCTATGACATTATAATGTTTATGTTAGTCTTTTTGCAAGTTTGTACCTATGACATTATAATGTTCATGTTAGTTATTTTGCAAGTACACCCTATTATGTTCATATTGATTATGCCATCAATACGAAAGTTATACCCTTGTCATGTTTATGCTAATTTATGCCAATTTGCGTATATTAAATTAGGCTAAGTTTTTAGCCTAATACTTTACACCAAAAATCATGCGAATGTAAATTAGGCTGAGATGGTTAGCCTAATATTGGAGGGGGTAGTGTTGGGTTAAAATGATAATTTTAGGAAAACTTGCCATAAATTGGTCATTAATCACATAAGTGATTTATGGCATAAAAAGGCATTAATTACCTTAATTAATGAGATTAATTGGAAATGAATGTGACAGTAATTTGAATTTGAATAATTTGCATAATTAAAATGTAAATTAGAAAATACGAACGCGCTTAACCCGAGGTTGGATTGAGTTGTGACGTAAACCTGCCCGGACCCGCCCGGCTGTCCAGTTGTCACAACAATAGCTATCGAATGTGAGAGGTTAAGGCATGGGGCCCAATAAAGACCCGAGGTTAAACTGGGTTGTGGCGTAAGACTGCCCGGACCCAACCGGCATATAGGCAACCACAACAATATCTGTCTAATCTGAGAGGTTGGTGCTCTAATAAGACAATTAGAGCTGAGTTAGGACTGATAGGGTTAAGTCAATTTAATAAATACTTAACCAAATTCAACATGTTAAATAATTTGGATGGGTGGGGGTTAGGTTCATTCAGACACTTAACCGCTTAACATGTTTGACTAGAAAACCTAGTAACGGGGACCCGTTTCAGCAGTAACCCAATTAGGTATCATGGTACCCTGAACTAGGCAGGGTAGGGCACGATTACTGGGCTGATTGTAAGCGGTCAAAAGCGACAGCGGTAGGTGCACAGTGTGGGTTCTAGCAGAGTGCGGGCGTGCACACACTCTGGAGCAGACAAGTCAGGGCACTGGAGCATCAGTAGTATACCCTATGCATGCTAGAATTGTGTCGGGGCCGCCACCATGGGACTTGATGCACCCCATGGTGGGACCAGCATAGGTATCTACCATATAGGGCCGTAGGACACATGTGAATATACGAGTAGGAGCCGATCTTTTAAAGAAAGAGAAAGGGATCACTTCACCCCAATCACGGCGTGCCTGTTGGTATAAGAATTAGTAGGTGCAGAGATAGATATTTAAAATAGGGTGCGAAGGGACGTTCGTTTTAGGACACCATATCTAGTTCTAGGATAGTCTATTATCCTGATATCGCCCTGTTCTCACTTTATGCAAGTCATGATCTTTTTATTATTAACATTCTAGGAATATAGCTAGACTTACCAGACTTATGTCTGACCCGTTTTCCTTTCGTCTTCTTTTCTTCCGTTCCCCCCCCCCTCCAGGTCCATAGGGAGGAAACATCGCAGCTTAGTCAGTTTTTCATCCAGCTTGAAGAGAGAGAATGTATTGCTTGGATTTCTTTCATTTGGACCATGGCTTTGGATATCATTTATGGGGATTATGCAGCTTTATTTATGTTTCATGCTTCTTTAACTTTTAAAATCAAGACAGTATTATGGTTGTAATAATTGGAAGTTTGTTTTCAGACAATGTTGGAAATGTTCTGTATAAACACGTATTTATGATAATAAAAGTCTGTTGGTTTTTCCGCTTCTTATTTATATGTGTTTATATCTGTCTTGTGTTTTATCTGTGTCTTTTACTTATAAACCTCCACCAAAATTAAGGCATTCCCTTTGTGAGTGACCTTAACGGAGGTGGGGTGTTTCATCGGTAGTGTGGCTTATGCACATGTACCAGGTCAATGAAGAACAAAGCTCGAAGACAAAAGCAAAAAGTATATTTCCATTGGGTATGATGAGAAGACAAAAGGGTACAAGCTGCTCGACTCGATTGGCAAGAAGGTGATGGTGAGTCGTGATGTGCAAGGAGACGAAGCAAGTGAGTGGGACTGGAACAATTCGAAGGAGGTTGCTATAGAAGTTGGAGAATTAACAGTCATTGCACCAGCAAGTATATCAACAGACCCTGAAACCACTGATAGTGAAGATGAACCACTACAACCAAAAAATAAAAAGTTTGCAAGATTTGTATGATTTGACAAATGAGGTACACCTTGGATATCTTTTGTCTGATGCTGAAAATATTAGTTTTGAAGAGGCAGTTCGAGACAAGAAGTGGCAAGCTGCCATGAACGAGGTGATTAAGGCAATTAAATGCAATAAAACGTGGGAGCTTGCAGAATTGCCGGAAGGAATTCAGCCTATTGGTGTGAAATGGTTGTTCAAGAAAAAGATGAATGCTCAAGGCGAGATAGAACGGTACAAGGCGCGACTGGTTGCGAAGGGATACAAGCAAAATGCAGGAATCGACTATGATGAGATATTTGCCCCTGTTGCAAGAATGGAGACAATTCGATTGCTCATTTCACAAGCTGCTCAATTCAGATGACCAATATTTCAAATGGATGTCAAGTCGGCATTCTTGAATGGTGTGCTTGAAGAAGACGTCTACATTGAACAACCACCTGAGTACATGAAAGTCGGAGAAGAGAAGAAGTTGGTAAAATTGAAGACGGCGCTTTACGGTTTGAAGCAAGCACCACGGGTACACGTATCGACTCATATTTCAAGGAGAACGGATTCAAGCAATGTCCCTACGAGCATGCCCTCTATGTAAAAAAGAAAGGAGGTAATATATTATTTGTTGCTCTTTATGTCGATGATCTTATTTTTATGGGTAACAATGATGAATGATAGAAGATTTTAAGATCACAATGACACGGGAATTTGAGATGACAGATTTAGGTTTGATGAAGTTTTTCTTGGGATTGGAGGTTAGACAAGTAGAGACGGGAATTTTTTAATCACAGGGGGCATATGCAAAAGAGATTTTGAAGAAGTTCAAGATGGAAAACTGCACCCCAGTATCAACACCAATGGAACCAGGTGCAAAAATTTCAAAGTTCGGTGGAGGAGAACGTGTTGATGTGAGTAGATATCGGAGTTTGATAGGAAGCCTTCGCTATCTCACATCCATAAGGACGGATCTATCATTAAGTGTCGGAATTGCAAGTCGGTTCATGGAGGAGCTAGCTCATTCACATTGGAAGGCGGTGAAGTGAATCTTACAATACATACAAGGAACGGTATCACACGGATTGTTCTACTCAAAGACAGGTGATTACAAGTTTGTTAGCTATTCCGATAGCAATTGGTGCGGAGACATAGACGATCGGAAAAATACCTCGGGATATGTATTCTTTATGGGAGATACTGCGTTTACTTGGCTTTCAAAGAAGCAACCAATCGTGACACTCTCGACGTGTGAAGCTGAATATGTGGCAGCATCTTCATCTGTATGTCATGCGATATGGCTTAGAAATTTGTTAAGTAAGATGGAGCTAAAGCAACTCGGTGCAACAGTGATTCATGTTGACAGCAAATCAACAATTGAGTTAGCAAAGAGTCCATTGAACCATGAAAGAAGCAAACACATTGATGCTCGTTTTCACTTTATCCAAGATCATGTGAAGGAAGGAAGTGTGGAACTGGTGCATGTGACAAGTCAGGATCAAGCTGCAGACATCTTTACAAAACCACTGCCGAAAGCACTTCTCAATAAATGCAAGAAAATGATTGGCATGACGGATGTAAGAAGCATTTAAGTTTACGGGGGAGTTTTGTTGGATAAACATTAATGCTTTATTCTTGAAAAATGAAAAAAAGAGTCAAAGTATTGGTTTGTGATTAGTTTTATCTTTTCGTTTCAAGAGTCATGTCTATTAAGTATCGTGTCTAACAGTGAAAAGTCGAGTCTATTTACGATGGGTCGTGTCTATTAGTGAAATGGTGTCTATTAGTATATGTAAGGGTGTTTAGTCCACTGTATATATAGTGGTGGTCATTTTTGTTGTAGGCAAGGAAGATTGAAGTTGAAATAAAAGAATTATAAGAAGTATTCTTCCTCTAAATAAAATCATCTACTGGCCTCTTCTATTAAATAGGATCATCAGTAGGGTGGTTTAAGGCGTGAATAGGGTAAACCTGTTATGCGTGGAAGGGAATCACTTCATGGGTAATGGGTTTCACCCAACAGTAAAGTTATAAAAAAATAAAAATAAAAACCTAAAGAAAGAAGTAACAAATGCAGAAGGAAAAAAGACGCAAGAAACTTTTACTGGACGGTAAAAGAAATGGGGTAAGGGAATACCTGATGCATGGGTATTGAATATACAAAATGGATGCAAGGAGAATGGGCTCGGCCAATGTTTTTTAATACGTTTTAAATGTGAAGTTGGCATGTTTTGTTGAGATGGGCCTGCGGGCTTTATTAAAAAGAAAGTATATATATATATATATAATATATATATATATGTGTGTGTGTGTGTGTGTGTGTGTGTGTGTGTTAAATTATAATGTAAATAAAATATGTTTGTATATATATATGTGTGTATATATATGTATATATATGAGGTAGGATCAAGAGCACCCCAAATAGTGCAGCACCCCTTTAGCCCCCTGATTTCCACCACATATTCTTCATTCTCTCTTTTCCCACTAACTCTCGCTCTCCTTCCACTAACATATTTAATTATAAATGAGTGGTTCTTATTAAAGGGAAATTGAGGTGCCAAAAAATAGGGGTGCTCTAGAACCCTCCTATATACATATATACATATATATATATATATATATATATATGTATATATATATGTGTGTGTGTGTGTGTGTGTATGAGTATAGGAGAGAGATCAAGAATGATCTTATAGATTGGTCTGTATTTGTGCAGTTGTATAAATCAGTGGAATGTACAGATAACTTAACATAAGTTATCAAGTCTTTAACAATTTGATTTTAAATAAATTAATTTAGTAAATAGCTAATGATGATTTAATACTAAGTATCAATTAAAGTTAACTGAACGTAAATTAAACATGAACCTAAATAACATGTAAACTATTACGAATTAATCAGTAATGATCGTAATAAAGTAAATTTTGAATGGTTGTTAAATTAGTTAATTAAGTGGTATTAAATTACGTTGATCGTAATTAAATATTTTATAGACATCTGTTAGTGGAAATAATCACTGTTCCACTATAAATTTGATTGACCGAATTGTTTGAACACCCTATTAGCAGAAATAAACATTCGTTATGCTATTATATCAGTTTGATATATTTTATCAGTTAATATATGTTGTTGATATATTATATTATCAGTTGAAAATATTGAATTGTATTTATATGTTTGTTTATGCAAATTGGTTAATGACTGGAATGTCATTGTTATAAGAACTGTTATATACCGTTGGAACTACTAAGCCGCTTTCTGTAAAGTAACTCAGAAATAAACTTGAGTTTTAATAATTGGATATGAATTATTTTAAGAAACAATCAATGGATTATTTAAGTAAATTATGTTAATTAATTTTAAAAAGGGAAGGATAACTGAAATCATTTAAAACTATTCGTTTTCTTAAATGTATTATGAAAAAGTTAGTAAATGTTTAAGTACCAGTTTTGATAAGTTAATGGTGTGGTTAAATAAAGGATTGGATAAATTATCCAACCACGTGTTTTAAACTTAATTAATCTCTTAATTAAGAAGTTTTAAAAATAATTTATTTATCTAAGGCAAAGGAAATCAAGTCTGTTATATGGGTTAAATTCCTGATTTAATATTTAAGTAAATTAAGTTAACTTGATCAATGGCTCAAAACAATAATGTTATTCCGATTTTGTTTTAAGATTTTGTAAATCAGATAGATTTACAAATTTAGTTTTGTCGAATATTTTGATAACAAACTTCTACGAATCTTGACGATAAGAATGATTTTGATTGAAGGTCTGAGAGGTAATTATAATACCCCAACTTGATCGATTTTACCATTATCCGATAGATCGTGTTAGTTTGTATTCAAAATGAGTATTAGAATTGAATTTCGTCTTCAACTATGAAATCTGCTATTCAAGGATGAGATTGTCATGCAAGATTCATAATAAGAATTTATAAGTTGATTAATACTCATGTTTTAAAATAAATATATATATAAAGTTAATATTTGAATTTAGGTAATCAAAGTTTTATTTAAATAAGGAGTAGCAGATCCAATGGAGTTAAATCCATTTATTATATTTATATTTGATAGTTCAATCACCAACTATCAAATTTGGACATTTTCGTTATCATTTTCGAAGAGACCAAAATCTAAATTCCACTTCGATTCGATATATACGTTTCGAGTCAAAGATTTTTGAAGACCAATAAAGACGAAGTTTATGCAAGGGCTATTTTGTCGATCCTAGGTAGAAATTTCCTAAGATGGATTTACGGGATAGTGCCTTCGGTTTGTCCAATCCCAGGACAACTTGTATGGACGAGTGTCTGACAGAGTATGCCTAATAAATTGCGTAAGTTGATTGCTTTAAACGTTTTTATGTTTGGTAGCTGAGGAATTCGTTTCTCTTAGCTTTATACCCGTAGGGGAGATCAATTTGTGATTTGACGGGTTTGATGATGTGGCATTCAAAGTGAATGAAGACATGTTATATCCAAGGGTAAGTTCAGCCTCAAGCCTCACAACCAGGAATTGACAAAAATCGGGTAGGCAGCATGGCCATGTGGGTCGCTCCCATTAGGATATATTGTCACCTATCTAGGGAAATTTCTTTTGCTTCTTAAATCTTTCGATGTTGTCCCTTTCGGGAAACAGTGGGTAGCTCCCAACCGTTGGTGACAATATATTCGATACATTCAAGCGAAATGAGTGGTCGGTCATGTGTGGGCCAGGCTGCAGGATGTTCTTGTTGAACCCAGTGTATTCCTCTCTAGTGATACAATATCGGAAGGTGGTTCCATACCTTGTCATAGTCGGAATCCAATCTCCAATAAGCACCCATGGTTTTGATTGTATACTATATATGTAGAGCGTGAGATGCAAACGTTCTGCTAGATTGTTATTTATTTGTATTTAGAAACTATTATAATATCAGAATAAGATATGATTTCAAAATGTTTTTGGTTATCATAAAGTAAAATCCATCCATTTTTTTGTGTGGATCGGTCTTACAATTTTCTTTTCTTTCAAAACATTTTTTTTTCTTGAAAAGTTAAACCAATTGTTCTGTATTCTCATAAGGGAAAAACCCGTTCTGCGTTACACGGCGTGGTCTTATGAGATATCTTTTAATAAATCAAGCTATTTAAAAATCATTTACTCACACCAGTTCCATGACCGACCTAGAGTTTATTCTTCTATGTTTTTCCTAAACTCTTGGGTGCCCAAATTTGTATGGACAGTCCAATAGTTCAGGATTTTTACAGATTTATCCGGAGGAGCTTAGAGCAGGAGGCTTCAACGTTAGATATTTAGAGTTTATTTCCGTTGTATTGTATATGTGATGTACTCTGATGATGAATGAAATCTAAAATCCATTTTGTATCTCAAAAATGATTATTTATATATATATTATATTTTATTCTGCTGCGATTGTGAGATTCTGTGTTATTGTTCAGTTCTATCTTCTATCTATTTTATTCTATTCAAATTTTCTATCTTTCTATTTCTCATCCTCTAACTTCTTTCTATTAATGATTCATACTTTCGTGCATTTTGGGTTGGACATGAGTTCTATTCGGCCAGCTCAAATGGTCCGGATTTGCAGGTCGTTACATACTTGCTTGATTTGAAGCAAGCACAGGAAAAAAAATTATTACTATCATTGTCACTCCAATCGAAAAGATACCTGCATACTTCGAAACCATGAAAAACATTTTATGTTTATATAATTAGAAATACCTCATCAAACAATGCGTATTACTGTTTTTAACTATTTTATGTTTACATAATTTTTATTTTATTTAATTTTATTTATGCCTATTTAATTAATTATTTGTACATAAATTTTTGCATGTGCAGAAAAATATAACATCAACAATGGTTCGTATTGATTTGAATGTTATGCCTTTACCTGACAGTGATGACCAAACATTCAAGCATCATGTTGATTCTACACAGGTATCCACATTGGAGTTAACAAATCATAATGTATTTTTGTTAAATTGACTAATTTTTATTTTTTGTACTTTAATCATACACCTAATATGAATCATAAGGTCTGCTTATATTGCCTGTTTTTTTTTAATTTGACGCATCACCATTTCAGTTGATAAATTTAAAGAGTAAAATAAAGTAAAACTAGAAGTTGAAGATCAAAATTATAATGCCATACTTACACAAAGATAGTTATTCTCAAGGTTGTAGCTGCAACTAAAAAAATCAATTTTTTAACTATTTTACGTGCACGTAATTTTTAATTTATTTTTTGCATGTGTAGAAAAACATAACATTAAAAATGATTCATATTGATTTGAATGCTATGCCTTTACTTGACAATGATGAGCAACCATTAGGGCATCATGTTGATTCCACACAGGTGTCCACATTGGAGTTAACTAACCATGAGGCATTTTTGTCAAATAGAACAATTTTTATTTTAACTTTTTTCATACACATAATATGAATCATAATTTTTTGCATGCATGGCTTCTGCTACCAATTAACAGCAACAATTTGAGAATCATATCAGCCATATGCAAGAAGCTACGACTACAGAATCCACTACTCAAGGTAGTCTTTCAAAACAACCAACTATTTTTTCTCAAAATAATTTTTTGCGCTCTTTCTTCCAGAATAAGTAATGCATCTTTGTAAAATATATAAATTAAATTTTTTATTAATTGAAAAAAATGTGATATCTTATATATGTATATAATGCAGACACCAAGAGTGTATTTGATTCAAATGTATTGCCTTTATCTAACAGTGTTGAGCAACCATTTGAAGTTACTTATGTGCAACGATCGTCAACATCATGCGTTTCACATACGGTTATTAATTTTCATTCTATATTTTATTTTGCTTTTAGGTTTTGTATTTAAAAAGAACATGCTTATTGAAATATAAGTGCGATCAAATCACTACAAGAAAAATACCCTATTGCAACTAGCTATTTGCAACAGGCGACACATGACAGTTGCAGTAAATCATATTTAGCAACAGACCAAGTGTAGCAGTTGCAATAAATATTATTTAGCAACAGTTCTTTTTTTTCCTGTTGCGAAAAACATATTTTTAGCAACTGCGCTTCTTTCCTGTTGCAAAAGCATACTTTTAGCAACTTTGCTTTCAGAACAGTTGCAACAAATATATTATCTGCAACAGCGCTTCTTAATCAGTTGTGAATAAATATCTTTTGCAACTGTTTTCACCACTTGCAATAGCTGTAATTTTTTACAGCTGGAAAAGCCAGTTGCGAAAAACATACTATCAAAAATAAGCATAAGCTTTTAATGATTAACTTTTAATAATTAATTTTGAATAGTTACTATTAAATGAATAACTACTAGTAATTATATAATAATTAAGATTAATATTTAATAATAATTAATTAATAATAAGATTTAAGCATTATAAAGTAATATTTATAACTGGTGATTGAATAACAATAATTAATAATTAACATTTAAAAAATAATAAAATAAATAAATAAATATTAGATAATAATAAATTAATAATGAAAAACTAATGGATAATAATTAACAATTAATTTGAAATATGAATATGTTTAAATATTTAATAATTAAAAAGCTAAAAAATTAATAATTAGTTATTATTAATAATTAATTTTTATATTTCTAATATTATATTTAGTTATTAGTGATCAATAAATTCAAGTCATGTTTTTTTCTCTCGGATGAAAGTTCAAAAGTATACAAATTTAAATTATTATTTATGACAGGCTAACTAATTCCGTTCTGGTAAACAACTCAAGGCTGGTAAATAAAGGCGGGTTCCAAAATTAAGAAGGCGGGCTTTCAGAAATTTGAGGACCTCTTCGCACCTAATATTTCATGCCCGCTTCACTTGCTCTTTCCCATTTACCTACTCTTTCCCATCTCCTCATTCTAAATCTAGTTCAAAGCCCTTAATACTCTCGCTCAACTAAAATAATCCATAATAAAATTAGAAAAACATTCGAAGATCGGTAGGAGGAAAAGCGGAGAAGGGGAGAGGCGTAAGAAGAGGTTGCGGGTTTGGATCTGAAGTAGGGTTTGTGACAAGCGAAGGACGGGATTTGGGTTCTGAGTCGCTACCATTCGATTTCCCTCAAATCTGCACCTTACGAGCACGTCACGCTATTGCGCCTCGTCATCCACCTCCGCTTTAATGTTCCTTGCAGCTGGTAGGTTTTGGTCGTGGGCATTTTCCACAAAGAGCCTACCATATTTGAGCTCTAATTAGCCCAGTTCATATCGGGTTGGCTTATGTTGCGCTGGTCATTAGGACGGACTGGTGGTTAGTTCTTCTGGTTTTAACAATCGTTGCTGCTTGGAGGATTAAGGCTTGACAGTCCAAGATTAATTGACCTCTAGCTTATGGTAACTATAATTTGCCTAGCTACATATTAGTTCAATATGTTATAGTGCTTTGGATATTAGAATGTGGAATCTTTAGAAGTTGCTTTAGGCTCAGGTATTTTAATTATTTGAAGAAGTGGGATGTTATTGTATCGTCATTGACCACTACATTGAGATGATATAATGTGTAGATTTGAATTGAGAGAAATGAAAACAAAATTCTGTTTATTGATTATTTCCGATTGTACAGAGCTGATCTATTTATAATTCAAAATATTCATGGGCTTGGGTACTGGCCGAATAAGCAATAGTACATCGGAACCAGTATTTGATTAACATACAAACTATTTTCATTCATTTCCCTTATAATCGGACAGCACTTTCTACTGTCATAGTCAACAAGTAGTTCCAGTAGACAACGCTTTCTACTGTCATAGTATACTTTCTAATATTTTCATTCATTTCTGATATAATCAGGCACTGACTAAACTCGGTTATTTCGCTTGATTCCCCAATGTCTATCGCCGGCATAGCTCCCTACCCTTCTTATAGTGCCATTTCAAACATGAAGGAGAAAAAAGGATTGACCTAACTTTAAATTGTGCTACTGTAAATTCGATAGCAGAAATAAAGTGTGCATTGGCTTGATTTAATATCACGTTAATGCTAATTCTTAATAAAATAATATTGTAGTATGTCTTGAAATCCATGGTAAAATCCTGATTTAAAAACAACATTACAGAAACATGTCTGTATTTATAATAACTTTAAAAATTATGATGTCAAAAAGTTTGAAATGAGGGCGCTAACTTGCAAATAAATTCCTTTGCTTTTTTGTTGTTTCCTAGCTCTACACATTACTAGATTTTCACAAATATCCATGAAGTATTGTTTAGGTTTCTGAAAATAAAATTCCTGCTTTCAAGTGTTGTTGATATTATGAATTTTCTTTCTAAGAGATTTAAAGTGCACAGGAAAATGCATAACAGTTAAAAGTGGTGGCGGAGCTCATCAGGAACATAAAGAATGAAGCTCTTGATATTCTGTAATGTGGATGCTAGGTAAATTCTTTTATTTCTCTGTGTAATGTTTGTTTGCAGCCTTTTCAAATAATTATATATGAATTGATTATATTGAAATAAACAAAAATTTAATGGCAATGTGCAGTTGCATATATTTCCTGAAGGGAAAATATCTCAGATAAACGAATCTATCAGGCGGCTGAAGTGGAGGACTGCTAAGTCTTATTATACTTGCTCTTGTAACTCCAACTGTGCTACCTATTGTTCACTATGAAAAGGTTAGTTGTTGTATTTTATTTTATTGGCTGTCTAAATGTTACATTATTTGTGATATGTGCTTATGCCTAAAATAATGCTTATTGTATGCCATACATGTAAAAATTCCATTATTTTGTTTTAAATGTACAATATACATCCCAAAGAAAAGATTGACAAGTGATTTAAAGCTTGTAAGTACTCTCATCATAAGGGGATCACTTGTATGTTTAAATAAAGGTTCAAAGATTTTATTGCCTCTGAGCTTGGATATATAATCTAAATTATTCAATTGGACATTTATGGACATTAGTAAAATGTATATTATATGAGGCGCAGTTTGCTTTGAATAAAATTTATAAAAACTAAACAAAGTTATATAAGTTTTACAAAAATTAAGTAATTTTAGAAAAATTAACCTATTTTACTCAACTGCTCCATTCTTCTAAGTTTTACGAATATGCACCTGTAATTGACGTTAAGAACTATGTTATTCTCAATCATCTGCAAGTGTGCGTACCTTAGTAAATGCTGGAATGCAAAAAACGCCCTCACTTTGATCATGTGACATTTCTTTTGATAAAACTCCAAATCACGAAATATGGCCTTTAATGTTTATTCCTATCATTACTGCTACATATTTATGTAGAGTAGTAATAGATGTTTTGAGTGGTAATAGAAGGCAAGATAAATTTTATTTAGTGCTGAGTATACTTGTATAAGCTATCAGACATCTCAGGTTATTTTTTTCGAGTACTTTACATTTCATGCATTTTACAAAGAGTTTGTGTAAAAGCAATGATGATATAAGGAATGCCTGACATGAATAGGCAACAGAAAATCTTAAATTAGACTTTCCAATAAGTACTCTTTAACAAATTTAGGCTAGTTAGTGCACACTCATTCAATACACACATTCAACTAACAAGTAGTTTAGTACTTGATGAAATATTGAGCTTTAGCATGTGCAAGCAATTCAATAACTGTTCTACTCTATGATTTGATTTTTTTCCTTATGTATTCAAATGCATCTTGTTTTGAATTGCGTCCACATAAAAACACATTTTGTGATTTGATTTATTCTTCCTTAGAAATATAAAGGACTTGGTGTTCTTGCATGCCTTTAGTGAAAGCAAAGAGAATATAAAGTATACAAGAAAATTTCTGCAACTTCTGTTCATGTCCGCTACTAAAATAAATCATGTCAGCTTTTCTGCTTGATCATGTAAATTATAGTGTAGGTGCAGAGTAGCAAGTTCAAAATGGTCTCTTGCAGAATAAAAAAAAGTTGAAAACCAAATAGTAAAAACTGGAACATAAACTAGATTATTTTCTAAAGAGATGTTAAATATTAAATTAGATATCTAAACTTAGCAATGACCTTACCCAGTTCATCACGACTTAAGGTGGCCATACAATTCAAGGCAAGGAGATTTCTAAGACATCAGAAAATTATCTTTGATGCATATTTGTGATACATATTTCTGATATATATTTTTGATACATATTTCTGATATATGTTTTCTTTGCATATGTTCAACCACTAAAAGTGAGATAGTTGTAGTCAACATCTGCATGGGCGCGAAGTTCATAATTACATGATGCTTCATGCAGTAAATTTCAAAAAATTCACCAGATATATATGTTAAGGGACACATGCTTCAATCGATACTGGAAATGGAAGATGTACGTATGTCGCAAGAAGTTCTGATATGATTCAGTTTGGGTATGCTTGTATTAATTTTCTAACCAAAACACCATGTTTCTATGATGTATTTCCCCTCTATGATATATCATAATTACATCATCGACGATTTATATAAGTTGCTTATTTAATTTTTGATTTTTGAAAGCCAAAATTAATAAAGTAAAATAAACGCTATGCGCGTGGTTGTTATCCGATTCTATGGACAAATGATTTGTTTATTAGTCCAGGCAGCATGTTGTATTATTGTGAATTTGTGATCAATAGTTAACGATCGCTTTCCTGTAAAGCATTAAAAGTAATCACGGGTGTGACACAAATTGTAGACTTTTCTCTTCAGGGGTAGGCCTGTTTCGTTATTCAATTGAAGGCAAGGAGATATCTAAACACAGTTCTCTTTGCATATGTTTTTGATACATATTTCTGATATATGTTTTCAAATTATCTTTGTTCTCATTTACTTCACTGATCGAATTTCTGATAGCTTGCTTGGTAGACACTTCATTGTCTCATGACTTGTTTTGCCTTTTGCCTTTGCAGGTAATGAAATTCAGATGTGATTATGTATTGCTAACACAGGGTAGTGCACGTTCATGATCGACAACAAACATGGAGCATGAACTGCAGATTTGTTCTACTGAACTAATGCTATTTATTTTCTTGTTATAGTATATGTATGATAGAGTAGAAATATAATTAGAAAATACTCTATTCGAAAGAAATGTGTTGTGTGAGAGAAGAAATTGTTATACATCAATGGTGTATGAAAATTGTAGAAATTTTTGTTGTAATTGTTTGTACCATTAAAACTTTGTTAAAATAAAAAATTTATTTGTTTATTTCATTTTGTGATATACACTAATACTAAAACGAATGCATTTAATATGTAGTATATATATGCTGTAATTTTTTTATAGATTTATAAATCTATTGCAACTGGCATGTAATGTTGCAAAATAATCTGTTGCAACAGCAAAAGCCTGTTGCAAAAAAGTATACTGCAACATCTTATTGCAACAGGCAAAAAATGTTGCGTACTTTTTGCAACTTTGGCTATACCAACAGGCGCGGGCCTGTTGCAATTGGTCTACTGCAACAGATATTGCCTGTTGCGAAAAGTGTTTTTTGTTGTAGTGAATAATTATTGTATACTTTTTAATTTTATTGATTTGAGATTCCTACATTATTTTATTTTCGCTCAATTTTTAGACTCCATGTGAAATAATGGATGATTCTATTATGTTACAACAGTCAACATCCTCCACAAGCTCTTCATTATTTGAAGAGGCTCAAGAAAAAATGCAGGCTCCTATTTAAGGTGACTCTTTTATTAGTATCATAATATCGTCTACGCTTGTAACAAGTTTGTATAAATACAAAATCTTTCATTCACCGCGAATGCAGGTAGGTGTAGTTTTGATTTTGTAACATCCCAAGATTTGGCGATAAATTATATTATTTAATTTATATGATTTTGGATATTACATGGTTGTAAATAATATTTAATGATATTTGAAACTTATATATTGAAATATTTTTATTTATTTAATTTATAATTAAAATATAAAAATTGTAGTATTTTGATATTCAATATGGAATTCATTTAAAAAGAAATTTTATTCATGAATTTTATTTTTGATTTAACTAGAGATTTTATAACTGTTGAATTCAACTTTAAAGTTAAATTTGAATATTTTATTTATAAATATTGAAAATTGACATTATTGTAAATAATCTCAGAATTCAGTGAAATCAATTTTATTGAATCAGAAATAGTAAATTATTTTATGATCTAAAATTTCGTAGCTATCAGAATTTTAGTTTGATCGGAATAAGTTATAACGGGTAGATTTTTTTTGTATAATTCAATTAAATAATCGTGTTTTAAAATAAAACAGCTATAGAATTTGGAATTGGGCCTTGAAACCTATTCCATTGCATTCAGAAGGCGTCAAAACATATTGTTAGACAGTAAGGGGGTCTGATTTGGACTCAGTCCATTTTTTTGGCATTATAACACGCATTACGATTAAAATATTATTAAATAATATTCATAAGCCCTAAACAAATGGACAGTCATCGCCTCTTTGAAATTCGATGGCTATAATTCTTCCAAACTTCTTGGCCTAATTTCTACAAATCCGATCAATGAAATACCATAATTCAACAAGGAAAATCGAAGAACTCAGGACGATCTTTGCATCCATATGGTGGTTTCTTTTGGATCGATTTAATTTCGCCAGGATTGGTCCTAGAAGATGGCGTGCATTTCAAGGTTTTTTGGGCCATGGCATCGATCGAGTGGGGGCCCCCTTCTGGGCGGTGGCGGAGGACCGAACAATGGTTCTAGTGGTGGTTTCAGATCGAATTTTGATGGTGTATATGCTAGGGCATCGATCATGGGAGAAAACGGCTTTGATGAGTTTCATTGCTTTCGAGCTCCTGTAGCGTGATTTCCAGAGAAGGGAAGGAAGACAAGAGGTGACGTGGCAGATAATGTGTGGTGGGAATGTCTTGATCAATTTATTTTTAATTTTGAAATTGAAATAGTAAAACTTGATTAACTTATTCATACGAATCCAGAAAGACGCATGGTCGGATCCGTTGCAATCATATCGACGAGCTCTTCGCGATGTTGCTAGTTTATGCTGGTTCTAAGACCGTTGATTTTTGGAGCTTATTTCTGATTTCAAACGCATTTAGAACCAAAGATGAGTGAATTTCTCACTCACAATTAACTGAATTATTCCTGTACTGGTTAAATTTGATTATGAAATAAGTTGGTTGTATGGTTATAATTAATTGTTGATTAGTTGTTTAAATTTGACATGCAAGTGTGGATGACATTGTTATTGACTACATAGCACTGGTTTCTATTAATATATATATCGGATTGTGGCAATTAATTACTCCCGTCTCTTGGTTTTACGTGCTTAGAGGTTATGTATTGATAGAAATCAGTGACATGTTGTAAATTGACAATGTGGCATACTCAAGTTATGAAGTTAGCTATTGATGATAGCATTGTGTAAATCGTAACTTCGACGAACCTCACACACCAGATTGATGGTAAACATGCGGAAAGGTTGTATCTATATCTCTGTTGAAACTCGAAAGCTTCGCGGTAGATCTACTTTGAAACCTGGGGAAAATAAAGGGTATGTTCGGTGTCCGTGTCTGGATGTTAACCGGTGATTTACCTGGTGTTTGGTGTTCGAGTCTGGATGTTAACCATGAACCGTGAGGTTGCACCTTGTTCGCGATTGACCTTTCGTGTCAGGAACCATCATATTGGAAACCAACAACCAATACGAGCCTTTCGTTTTGTTTGAAAACTATGTATGTGGGCATAACCACTATGCTTGCTAAGATTATTATATTTATTTGCGAAATAGTTTTCAACACTATGTTTTACTAATAGTATTGATAGAAGATTTTCACGTATGAAAGCATGTTTGGTTATCATAAAACAAAACTCGCCCATTTGGTGTGCGCTTGCATTGTGTGATGTGGGACGAGCTTATGATAACTTCATTTTTCCAAAATCATTTGCGGGTTTCCATAGTACTTCTTTAGATTTCTGCATCCATAACACTCATTTATTTCGTATTTTAATTTGACTAATATGTGAATGATTTAGTTCTGATCCGAGTGTTTTTTGTGTTTCTTTTTATGCAATACACTCGGGTCAGCCTGAGTTTTCAGTTATTGAAGATGACGTTATGAAGATGAATATGGAGCTCAATAATGTATCTATTATTATTCCACTGCAAGTATCGGGTTTTTTAGTATAGTTAACTCTGGTAATTGATGTAAAATATAATCAATGTATGTTTTTAACAGCTTCAAGAACTGTTATTTATTTATTATATTTTTGTTCTTCCGTTGTGTGATTCTGTATTGGTTTTTCTTCTTTCTCCCTTTTTCTTATGTAAATCCCAATAATTTCCATATTTTTGATTTTTTTTAAGTTGACATTTAGGATCATTATCAATTTGAACAGTCAAAAATCACTGATGTTACAGATTTGAACACCCTGCCATCTTCTGATGATGACGCACAATCATTTGAAGATTTAATATATTATGTGCAAAGATCTCCAAAGGGTATGACTATTTCGCGTAAGGTAAACATACAAGCTTATCATTCTTATTTATCTGATTCTTATGACTTCCATGTTACTCTTTTCCAAAATAATGCTTATACTGCATCCAATAATACTGAGTAATGTACCTCCAACAAATTAGCAAACCAAACAACCCATGACATTCAAGAAAAAAAATCAACCTCTAGTTTTTAAGGCAGCCAGATTAGTTGCAAGGAAAAATGAACCACATAAAACTAGGTCGTACATACTGAAATTAAAAGAACTAGAAAAGCATACACATGAGATGTGGTCTACAAGTTAACAAGGTACATGTAAGTGTAACTCTCAAAAAGCTTCATTTTTGCTTCCTTCAACGAGAACCGAGGTTAGCCAATCTGACGTTGAAGCTTGAATATTCGATTCAGTAATTCCATTGAATAGCAAAGGAGTTACAGCAATTTGTCCATTGTGATGTGCAAGAAGCGATTAGCTAAAAATAAGATGTGTTCAAGATAACGGCACGGATACTTACAAAGCCATTTTCAACAGCTTTGATATCAAAGTCATCATCCACATCACCTTCTATCTTCTTCCCAAACTGCATTAAGAAAAAGATTGAATATTGTGGACTCGGTATAATAAGTCTGTTGACCACATTAGCTTAATAATCTAGAATGCACATTCATAATCATAGAGCATATGATACAGTAGATGCATTTGCCAATATATGGAGCAATATTAGTAATATACAATGCAATTGATGTCCCCTCAGGAAGAAAATATTATTTTAACAAAAAAAAGGGTACGTCCAGGTCAGTAAACTATTTTTCGGTATACCGGGTCAGCTCCTGTTTTCAATCAAGAATTCAATTAAGTATACACTGGTATTCTTCCCCTTGAATACCAGGTCTTAAATACTAGGTGTTCATATTTTTAGGTAAATATATTTGTAGCGTCTCATATGTCTTATCTATAAATACATAGCCTTTTCTACTTCTCATCAACCACAGAGAACTACCCTCCTTCCTTTCAATCTTCTAACTAGTTTGCAAAGACTTCTAAATTTAGGTAACCTGCTTACATTACTTTTTTATTTCATTTTTTGCAAAATCGATATCATAGTTCTTGAACGTCCTTTTATTTTAAATTAGAAGTTACCATTAATTTAATGCTAACAGTTTGTTTACATCAGAACTTTCATATTCATAATACTTGTTTGCTCTTTTTTTCCTCTTATCTGCTAAAATAGTCAATAAAAGTGCGGCTATGTATATTATAGAAAAATGACAAAGTGGTATTAGAGACACCCATAATTGATTAGTTGAGAATTTTTTTTATTTTGAAACCTGAATGAACAAATGAAACTAGGATTTACGCATTTAAAATCTTACATATATTTATCTTATGTTTCATTTTTTGGTCGTAAATGTACACATAACCACTGAAATGCATATTTTGGCTCAGCAATTAAAAAAAGAAAAAGAAAAAACCTATTTTATTATATATTGGATGCTGGATGCATTGACTGTTGTAGTCTCGTGTATAACCCATCCAATATTGAAGTTTCCGGCACATTAATAAAATTTTCATATTTGTTTCTGATCATAATTTGGATATATATATATATATATATATATTTATTTATTTATTTATTTATTTAAGAATGTATTCATAAGCCAACATTTTATTCGATGTTGGTTACAGTTATTTTTTTCCTAATAAATTATGAATGAGTATTAGTAAGCACTTAGTTTATTTTTTATTTTTGTTTCAGAATTTTTTTTTTTACCATGCATAAAGTGCTGGTTGTACTTGAAATATATCTTCTATTAAACATGAAAGTATAAGGTGATAGGCTTGTGCCTTTCGTGTTAAAGGAAAGTTTACGGTTTGCATAAAGCACTGTTTCCACGTATGTAAACTTTGTATAGAACATGAAAGTCTACGATTTGTTTATAAACATGGCATGTTACCATACAAAAAAATTTGCTAGTTCCCCTTTTTTTTTAATGAAATAAAGTTGGCAATGCTCTACCCCATTTTTTTGTATATGTATTTTCCTTCCCAGTACTATGTTATTGCCATGCTTTGGAAATTTACTTACTAAAATGGTATAAAGCACCAATTCCTTGCTCTGTATAAAAATATTTCTAATCATCAATTCTTTAATTTAATATGAAAATATCAAGAACTATTGCTTCCTCAGTGTAGTGTATATATATTGAAATTGTTCCTTACCTAATTGATGCGAGGAATTAATGAAAATTATAGTGTAGTGTGATACCATTTGAATTTATTCTATTTACATGAAAGTTATAGCTTCTTTCTTAATCAGCACATCCTCTACGATTCATAATATCTCATCTATAAATACTTGTGACACTACTTGCTTTGAAAAGTGTGATACTATTTACTTGTGCTTGTTCATATTTTTAGTTTCTTTTTGATACTAGCACTTGATTATGATATAAAGTCATTTGTTCTAGCTTCACATAAAAGTCGTAATTTGATAATTTGTATATGATTAGGATCTAGGTCAGCTCTATCAGTCAAATGGATATGTCGGGAAATATCACTCATGTTGCATTACTGAATCCTTACCAAAATAGTTGGAGGATCAAAGTTCGCGTAACAAACAAAACAACTTGAGATCTTACAAAAATATTAGGGGGGGGAGGATGCGTGTTTAGCGTAGAACTCACAGATGAAGATGTAAACTTTTTTAAAACTTAATCATTGTACTTTTATTTTCTTTTGCAATACTATTATTAAAATGTTATTACATTATTTTCTTTTTTAAAAAAAATTATGCCCAAGTCCAAGCAACAATGTTTAACAAAGCGGCAAACAAGTTTTATCCTATATTTGAATGTGAAAAGATTTATTACATTTCAAAAGGAACTGTTAGACCGGCAAATAAAGATTTCAGCACCATAAAAAATAATTATGAGATTATTTTAAATGAATACTCATCAGTTGAAATGGTGGATGATGAGAGCTCCTCTATACCGAAGGTTATATATAATGGGTGCTACTATTCACACCCCGATTTACACTTCTGGCCACCAAAACTAAAAGCACACCAAATATTTAAAATTTCCTCTATTGGCCATCGTCTAAACTAATAACATAAAATTGGAGAGGCCACCAGCACCTTCCTCTACACGAACGCTTCTTTCCTCACTTATATCATGCATTTATGTTTTTAAGTCATTTGATCGAACATCTTGCATCATATTATCAAAACCATTATGTTTATCGTCCAATTTATCATCATTCAAATACTCCATCTATCAAATGGCAAAAAAAATTAATTTATCAATTTTGTAAAAGAAGATACGTAAGTTATACAGATAAAAATTCTACAAATCAAAAATTACATTGTCATTCTCTGTTAAAACGTCGTCAAATTTAATATCCTCCAAGCTTAAAATTTCCAATGGAGCAGAAAAAATATCCTAAAATGCAATGGAAACCAAGAAACATTTAAAAAACCCTAACAATATGTTCTATAACATAATAGAAAATAAGAAAAATCAAGCAATTTTAACCACTTTTTTATATTTATCTTCCATCTCTACTAGACACAAAAGAATATCTGCTTTTGTTAGGGTTCAGGCTTTGAAATCATAGAGAAGTATGTGTTTTTCTTAGGAGAAGTACAGTAGTGAATAACTGAGTGTAAGAACAATGTATGGTGGCCAGAAGTATATAAAAAATAATCATTTGTATTAAATTTAAAAAGGTGGCCGGAAGTGTAAACCGGGGTGTTAATAGTAGCACCCTATATAATTTTGTAAAGATTAATCAGCTCCAAAAATACATTCCAAAAAACGAAGTAATAGGTAATGCATCTACATTATTAATTTTTAAAATCTTATTGTGAGTTTTCTTATCATAAGTGTCTTTCAGATGCTGTCGGGCTTGTTCAAAATGTCTCACCAATTAAAAAATTTCGAAGACAAAATAGTGAGACCCTTCTAAAACTGGATGTACTTCTTGCAGATAATTCCTAAGTAAGCATATTATACTTTTTATCTTTTCAAAATTGAAATATTAATGATTAGATTAAAATTGCAGAACCAAAACTGTGAATGTAACATTTTGGGGAGAGCTTGCTATGGGAGTAGGTTCTGAATTGGTGGAAATTGTTGATTAAGCTCCTATAGTAGCTATTAAAAACGCAAATGTTGGAGATTTTGAAGATGAAAATGTTTAATATTTTTAAATTTTATCATGTCATCATTTTTTAATATTATTTGATCCATCAATTGTTAATATTATTTGATGTTGTAATAGGTTTATCTTTATCAACATTGAGTAATACCATTGTAGCCATAAATCCGGACATTTTAGAAGTTAAAAATCTCAGATGTTGGTATAATCAAGAGGGCAAAAATATGAAAATATCCCCTACTACTTACGATAAAGTAATGTTTTCTCAAATAACAAGCAATTCGACATTGGGTGAGGACAAGGTTAGTCCTCCTTTTTTCAAATTGCAAGCTAATAATTTCAAATATGTTGATTGTTAGTTTTCAATATGCAGTTTGTATTCTTCAGCATACTTGCATGCATAACTTACATTAAAAGTCAAAAACTATGATATGAAGCTTGTAAAAAGTGCAACAAAAAGGTTATATAAGCTACTGAATCAAGCTATTGGTGCGAAGCATGACAACATAGTGAAAGCACTTGTGTTTTGAGGTTAAAACATATACATACATACATACATATATATATACATACATATATATATATATATATAATTAACTATTATACAAGTGTTAATATATGCAATAATACGCTTTTTTAATGCAGATATCTAATGGTAATGAAAATTAAAGATACAACTAACGAAGCATGGATTACCGCTTTCAACGAAATAGCGGAGAAAATTATAGGTTGCAGTGCTGATGATCTTTGCAAAAATAAAAATGAATAAGGCGAGGATGCATATGAAAAAAAACTGAAGGAGTTGCTATGGATACCTCGTCTTTTCAAGCTTGGCGTTGCTCAAATTGATAACATGAACGAGAAAAAGCAAAAAAAACGCTGCTATGCCACAGTCCATTATTGATAACTCGGCTGAAACAATTTTTTTGCTGGAAGAAATATCAAGAATGACAGACTCTTCAGTTTCATTATTTATTTTTGCAATGTTAGTTTGGTCATCTCAGAATTTTAGTTTTTGAAATTAGCAATGCTACTTTTATGTATTTATTTTAATAATATTTCATTGATATGTGATTTAATTATTACTTTTACTATTGCATTATTTATCTTCTTTAATTAACAATTCACAAATATAATGATGTGTTGTAAGCAAATATTTGTTTGATTTTTCACTTCATTATATAAAATTAGTGATGATTCAGAATATAATAATTAATAGATTTTACATATTTGCACTAATTATCATTTTTTTTAACCAACACATTGAATTTTTCATAATTTTTTTGTTTAAATATATAGTTAATAGAATTTTTTCCTTTGATATCAAACAACTTAACGGTCGGTTTTTCCCACCGTTGTGCGGTTATACTAGTATTTTAAACTATATGTTTAAAATAACATGTTTGGTTTATAATTCTCAGGTCAAGTATGTTGTATCAAAAAAAAATCTAATTTTCTTGCTCAGTTTGAAATCAATTTAATTATGCTACTGTTTGAATTTTAATTATTTGGCTTTGTTTGTTTTTACCGAAATTTCTATCCCAGATTGAATTGGAAATTCCCGTTTCTATTACTGCTTTTGAAATTTTGTAGCCAAGGCTGATAAAGTACAACATCATGGTAATAAAGAAACAATATTTGATGGGGCTGGAAATGTTAAAAGAAAGCTCTAGATCAATAAATAAATTTATAAGTTTCATATTTTATTAGATTTGTTTTGACTGTTGACCTTTCCTATACCGTGCATGCTACATAAATTTGATAGTGTAAGCTACATGCTATGTTTTTAAACTGCTTTTGGTACAAATAATCCATGTGTATACTCCTTTTCCTGTTATTCTTTATTTTTTAAACCTACTATCTTCTATTTTACAGTAGATAAAAACATGCCAAATTTTAGAATTTAGCTGAAACATTTGGTGTCGGTAAGATTCCATTTATAACATAACCAAATTCAGGTTTTGGTCTTCAATTGTATAAGATTTTTTTTCTTAATCTCTCCAAATAATGATTTATTTATCGATTTATTTATTTTTACCTTACTCCATTAAAGGTTGACTTCATTACATGAAGTGTAAAGGGTACAATTATGTCATAAGCGATCAAAATTAATTAAGTTTTTGACTGTTTGTGAAACGACCCGCAAATCTGAGCTATCTGAGTTGACTAAATGCAACACACATCCAACCCAAATAACACAGAAATACGAACCATTAATAGAAAGAAGATAGAGGGTGAGAATAGATAAGATAGAAAACTTAGAATAGAAGAAAAACGAAGATCACAAACTCACAGCGGAACGAATAAAATATACTATATAACATAACCTTTGAAATACAAATCAGTAGCTTTATATACATACCATCATCAGAGCACAACAGTCATTTCTGGAACAGTTATAAACCCCTGTTTCCAAATACAAACAAGGTCCACAGCGGAATATATGATAGCCTATGGCTAACCGATGAAGCCTCCTGCTTCCAGCTCCTTCAAATGAATCTGTGAAATCCCGACTACTTGACTGCCCGTACAAATTTGGGCACCCAAGAGTTTAGGGAAAACAAAACAAAATAAACTCTGGGTCAGTCATGGGACTGGTGTGAGTAAACTCCAACCACTTGTTTAACCTTTAAAAATCCTTTCGAAAGAAAAGATAATAGTAAGACCAGCCCACACATAAACATGGACGGTTTTTACCTTACTATAACCCAAAACATTTTGATATCAAATCCAGTGATATTATAGTAATGTCTACATCAAATAAATAACCAAATAGCAGAACGCTTGCATCTCACGCTCCACATATATTATAAAATCAAAAACCGCATGGCGCTTATTGGAAATTGGATTTCCAGCATGACAAGGTATGGAACCACCTTCCGACTGTGTATCTCTAGAGAGGAATACACTGGTTCAACAAGAACATCTTGCAACCCGGCCCACACACGACCGACCACTCATTTCGCTTGAGTGTATCGAATGTATATCACCAACGGTTGGGATCAGCAACCGTCTCCCGACTGGGACAACATCGAATAGAATAAGAAATTAAATGAACCTCTAGATAGATGATTATACATCCTAATGGGTGCGACCCACATAGCCATGCTGCCTGCCCGATTTTTGTCCTTTCCTGGTTGTTGAGGCCTGAGGCTACGATTACTTACCATTCATTGATAACACAATCACTTTGAATGCCACATTGTCAGATCCGTTAATCACTAATTGAGATTGCACAAATATTCTGGATATTATGCTAAGGGATAAATCCGTTGCAACCATATATATTCATACAGACCAACCCATTTGATCATTGGAAATACTCTGTCAGACATTCGTCCATTTACGTTCGTTCTGGGATTGAACGAAACCGAAGGCACAATTTCTATAAATAGAAAAGCCCTTGCACTTTACTCCGTCTTCAATATATTCAGCATACTTGGTTCGCAACGCTTATGCCGATACGGAGTGGTTCTTCGGATAATAATCCAACCGGTCTCTCCATATTGACAACGATGGTCAAAAACTTCGATAGTCTGTGATTTAACTATAGAATAAAAACAAGTGTTCATCCAAACATATCAAACAAATCACTGGGCTCTTTAATTAATATTTCATTAATTAAACCACTTCTCCATTTCCTTATCAATATTTGTTAACCAAATATTTTCAATAACCATATTGGCCCTTTACGCTATTTGGAAAACATTTCCCAATATCAACTTCTTTTATTTTCTATATATTAGAAAATATCTCTATTTGCAATTGAAAAAAATTTCAATCCCTTATCTCTATCCCTTTTTGTTTGCAATATTCGATTTTTATATTCACTTTACTATCGAATTCAATACGTCGATACAATGATTTCAAATTATCAAAATATCTTAAAAATATTCTAACTCCTTAAATTTCCGGAAAATTTCGCCATAACCTCCCCTGTATCGGGAGCATCGGGAAATTTCAAATAGCTTCCCGGTATCTTCCTCAATCAAAAGAAAAAGGAAAAATCCAAGCGGCCTGCCGATACGACGCATAAAACCCATATATGAATTTAAACATGTACCTTTTTGTCGGGCACATAAATAAAAATCTTCATATACTCCATCCCATATCTGTTTAACACCTGTTCACCTGTTTCCAATCCAATTCAACTCAATCCATTCGTTTGAATTCAATTTTGAATTGCTTGAATTCAGTTTCGCTCAATTATTCTTTAATTAGCCCTTTTTGCCTATTTCACTTCTTTGTTGAACATAACATGTTCGAACAAAATATTTAACTTGTTCCTAACCAAATTAAATTTCAAATTTCAAATTTCAATTCTAGTTTCCTTTTTGATTTCGAATATAAATTTTCAAATCGAATTTACTTATTCAAACCCCAATATCCATTCGAAACCTCCGTAACTAATTTCTATTCAAAATTTGTTATTGCTATTTAATAAATCAAAATCTGGTTTCTATTTCAAAAATCATATTCATTTACACAACTTGAATTCGCATATATTTTACAACTCAACTCTGAAATTTTCTAAATAGAACTTCGGATTTTAATTGCTTAAAAATCCTTTTATAAATGAAATAAACCGTTATGGTTTTTAAATAGTTCTGGCGCTGTTTTTCTGAAAATTTGATTTTGACATAACTCAAAACCTATACGACGAAATTCAGGTTTTTCTCCTCAATTAGAAAACTATTATCAAATCGGTCCTGACGTTTCTTGTTTCAAAGAATTCCGACTTCAATCGAGTTCTATATATTCAATTGAAGTTCGAAACGCCAATTTACGAACTGCAGCGCTGCGGCGAGTTCGTTTTAAATTTTATTTATATATATATAAACGTTTAAAACTTCGTTCAGAATGAATTCAACTCCACTCAAACTCCATTTTCACTTTTATTTGAACTCTATATTCAAATTCAAATTTCACTACTATTGAATCCTATATTCAAATTCCATATTTCAAATTCCGTTTGAATTATATAGCTATATCCCACAGTTTAAAATTCCATTTGAATGCTATATTCAAATTCTACAATTTAAATTCCATTTTGAATTCCTTTTTGAATTCTACATTTCAAATTTCCTATTCAATTCTCTTCAAATTCAAATTCTATATTTATTCTATTTGAATTTCAAATATCCAAACTCCGATTCAATTTTGAAATTTCAAATATCCAACCCCTTTTTAATTCTATCATTCAAATTCTATTTAAATCCTCTTATTTGAATTCTATTTCAAATCTAGTTTCAAAACTTCATTTGAATTTCTATATTCAAATCTATTTTCAAAACTTCATTTGAATTTCTATATTCAAATCTCATAGATTAAATCCTATTTGAATTCAATTTGAATCTCTTATATTCAAATTTCATTTTCCATTTCCATTTGAATTCTAATATTCAAATTCATCTCCAACCCCATTTGAATTCTAATATTCAAACTTATTTTTATACACCATTTGAATTACTTCACTCAACTCCATTTGAATTCCCTTGAATTCAAATTCCATTTCAAAACCATTTGGATTTCCTATTTTGAAACCCTATTTGAAATTCTATTTCCAATTCTACTTTGAAAATCCTATTTCCAAAGTTTATTTCAAATTCTATTTTGAAATTCTACATTCAAATCTCTATTTGAATTTCTTTATTCGAATTCCTTTGAATTCAAATTTTATTTTAATTCCTTGAATTCAAATTCTATTTTTCATTCTAATTTCGTCTATTCAAATTCTATTTGAACTTCTATTTGAATTTCTAATATTCAATCTCCTCTTAAAATTCAAATATTTAAACTCCTTTTAAAATTCAAATGTTGTACTCAAATTTCATTTGAGTTATATATTTAAAAATTTCATTTCAAATCCTATTTTGAAATTTCATTTCAAATTCCAATTTCACGCTTATATTTCTATTTCTGAATTATCAAATGATAATTCTTTTTCACTTCATTTATAACTTTGTTATAAAAGAACTATTTATAAACTTCGCTTAAAAAGAAACTACTTGTTTTATTTTTCAAAAACAAGTTTATGTTTTTATTCCATTTAAAATTCAAATTCTATTTAAAAATAGAATTTTTCCTTTTAAAATCTCAAATATCCTACCACGATATTTTTAAATATCATTACTTAAGCCCAGTGATAAAACACACAAAGCAGCCAATTATTTATTTTTCTAACACATCATATATAACAATATATATGCAAACAAATAAACAAACAGATAATATATTTTTGAGGAATCCAGTTGGATTCCTCCAACCTGTTTTCCTGCATCCACAGATGTTAGCACATAAATAATACCAATTCTGCTTCGTGGCAGAATATCGCGGTATAGAAGGTCATCCACTAATCATAGCGTGGGGGGTATAGGGTAATCATCCGCTATGAAACTGCGGGCATCCGCTAATGAGACTACGGGAATCCAACCAAACAATCAACCCAATATATATATATAATAGCCTAAATAACTAATATATATAAAGCAAGCAGAAAAATTCAAACGAGCAACAACAATTATTTTTAACGAAATAAAAATAATTATAAATAAAAGGTGAGTGAGATTTACTCACCTTGATTTTATTTGCGCTGAATATCCATTCAAATCTCGGAACATCGCAGCTACAAATTGTCTTAAGTGAAATTCTACCTACGAATATTTATTTATGATTAGCCGGATTATTGATTTTGATTAATGACTAACGATAAATAAAATAATTCTTCTATGTATTTTAAATTTCTGAAACAATATATATACCTCATTGCCCTTGCGAATTTCTCGACCGATTATGGAGCATGACCTAAGACAAACCCAATATACTGAAATCAGCCCCTTTTCATGTACTGGCAACAAACCGAACTTCGCCCTATCGAACACAGACCAAATGAATCCCTCTCCCATTTTCAATGAATTGAAATTTATAAAATCTATTAAACTTTACTGCGAATGCCACTCGAACCCAATATACCGTAGTCCTCATAGATTCGAACCACAGTATCATAAATAAAAATCGTGACTTTCCCAAATGCCACTGCCTCCATCAGTAACGCAACAAACTCCATACCAATTGCCACTGATACCCATTACTACTGCACTGTCCAAGACCGAACATCCTCCTCCATGTGACAGGAGCTCACGCCATTCACCTTCCAAAAATAATAGATCGAATCCCCCCCAAAAATCACTTGACTGAATCCCTTTATACCCCTTCATCATCATTCAAACTCCACTGTTTCTCTTTAAAAAAAAAATGAACTCTTGTTCACAACAGTACTATCATTGATTCCGCATACCGGCCCCTCTTGAAATCGCAGTGACCAGTTTCCCTTTCCCGTACCTCCATTTTGAATCACAACGTTGCAAACTCCACAGTTCATCACAAAGCTAGCGCCGCGTCCTCTGAAATCACGTGCGTCGACTTTGAATTGACCCCTAGAGACCATCGCGACCTGCGCAACTTCATCGAGTTGAGATGGCAAAGTTCGATCGTCCCCCTTTTCATACAATCGCCTGTGTTTTCGCGAATCAGAAAGAAAAGTTATTTTTTTTTTTTTGAAGTACTGAAGTACTGTGAAGGATAAACAAAGAGGCAAGGATACGAATTGTATTTCGTGGAGTTGAGAAATGAGGGTAATACGAAGGCTACAGGTTTATTTATAAGAGTGAACTAGGGAACAGAACATACAGCTCGAGGTTTATTTACACAAGAGGCCATTAGGTTACTGATTCCTTTGCAGTGAAGAAAGGCAGCAGAACATCCAGCTCGAGGAGAAACTAGGTCTGCGATGTAAACAAACTAGGTCGGCCTGTTTAAATTTTAGGTTGGCAGAAGTACACGTCCTTAAATTTTGATTTGATTTTATATTATATAATACCCTAAAATATCTCCCGGTCCTTAAATCCAACCCCGAACCCCTATTTTTTCTTAACGACCAATATTTCCAAGTTGATACGATATTCTGAACTAAATGGAGCGTATTTCAGATTTTAATTTAAACGTATATACGGATTAACCACATTAAATTAATGATTTTAAATTACGTTCGATTTAAAATATAAATCGAAATCAAACTATTAAATTTATCGATAATAAATTTTTATTATCGTACTAATTCAATATAAAATTTATATTCATCTACTGAATTGTTTAGATCTAGTTTTAACTCAGCATTCAATTATTGTCGATATATTCGATATTAAATCGTATATAAATTATTAAATCAATAAATTCAATAAAAATCCATTTATAATTCTAATAAATTTAAATATTAACTGGCTAAAAATCCGGGATGTTACATTCCTTCCCCCTTAAAAGAATTTCGTCCCCGAAATTATTAAGGCAGAAGAAATGTTACAGACCCGTTAATTTTTCAAAAGCCCACTTTGTTATAACTCAGTATCCCATACTCTACAACTCAAGTCTGATATAGCTTGAAGTTTCCATGGGAAAATTTAATTTCAGTTCATTTAACCGGTTTCCATCATATCAATTTATTTAACTTTCTTAAGTTAAATTTAGAATTCCGAATTCAAATACCCGGTTTTTATTTCAAAACAATATTGGAATCCCATAAATATATACATACATATTCATCACTACCTCAAATTCAAAACAACTGAATTTCAAACCATTTGTTTTCTTTCAAACAAATTTCCAATAAAACTTTTCTAAGGTAGCAATGCATCACTTAGAAACTCGAAAATGAACACTAATGATGTCGCGATCATCATCAGAATTATTTCCCAGCCACTGGAGTGAGTTCAGTGCTTTATCATTTTCAAAATCTATTCAAAAATGATTTTTATCCAAAATCCTTCCCAAAATAATGCTATATTATTCTAATATACTTTGAAAAAATATTTTCCCACCTTCCGTGATTTAAATTCCAATTTACAGTTTGAATTCAATTTTAGTTGATCACATTTGCATATGTTATTCATATTCAAGTTTCTATTTGGTTATATATAACCATTTCAAATTTTATAATCTAATTTGATTATAACAATAATAACCAACACATTCATATAATATAATAATTTCAGAAAATTATTCCTTTATATCAAAATATAGTTTTGGGCAAAATTATTTCATTTACCCACTTTAAACAATATTATGTCGAACAACCCTGTTCAAGTGTTTAGAAATTCCTATCGATATCGTGGCGTCCCATGATTCGACCAGAATTCATAAACCACTCAACAGACAAGCCAACACAATATAAAACAAGTTTTATATCAATTTACAAATACGCTCTCTCGTATATACACTCAACTCATTCTAGGGTACTACTGACCCTATCTCTAATGAGTAAACCCCCACCAAAGCCTAGGTGTTTGCTCAACCTAAGCTCTGATACCAACTGTAACGTCCACGGGATTCGAGTAGGCTTTTCAACCATCCTCTCCTCCCTCGGCACTGGGCTAACCTCCCAGCGTGGCTTACAGAGATACCTCAGAACTGCTTTTACGGCCAGCCTCTCGACTCGACCAACCCACATTGTCGGGAGATGTAGGGGTAAGAGTCTCCCGTTCGCCACCAAACGCGAAGCGAGAACCCCCTATCATCCGTACCAATTAAGCAACCAGCTCTGATACCAACTGAAACGACCCGCAAATCTGAGCTATCTGAGTTGACTAAATACAACACACATCCAACCCAAATAACACAGAAATACGAACCATTAATAGAAAGAAGATAGAGGGTGAGAATAGATAAGATAGAAAACTTAGAATAGAAGAAAAACGAAGATCACAAACTCACAGCGGAACGAATAAAATATACTATATAACATAACCTTTGAAATACAAATCAGTAGCTTTATATACATACCATCATCAGAGCACAACAGTCATTTCTGGAACAGTTATAAACCCCTGTTTCCAAATACAAACAAGGTCCACAGCGGAATATATGATAGCCTATGGCTAACCGATGAAGCCTCCTGCTTCCAGCTCCTTCAAATGAATCTGTGAAATCCCGACTACTTGACTGCCCGTACAAATTTGGGCACCCAAGAGTTTAGGGAAAACAAAACAAAATAAACTCTGGGTCAGTCATGGGACTGGTGTGAGTAAACTCCAACCACTTGTTTAACCTTTAAAAATCCTTTCGAAAGAAAAGATAATAGTAAGACCAGCCCACACATAAACATGGACGGTTTTTACCTTACTATAACCCAAAACATTTTGATATCAAATCCAGTGATATTATAGTAATGTCTACATCAAATAAATAACCAAATAGCAGAACGCTTGCATCTCACGCTCCACATATATTATAAAATCAAAAACCGCATGGCGCTTATTGGAAATTGGATTTCCAGCATGACAAGGTATGGAACCACCTTCCGACTGTGTATCTCTAGAGAGGAATACACTGGTTCAACAAGAACATCTTGCAACCCGGCCCACACATGACCGACCACTCATTTCGCTTGAGTGTATCGAATGTATATCACCAACGGTTGGGATCAGCAACCGTCTCCCGACTGGGACAGCATCGAATAGAATAAGAAATTAAATGAACCTCTAGATAGATGATTATACATCCTAATGGGTGCGACCCACATAGCCATGCTGCCTGCCCGATTTTTGTCCTTTCCTGTTTGTTGAGGCCTGAGGCTACGATTACTTACCATTCATTGATAACACAATCACTTTGAATGCCACATTGTCAGATCCGTTAATCACTAGTTGAGATTGCACAAATATTCTGGATATTATGCTAAGGGATAAATCCGTTGCAACCATATATATTCATACAGACCAACCCATTTGATCATTGGAAATACTCTGTCAGACATTCGTCCATTTACGTTCGTTCTGGGATTGAACGAAACCGAAGGCACAATTTCTATAAATAGAAAAGCCCTTGCACTTTACTCCGTCTTCAATATATTCAGCATACTTGGTTCGCAACGCTTATGCCGATACGGAGTGGTTCTTCGGATAATAATCCAACCGGTCTCTCCATATTGACAACGATGGTCAAAAACTTCGATAGTCTGTGATTTAACTATAGAATAAAAACAAGTGTTCATCCAAACATATCAAACAAATCACTGGGCTCTTTAATTAATATTTCATTAATTAAACCACTTCTCCATTTCCTTATCAATATTTGTTAACCAAATATTTTCAATAACCATATTGGCCCTTTACGCTATTTGGAAAACATTTCCCAATATCAACTTCTTTTATTTTCTATATATTAGAAAATATCTCTATTTGCAATTGAAAACAATTTCAATCCCTTATCTCTATCCCTTTTTGTTTGCAATATTCGATTTTTATATTCACTTTACTATCGAATTCAATACGTCGATACAATGATTTCAAATTATCAAAATATCTTAAAAATATTCTAACTCCTTAAATTTCCGGAAAATTTCGCCATAACCTCCCCTGTATCGGGAGCATCGGGAAATTTCAAATAGCTTCCCGGTATCTTCCTCAATCAAAAGAAAAAGGAAAAAGCCAAGCGGCCTGCCGATACGGCGCATAAAACCCATATATGAATTTAAACATGTACCTTTTTGTCGGGCACATAAATAAAAATCTTCATATACTCCATCCCATATCTGTTTAACACCTGTTCACCTGTTTCCAATCCAATTCAACTCAATCCATTCGTTTGAATTCAATTTTGAATTGCTTGAATTCAGTTTCGCTCAATTATTCTTTAATTAGCCCTTTTTGCCTATTTCACTTCTTTGTTGAACATAACATGTTCGAACAAAATATTTAACTCGTTCCTAACCAAATTAAATTTCAAATTTCAATTCTAGTTTCCTTTTTGATTTCGAATATAAATTTTCAAATCGAATTTACTTATTCAAACCCCAATATCCATTCGAAACCTCCGTAACTAATTTCTATTCAAAATTTGTTATTGCTATTTAATAAATCAAAATCTGGTTTCTGTTTCAAAAATCATATTCATTTACACAACTTGAATTCGCATATATTTTACAACTCAACTCTGAAATTTTCTAAATAGAACTTCGGATTTTAATTGCTTAAAAATCCTTTTATAAATGAAATAAACCGTTATGGTTTTTAAATAGTTCTGGCGCTGTTTTTCTGAAAATTTGATTTTGACATAACTCAAAACCTATACGACGAAATTCAGGTTTTTCTCCTCCATTAGAAAACTATTATCAAATCGGTCCTGACGTTTCTTGTTTCAAAGAATTCCGACTTCAATCGAGTTCTATATATTCAATTGAAGTTCGAAACGCCAATTTACGAACTGCAGCGCTGCGGCGAGTTCGTTTTAAATTTTATTTATATATATATAAACGTTTAAAACTTCGTTCAGAATGAATTCAACTCCACTCAAACTCCATTTTCACTTTTATTTGAACTCTATATTCAAATTCAAATTTCACTTCTATTGAATCCTATATTCAAATTCCATATTTCAAATTCCGTTTGAATTATATAGCTATATCCCATAGTTTAAAATTCCATTTGAATGCTATATTCAAATTCTATAATTTAAATTCCATTTTGAATTCCTTTTTGAATTCTACATTTCAAATTTCCTATTCAATTCTCTTCGAATTCAAATTCTATATTTATTCTATTTGAATTTCAAATATCCAAACCCCGATTCAATTTTGAAATTTCAAATATCCAACCCCTTTTTAATTCTATCATTCAAATTCTATTTAAATCCTCTTATTTGAATTCTATTTCAAATCTAGTTTCAAAACTTCATTTGAATTTCTATATTCAAATCTATTTTCAAAACTTCATTTGAATTTCTATATTCAAATCTCATAGATTAAATCCTATTTGAATTCAATTTGAATCTCTTATATTCAAATTTCATTTTCCATTTCCATTTGAATTCTAATATTCAAATTCATCTCCAACCCCATTTGAATTCTAATATTCAAACTTATTTATATACACCATTTGAATTACTTCACTCTACTCCATTTGAATTCCCTTGAATTCAAATTCCATTTCAAAACCATTTGGATTTCCTATTTTGAAACCCTATTTGAAATTCTATTTCCAATTCTACTTTGAAAATCCTATTTCCAAAGTTTATTTCAAATTCTATTTTGAATTTCTACATTCAAATCTCTATTTGAATTTCTTTATTCGAATTCCTTTGAATTCAAATTTTATTTTAATTCCTTGAATTCAAATTCTATTTTTCATTCTAATTTCGTCTATTCAAATTCTATTTGAACTTCTATTTGAATTTCTAATATTCAATCTCCTCTTAAAATTCAAATATTTAAACTCCTTTTAAAATTCAAATGTTATACTCAAATTTCATTTGAGTTATATATTTAAAAATTTCATTTCAAATCCTATTTTGAAATTTCATTTCAAATTCCAATTTCACGCTTATATTTCTATTTCTGAATTATCAAATGATAATTCTTTTTCACTTCATTTATAACTTTGTTATAAAAGAACTATTTATAAACTTCGCTTAAAAAGAAACTACTTGTTTTATTTTTCAAAAACAAGTTTATGTTTTTATTCCATTTAAAATTCAAATTCTATTTAAAAATAGAATTTTTCCTTTTAAAATCTCAAATATCCTACCACGATATTTTTAAATATCATTACTTAAGCCCAGTGATAAAACACACAAAGCAGCCAATTATTTATTTTTCTAACACATCATATATAACAATATATATGCAAACAAATAAACAAACAGATAATATATTTTTGAGGAATCCAGTTGGATTCCTCCAACCTGTTTTCCTGCATCCACAGATGTTAGCACATAAATAATACCAATTCTGCTTCGTGGCAGAATATCGCGGTATAGAAGGTCATCCACTAATCATAGCGTGGTGCGTATTGGGTAATCATCCGCTATGAAACTGCGGGCATCCGCTAATGAGACTGCGGGAATCCAACCAAACAATCAACCCAATATATATATATAATAGCCTAAATAACTAATATATATAAAGCAAGCAGAAAAATTCAAACGAGCAACAACAATTATTTTTAATGAAATAAAAATAATTATAAATAAAAGGTGAGTGAGATTTACTCACCTTGATTTTATTTGCGCTGAATATCCATTCAAATCTCGGAACATCGCAGCTACAAATTGTCTTAAGTGAAATTCTACCTACGAATATTTATTTATGATTAACCGGATTATTGATTTTCATTAATGACTAACGATAAATAAAATAATTCTTCTATGTATTTTAAATTTCTGAAACAATATATATACCTCATTGCCCTTGCGAATTTCTCGACCGATTATGGAGCATGACCTCAGACAAACCCAATATACTGAAATCAGCCCCTTTTCATGTACTGGCAACAAACCGAACTTCGCCCTATCGAACACAGACCAAATGAATCCCTCTCCCATTTTCAATGAATTGAAATTTATAAAATCTATTGAACTTTACTGCGAATGCCACTCGAACCCAATATACCGTAGTCCTCATAGATTCGAACCACAGTATCATAAATAAAAATCGTGACTTTCCCAAATGCCACTGCCACCATCAGTAACGCAACAAACTCCATACCAATTGCCACTGATACGCATTACTACTGCACTGTCCAAGACCGAACATCCTCCTCCATGTGACAGGAGCTCACGCCATTCACCTTCCAAAAATAATAGATCGAATCCCCCCCAAAAATCACTTGACTGAATCCCTTTATACCCCTTCATCATCATTCAAACTCCACTGTTTCTCTTTAAAAAAAAAATGAACTCTTGTTCACAACAGTACTATCATTGATTCCGCATACCGGCCCCTCTTGAAATCGTAGTGACCAGTTTCCCTTTCCCGTACCTCCATTTTGAATCACAACGTTGCAAACTCCACAGTTCATCACAAAGCTAGCGCCGCGTCCTCTGAAATCACGTGCGTCGACTTCGAATTGACCCCTAGAGACCATCGCGACCTGCGCAGCTTCATCGAGTTGAGATGGCAAAGTTCGATCGTCCCCCTTTTCATACAATCGCCTGTGTTTTCGCGAATCAGAAAGAAAAGTTTTTTTTTTTTTTTTTGAAGTACTGAAGTACTGTGAAGGATAAACAAAGAGGCAAGGATACGAATTGTATTTCGTGGAGTTGAGAAATGAGGGTAATACGAAGGCTACAGGTTTATTTATAAGAGTGAACTAGGGAACAGAACATACAGCTCGAGGTTTATTTACACAAGAAGCCATTAGGTTACTGATTCCTTTGCAGTGAAGAAAGGCAGCAGAACATCCAGCTCGAGGAGAAACTAGGTCTGCGATGTAAACAAATTAGGTCGGCCTGTTTAAATTTTAGGTTGGCAGAAGTACACGTCCTTAAATTTTGATTTGATTTTATATTATATAATACCCTAAAATATCTCCCGGTCCTTAAATCCAACCCCGAACCCCTATTTTTTCTTAACGACCAATATTTCCAAGTTGATACGATATTCTGAACTAAATGGAGCGTATTTCAGATTTTAATTTAAACGTATATACGGATTAACCACATTAAATTAATGATTTTAAATTACGTTCGATTTAAAATATAAATCGAAATCAAACAATTAAATTTATCGATAATAAATTTTTATTATCGTACTAATTCAATATAAAATTTATATTCATCTACTGAATTGTTTAGATCTAGTTTTAACTCAGCATTCAATTATTGTCGATATATTCGATATTAAATCGTATATAAATTATTATATCAATAAATTCAATAAAAATCCATTTATAATTCTAATAAATTTAAATATTAACTGGCTAAAAATCCGGGATGTTACAGTTTGAATAAATTCAATATTTTTGAAATATGGACTACCCATTATCTTTGCAACTCATTTTGCATGATGTTAGCAGCAGTTACCATAATTTATGACATATTTTCATTTTGTTCTTAGTCAGTAAATTAATTAATTAATTAAAATATTTATATTAGTTTAATTTCATATAGATCTTTTTCACAAATTCTGCTATTCAAATTTGTTGATGTTAATATCCACATATGATTTTCATTTTATGTTCATACAGATAATTTGAATAAGGTGATGAAAGAGAACACATAAATATATGTAGAATCTCATTTCTATTCAAAACCAGTAAAAAGTATAGAGGAAAATAGTATGTGGTTGTTAAATCATTGTAATTAAAGTTGTGTTATGTGTTATTATGTAAAGGACTTCGTTTAAATATATTTTAGCAGTGCATTAGAGTATATATGTACTTGATTGGTAAATAATGAATGTAGAAGTGCATTAACCAGACTTGAATCTTAAAACGTAGAAGTATGTAGATTCTTTTTAGCATTTTACTAACTTAGATTCACCAAAAAAGCACATGGAAATAATGTAAATATATGTTCAAAGCTTTTAGATTAGACCTGAATTTTCAAAAAAGTGTTAAGAGACAAGTCCACGTGATGTGTTATATATTTAGTAAAGCTTTCCTCCTTTGAAACTTTGTTCCGGCTCTGCGTCAAATTTCAAAGTTAACATTTATAAATTCTTATGCAAAAGTAAAATACAAAATTCATGTAAAAATAATTCTATACTCATTGTCGATTAACTTTTTTCAAGTTATGGTTGTTTGCAATAAAAAATGCTAAGCTTATATCATAAACATTTATTATATGGTTATTTTATATCCATTCAATTTCGGATTGACTTAAGTGGGTTTTTTTTGGTTCATAATAAAGGAAACTTTGTATTTATTGCCCATTATTTCCTTTTATTTTTTATACCTTCTTACTTAGTAATTAGTATACTATAATTGTAATTAAACCAAATTTCGTTGGTTTAATGTAGATAGCATATGTAACAAAGATATGTGTCAGTGGAAAAATCAGCATAGGTGCAATTAACAAATTTTTGCAGATTAGTGTTGCCATTTATTACCATCAACTATTGCAGGGTAGAAAAATATGATTATAGAAAGTATGTTTGACATTTTGATTACATTTCTATAATAAACTACCATCTGCCACTAAGATTTGACTATATTTTAAACTTTTCATTTCTCATTTACTACCTATTTATTGAGATCAATTTGATATAACCATCTCTCATTTACAATAAATTTGATATTGATATTTATTAAACCCAACTTAATCAATTTGCACATTTACATCCGTTCCGTGAGGTTACTTTACTGATACCCATTTTCTTTGTTTTTTTTCTTTTTGGACTAATTCAAATTTGATGAGGAAATTAATATCTTTTTTGTATTACTGTAAGTTCCCATATGTATATTGCATGTATCTACATTATTCTTCTATACCAGCTTTTATTACTGCACTAATGGTAAAAAATACAGATACACGTGTAAAAGGTAAATTTTCATGTTTTCTTACTAAATATGATGAAGTTATTTGTATATAAGTTTCCAATAGCCATTAATATTTAGAATCTTATATGTTAACATTTTTAGTATTCTATCAACTTTAGCTCATTTAATTGTTATAATACTCAAGTCTAACTTATATTCTTTTTTAAGGTTAGAGATAATTGATAACCTGTTAAAAGACAGAGCCTTCCACCTACGAGCAGGTTTGTTGAAGGTATGTTCTTGCTGAATATTCTATTTAGTTCTGTTCTACTTTAAGTGTTTTTAAAGTTTTGTATAACAATATAAAATATTTCCCTTTTTTTAAACCGAATATTGAATGTTTTGATTTCATCACTACATTAAATTATGGGTCATGATGCTACCCATCGGAGATTACGTGCTATGTGTTATGACTGACTGGAAGAAATACTCCTTAGTCATTGATCAGTTCTTAAAAGAATAATCGTCTGGATGATAAAATAGTTTATTTCCAAGTGAAATAATTAGTTTTTTCGTGGTTGCATGGCCATAAGTATTTGGCATTATATAACAGACTAATCATATAAGAAGTTACTAACAGTTGCTTTACTTATAGATCAGAATCAGTAGATAAATAGGGAGCAATCTTTTAAACTTTAGTTTTCAACCGATGAATTAATTTATAATGTGGCAAAAGGCCATTGATTGGCTGTGTGCGAAATTTGAAATTGAACGATGCTCTAATATATTTCAAGCATATTGAGTACTTAATTTAATATTCTTTTGTTCTTGCTAGTTTTTTTTAAAATAAATCTTTTGAAATCCATGCATATTGGTTAATTTGAAATATCCATCCTATATAATAATTCCCACTAATCTTTATTTGGTCCGACCGTAAAATTCCCAAATTACCTGCTCTATATTCATTTCTTTTGTTCTAGGTATTTCCTTTCTATGTGATTTCAATTTTATTTGGCCTGACCATAAAATACATTTGTATAATTGAATGTTTACTAAAATGCATTGCACTGATTGTTTGCTACACAAAATGAGAAATACAAACTATTCAATTAAATATATGAGACGTAAACATTGGGAATTTATGTATATTTAATAAATAACTACCGTTTTACTTGCTTGGGCTTTTAATGATATACAGAAGATGTTTCTGCTTTTATGGTCATTCCAATGCTCTCTAAAGATCTAATTTACTTAAAAAAAGATTTTTTTTTATCTTCTGATAATGGATACTTTCCAAACCGGCACAACATTTTCTGAATTTAGTGCAAACATTCTAATTATGTTTATTGAATTTAATATAGTTTATGATAATTTTTACATGAAATAAATTTATATTACTTCCAAATACACCACTTTGATAAACAACCAAAAACACATCAAGGAATTATTAATTTCATTGTTGACATAAATTGATTATGAGTCATACTTATTGGCTCATGTAATGCTTAGGATTTTAATGGTATGTTATGACGTTTTCCCTTCTTTGAAAATTGTTCCCACATTATACTTGAGTTATTCTTATTCTTTTCATTTATATCATTCATCAATTTCAATTTCCATTTTTCATGCATGTCATTGAATAAATTTCCTTTTGTGCATTTCCCTTTTAACAAGTTCCATTTAAAAATTTATACTAATATGCATTTTCTTTTTCACATTCTATGATTTATACTTACCATAACATGTATTAAGTATACTTCACTTGCCAGTATAGAACATACATCGGTTCTTTCTGGAATTATTATGTCATGTACTAAAGTATTTTATTTAGAATAAGATAGATAGATGAACGACATAGACACAGAGAACAGAGTTGTGTTATATACGAATATAAATAACTTCCATATATTTGCATGAGCTTCTAATTATGTATAGAAGATGTTTACATTTATATCCATTATTTCGATCCATGAAATTTCCTATTCTAAAGCTTGATAATTTTATAGCACTTATACACTTGCAATTAATTTCAGTTGTTATTTATATATACTTTTTCCATATATTCTCATATGTTTCATTGCTTTATTTCTTTTTATATGTGTACCACAGTGATATAACATTGATACCTTTACTCATTTGACTAAAATAGATACCAATTATTTGTATATAATTTTACAATGATATCCTAACATATATAAGTACTATCTTAACATATAACATTAATCTAACAAAATGGACCATCATGTTTGACCAGCTAAAGAGATTGTACATTGCACAATATAAACCACTTTTGTCCCTACTTCTCCATATTGTCACACCCTCCTCATCTCCAAGCCTCTCTGTATTCTGATCAATGCTACTCCTCCCTATTGCAGTTCTATTTACTGGACAGGTTTTCTTCTAATTGCATTCGGTTAAGATCTGAATTCAATATCCATCGAAGGAATCTACCCATTGATTGGTCCAGTGCAAGGTTAATTGCTTTAGAAGGTAACTCATTTTCTCAAAAATAATAATTACAAAGCCACTTTATTATGCAATTTTCCATTCTCCATTGGCTTTGTAAATAAGTATGATAGCAAAATATATATAAAACTGCAAATATACCTCTATTTATGTAAGATTGAGCAACAACTACATGTTCTTTTGAATAGAAATGATCTAGCAGTTTCATGAAAATTGTAATTTCTTAAGCAGTAAGCAATCAAAAATTATTTTCGTTTTGTTACGTAGTTTAAAGGTTATGTAAAACACAAGCACTCATTTTGAATAAATTGATCTTCTTCTAATGTTCAGTGAGTTTTTCAACCTTCAACATGCACTTGTGATTTATTCAAAATAATAATGAAAAAAATATCAAGATCAGAATTTTAGTGTCATTGTTACAAAAGTTACAGTTGTCCAAATTAAATGCAGTTTGCACACGACTGAACACACCATGTCACAGCACAAAGTGGTATATACGGGTACGTATATAACGTAAGTATATGTACACAGACGTATGTTTGTATTAATAATCCACTTACACATTAAAAACTTTCATTTTGGCAGGTAATATCTAATTTTAAAAAGATATTTTTTTTTTCATTAGAACCTACATGATATAAATTACGTTAAGATGGCAAACAATGATTAATTGTAGTAGTTAAATTGGTTTGCTTCAGATCTATAGACCTTTTTTAATCGCTCTTTAAATTTTCGCAAGTTTAGGATTCAGTTTTTACATATTGAAGTTTCTTATCGTGTTATTGATTTTTTGATATTTGTGGCAATGATTTTATTTTATTGACTTTGACTTTCATTGAAAGAAGGTCCCTTGTATAATTCTATCTTGAAGTAGATCACTTTTTGTGTGGCGGTTGCTTAATTTTGATTTTTTGGGATTCTATAAAAGAAAATATCTAACGTAAAGATAATTTTGTTTGTATTTCCTTAAATGAAAGTCTCTTGCATACATGATACTAACTTAAGATATCTTCAACCTCTTTTGATGCAATTTCAATCATGGCTTCCTTAATCTGTAAATTCTTCATATCTTCTTTGCTTTGGTTATTTTTCATATTTATGCATTTGCGTATTTTTGATGCAGTTGTTCTCAAAATTATCTTCAACAGAGGGAAGACGTGTACGTTGAAAGTTGTAACGAACCGGGATTTTCGACTCCGAAAATCAACATCAAACTACCATGTTGACCATTCAGACATCGAACATTCCAGATCATTAATAGAAAGAAGTTAGAGGGTGAGATAAGAAAGAAAGAAATATTAGAATAGAAGAAGAAGAAGAAGAAGAAGAAGAAGAACACCACACAGAGTCTCACATCGCAGCGGAACAAAATATAATACAGAAATAAATCTTTATTGAGAACTTTTAAAATACTTACAATATCAGAGTACACATCTGGACAGTGATAATAATCTGTCCTCATATAACACACAGCGGAATAGTAATATCATACGTCTGGACTCTTCCAGCTCGTCTCTTCACAGCAGTCGATAACCTGAACCTGTACAACCCGGCCTAACCCGAGCATTTACAAAACCCCGGGTCAGTCTGGTGAACCAAAGTGAGATAAACTCGCACAGTAATAAGGGTGAATCATCCAATCATGATTTTAGAGTTCAAAAATCTTTTCAGAAGAAAGGATAATCGTAAGACCAAATCCACACATAAACACGGACGGTTTTTTTACCTTACGATAACCCAAAACAGTTTTGAAACCAATATCTTGTTCTGATATTATAATAATGTCTAAATACAAGTAAATAGAATCTAGTAGAACGCTTGCATCTCACGCTCTACATATATAGTATACAATCAAAAACCCGCAGGCGCTTATTGGATATTGGATTCCAACTTGACAAGGTATGGGTCCACCTTCCGCACGTGTATCTCTAGAGACGAATACACTGGGTTCAACAAGAACTTCTTGCAACCCGGCCCTCACATGACCGATCACTCATTTCGCTTGAGTGTATCGAATGTATACCACCGACGGTTGGGATCAGCAACCGTCTCCCGACAAGGGACAGCATCGAAACATAGATTTAAGAAACAAATAGGATTTCCTCTAGATAGGTGATCATACACCCTAATGGGAGCGACCCACATAGCCATGCTGCCTGCCCGATTTTTGTCATTTCCCCGTTTGATGAGGCTTGAGGCCAGAATTAACTCTTGACATCTGGTCACCATTCACTTTGAATGCCACATCGTCAGATCCGTCAGATATCACTAATTGACGTCCACAAAAATACTCTAGCTGAAAGCTAAGAGAACGGCAACTCCCCGCCAACAACTATCGTACGTTTGAAGAAATTAACGTACGTGACACTTTGGAAATACTCTGTCAGACATCCGTCCATATACGTCATCCAGGAACAGGATGAACCGAAGGCACTCTCCTACCGCATCCATATAGGAATCACCCCATGGATCAGTAGCGAGAAGTCCTTGCAACTCCGTAGATTCCAACTACGACAGAATCACAGTTTATCTCTGCTTGCCAGGCAGAGAAAATTAGTCGTTCTTCCGTTTATGAAAACCCACGGTCTTCAATGCTCCATCACGAACCTCTTCTGAGATCTTCACGTATTTGCTGGTCGGAATGGTTTTCGAATATAAATTCGATCCCGGTCTTTCCGTACCAACACTCGTATTGGTCAGATTTGATAGTCGGTGATTTAACTATCAAAATATACAGTGTTTAAAACATGACACTCCAATAAGTTCACTGATTCAGTATTCAGCATCATTTGGCCTTTGACAAACTAATTTCCTTTTTGTTACATTGAAAACTTCTAATTCTTTTAATATTCAAAAATACGATATTTGAATAACTCTAATTGATTAGTTAACATTCGTCTTAACTCCATTCGCTTGACTCTAGATCACAGCGATCACAATGGTTACGCCTGATTTCCTCAGGAAACATCCGACCGCCGTAGGCTATCTGCAGCCCTGCGAATTACGCTAGCAGTCGTACGAAATGGCAACTTAGCCGAATAATTAGGTTTGGCTAATTCTATCTCGAATAACTATATTCAATTTCCCATTTAAAATCTTCCTTCAAATCATCTTTTAGATTTTCAAAACATATCTACTAACGTCACTTACGATTACCAACTAATACTATCTTCAGATAATCCCGATGTTGTTCAAGTTGGGGTATTTTAATTACCTCTCAGACCTTGATCAACAACATTCTTATCCTTCGATAAATATCAGTTGTAATCCAACACCAAAATTCCCCTCCAGTTTCAAAACAAATCCCATTTATAAATTGGGTTTAGTTATACAATCTTATGACCCATTTCTTTATTCCCAAATTTCACTTTCTACCGATCTCCTTTCAATTATTTCAACCCTTATCCACTTTGGAGATCTTATTTCCCTTGTCCCATTTTTACTTGATTTCACTCTCACGTAACGTTAATGTAAAGTTAACGCTTTACACTTTAAATCTTACTTAAAACCCCTGGTTTATAATAAACCCTTTTTATCGTAATCTCCTTTCACTTAATTCATATAATTGAGTACGTTTATTTCCTTTCACCATCCAATTGGCTTGCATCTCACATTCGGTCACTTTTTAAATGAATTCCCATTTAAAAATATATTCCTAAATTTATCATTAATTGAAATAATAACTTATTTCAAACATTAACTACTTTAGTAGTTAATCCCTTTATTAACTAAATTAAATATTAAATCCCTTTGAAATCCTTATTTAAATTCAACCATATTCATTTACTATTTTAGTCAAAACACATTAACTTGATGAACAATTCTAATTCCAAACGGTCGATTTAATTAACTCAAAACTTGATTATCTCATTAACCAATTTCAACAATCCTCGCTTTAAAATAATCAAAAATATGATTAATTTAAATAGATTCTAATTATTTGTTTTTATTTCCAAAACAAATTTTCAAGGTTTAACCATTTAATTCATTTCTTATTCTTCAACTGGTAAATCTGATTAACATCAGCATCTGCTTTGCAAAATAAATTCATAACAAATCAAAGTTTTAAACAAATAAAATATTTATTTATTTCTCTTAAATAACTTTTATTCAAATAATATAATTCAAATCTAACTCTGGTTATAAAATAAATTTTATAACCTCAACTCTATCGATTCACCTGACGGTGAATCAATATCTATAACTCGATTGGTTTTAAAGGCCATACTCTGCCAAATACTTAACCAATATCGCCCATTGGTTTAAACCAAACATATGTTGAATATTCAATTAATAATCAACCATCAAATCGATCACACAAACAGATCAGTTCATATATGATAATATGAAAATAAATAATACATTTGAGGAATCCGGTTGGATCCCTCCAACCTGTTCTTCCCTGTAATCACAACGGTTATCTCAAATCAGACTATTCAGTTTTGTTTAACTGATAAATTAAATAACGACCATTTAACATCAACCATAAGTAATTCAAACAATGCAACCATTTAAACACGTTTATAAATAAACGTGACCAACCAAGGTGAGTCACCTTTATTGGAACCAATCGTTAAAAATAACGATTTGGTATTTCACTGAAATTAAACACAGTTTAATTTCATCGGTTAAATCAACAAACAAATGTATAACTAGCAAACAGTCAATTATTGGCAAGCAGAGCACACAAAATAAAAACACCCAATTTATATAAAATATAAAAAGGGTAACTGAGTGAGTTTAACTCACCGGGTTTCATTTTGTCGCTTGAGCGGTTTAGTTCTAGTTAAATTAAACAGCGTTTAATTTAACAAAAAACTCCAGTCGGTTCCAGCTTTGTCCAGGACAATTTCAAAATACAGTATTTGCTGATGCGGTCCCCATGCCTCTAGATTTGTTCAATTCTGGTAATACACAAAGAGTTATTAACATTTAACCATTACTGAACTAATTAATAAATTAACTCTTATTTATGTAAATAGCTTTCTTAATCAAGTTTATTAACCTAATTTAATTATAAACTAATTAATCCTAGATGACTCTACTAACTTAATCATATTTTTAAACTTAGACCGGCTTGACCCTTTTATCTACAACTCACGGTATCCCGGTTTCAAATAAGTTATTACATTCTTAATCCAATTCATACTTATTTAATAAAATCTGACCTGGTATATATATACTTTGTCACTTCCTCTTACCCGTTTTTTCGCTACTGACTTTCGTTCTTTGCTGTTTCGATACACTCATCTCCACACACCATACTAACTTCACACACCTCACTGTACACGCGTAAATACTGATTCCTCCTCGTTTGCCCTTTGCCATCTAATAGCCGCTTTTCTTCTTTCAGCATGATCCCAAACTTTGGTTTTGTTCCCATTTTATTTCCATTGCGAGTCCTCAATTTTTCAGAATTGCTGAATCCTTCACGTTTGAACTGGCAACTCCATTTTCCTGGAATTTGCGGTTCGCTCACCTCTTCATTTTCTTCCCTTCGTTTCATCCCACATGCCAGCTTCTAGTCCGCACCTCCTTCTTCACGTTAGAACATCTCAGCACCCCTTCTTCCTTGTTTGCTCCAGTTCGCCCTATTTTTTTTCTTTTTTTTCTTTTTTTTTCGTTTCGCTTGAAGAAGAGGAGAGAAATGGGCGGCTTTCGTTGACCATTCATTCGGGATCTTGACGAGAGAAATTTATGCTGAGGGGTATTTATAAAAGGGACCAACGTGGGAGGCACGGTTCCTAGTTTGGCCAGCACGTAATATAGGGTACATGGTAGGTAGCTGTACACATGTAGGCCGTAGTGTAGAGAGTTCAGACTTGGTCGGCACGAAAGTGATAATTTGGCAGTCAAGTAAAATGAATTGTTTGGGGAACAAGTAATGTACAGTAGAAAGTAGGGTAGATTTTATTACTATTTTAATACAACGAAACTTCGCAGTGGGAATTCGTATTAAAACCCACCACATATGATTTCTGTCTACTGATAAAAAAAACTATTCTTGATGTAAAACGATATTCCGGACCCAATGGGACAGGTTTTGTCGAAATCCGAGGTCGTTTGAAAAAATTTCCCTTATAAAACCAGAAATAAACATGCGTTTAATTTTTCCACGGTCACCAGATAAATCAAATCAACTTGAGACTGCGAACATCGACAATAACTTTCCGATACGAACCCAACGGCGCTAATTTCGTCGCATTCTGAGACTGTTGCCCCGGTAGGCTATTTTTACCCCTAACCGCCCTACCCTTTCTAACGCCAAATTTCTCGATCTCTAAAAATAACAAACTATATACCTATCCTGACTCTAATCGACGATACGAATTCAACGGAACTGGTTTCGTGGCCTAATTCGATCGTCTGCTCAAGTTACACTCAAATATCCTTTTATTTATTTAAATACACGCTATAGAAAATGAACGAGCGTTTATAGCTACCGTGGTCACATACGACATCGGTTTGCCACGCAATTCAACAACGTACAATAATTTAACGATACAGTTCTAATGAAACTGATCTCGTCGAAATCTGAGTCCGTTTGCAAAACGGCTAATTTTAAAGGCCTATAATTTAATAACGATTTTCCATAGCGACTATTTCAAAATTTGATTTGGCCATAACTATCAAACTATAACACGAAATCTGGATTTTTCTCTTTCATATGAAAGCTATCGCCAATACGGCTCCAACGTGTCTTGTTTCACAGAAATCCGACTTATATCGAATCCTGTATTCTCAGTTGAAGTTCAAAACTTCATTTCACGAACTGCACTCCATTTTCAAGCTCGATTTATATTATATATATAAATTATAACGTTCAACTTCGTTTTAATAACGAATTAAATATTAATTTCCATTAATATTCCCAACATAATATTTAAAACTAATTTAAATATTCATATTCAAATGGTCGAAAAACACGGGTCGTTACATTCTTTCCCCCTTAAAATAATTTCGTCCTCGAAATTGCTAACGTAAGAAAGAACGTTATAAATTCATTAACTTCAAATCTAATTTTATATTAAATTAGAAACCAATTCAATACTGTATATAGATAATTTCAAAAATATTGAAAATTTTCTAACACTTTAAATTTTCGAACAATTTCGCCAGCACTTCCTCTGTACGGCTCAATCGGTACAACTACAACTCGCCTTTCTAGGCCTTCTCCAATCCAAAAGAAAATGAAACAGCCAAGCGGCTTGCCAAATAGGCTCATAAATCTCCAAACCCATATAAAAATAAACGTGTACCTTTTTGTCGGGCATATCATTATATCTTTCCGTCTGCTGCATTTCCAACACAATTCCAATTTTAACCTCACAACCAAATCTTTCATGCATCATAACCAAATCCCATTCTCAACTCAGTTCCCATCCACTGTCAATTTTCGGCTCTTAATTTACCAGTCCAACACCATTTCAGATTCCTGTCTCCCAATTCAAAATCTGATTCGACTTGATATATTATATCCCAATTCAATTTTCAGTCAATTGGTTTCACTTCAATTCATATTTGCTTTCACAAATTTCTATTTAATTTTGTTTTTGTTCAAACACTTTCCCTGGGAGTTTTTAAACAGTTCAGCTCTTCCAAAATCAAATAATTCTTTCCAGAATTCAAACAACTTGTTTTTCTCAAACAATCCAAAACAAAATTTTGGTAGTAATCCGTCACTTAGAACTCGGAAATGAACACTGATGATGTGGCCAGCATCCTCAGAGTTATTTCCCAGCCATCGAAGTGAGTTCAATACTATATAATTTTTTCAAAATCATACTCAAACCTTTTCATTTTGAAATCTATTTCAAAATAAAATTCACGATGCTTGTAAACAATTTAAAATCTCCCAGGATTTTAAAATTTTCATATATTCAATCCAAGTTCATTTGCAAATTCCTTTCCCCCTTTTAGGCATTTTAATTCTAATTCTGATTTAGATTTCAGATTTACTAAATCTGCTTTTATATCATACGAATTCTAATTGGTTATTTATATAACCATTTCAATTATAATCAACCAACACATCCAATATACCATAATATTTCCAATACATATATTTCCTTTATATCAAAATATAATTTGGGTAAATTATTTCATTTACCCTCTTTCAAAACATATTGTGACGATCCATCGTATTCGAGTGTTTATAAACCCCTACCGATACAGTGGATCAAACTGATCGATCAGAACTCATAAACAACTCAACCGATAAATCTCCACAATATAAAACAAATTTTTATAAAATCTACAAATACGTTCACTCGTATATTATACACTCAACTCAATCTAGGGTATTACTAACCCCATCTCTACTGAGTCACGCCACAGAGCCAAGGTAATCACTTAACCTGGCTCTGATACCACTGTAACGAACCGGGATTTTCGACTCCGAAAATCAACATCAAACTACCATGTTGACCATTCAGACATCGAACATTCCAGATCATTAATAGAAAGAAGTTTGAGGGTGAGATAAGAAAGAAAGAAATATTAGAATAGAAGAAGAAGAAGAAGAACACCACACAGAGTCTCACATCGCAGCGGAACAAAATATAATACAGAAATAAATCTTTATTGAGAACTTTTAAAATACTTACAATATCAGAGTACACATCTGGACAGTGATAATAATCTGTCCTCATATAACACACAGCGGAATAGTAATATCATACGTCTGGACTCTTCCAGCTCGTCTCTTCACAGCAGTCGATAACCTGAACCTGTACAACCCGGCCTAACCCGAGCATTTACAAAACCCCGGGTCAGTCTGGTGAACCAAAGTGAGATAAACTCGCACAGTAATAAGGGTGAATCATCCAATCATGATTTTAGAGTTCAAAAATCTTTTCAGAAGAAAGGATAATCGTAAGACCAAATCCACACATAAACACGGACGGTTTTTTTACCTTACGATAACCCAAAACAGTTTTGAAACCAATATCTTGTTCTGATATTATAATAATGTCTAAATACAAGTAAATAGAATCTAGTAGAACGCTTGCATCTCACGCTCTACATATATAGTATACAATCAAAAACCCGCAGGCGCTTATTGGATATTGGATTCCAACTTGACAAGGTATGGGTCCACCTTCCGCACGTGTATCTCTAGAGACGAATACACTGGGTTCAACAAGAACTTCTTGCAACCCGGCCCTCACATGACCGATCACTCATTTCGCTTGAGTGTATCGAATGTATACCACCGACGGTTGGGATCAGCAACCGTCTCCCGACAAGGGACAGCATCGAAACATAGATTTAAGAAACAAATAGGATTTCCTCTAGATAGGTGATCATACACCCTAATGGGAGCGACCCACATAGCCATGCTGCCTGCCCGATTTTTGTCATTTCCCCGTTTGATGAGGCTTGAGGCCAGAATTAACTCTTGACATTTGGTCACCATTCACTTTGAATGCCACATCGTCAGATCCGTCAGATATCACTAATTGACGTCCACAAAAATACTCTAGCTGAAAGCTAAGAGAACGGCAACTCCCCGCCAACAACTATCGTACGTTTGAAGAAATTAACGTACGTGACACTTTGGAAATACTCTGTCAGACATCCGTCCATATACGTCATCCAGGAACAGGATGAACCGAAGGCACTCTCCTACCGCATCCATATAGGAATCACCCCATGGATCAGTAGCGAGAAGTCCTTGCAACTCCGTAGATTCCAACTACGACAGAATCACAGTTTATCTCTGCTTGCCAGGCAGAGAAAATTAGTCGTTCTTCCGTTTATGAAAACCCACGGTCTTCAATGCTCCATCACGAACCTCTTCTGAGATCTTCACGTATTTGCTGGTCGGAATGGTTTTCGAATATAAATTCGATCCCGGTCTTTCCGTACCAACACTCGTATTGGTCAGATTTGATAGTCGGTGATTTAACTATCAAAATATACAGTGTTTAAAACATGACACTCCAATGAGTTCACTGATTCAGTATTCAGCATCATTTGGCCTTTGACAAACTAATTTCCTTTTTGTTACATTGAAAACTTCTAATTCTTTTAATATTCAAAAATACGATATTTGAATAACTCTAATTGATTAGTTAACATTCGTCTTAACTCCATTCGCTTGACTCTAGATCACAGCGATCACAATGGTTACGCCTGATTTCCTCAGGAAACATCCGACCGCCGTAGGCTATCCGCAGCCCTGCGAATTACGCTAGCAGTCGTACGAAATGGCAACTTAGCCGAATAATTAGGTTTGGCTAATTCTATCTCGAATAACTATATTCAATTTCCCATTTAAAATCTTCCTTCAAATCATCTTTTAGATTTTCAAAACATATCTACTAACGTCACTTACGATTACCAACTAATACTATCTTCAGATAATCCCGATGTTGTTCAAGTTGGGGTATTTTAATTACCTCTCAGACCTTGATCAACAACATTCTTATCCTTCGATAAATATCAGTTGTAATCCAACACCAAAATTCCCCTCCAGTTTCAAAACAAATCCCATTTATAAATTGGGTTTAGTTATACAATCTTATGACCCATTTCTTTATTCCCAAATTTCACTTTCTACCGATCTCCTTTCAATTATTTCAACCCTTATCCACTTTGGAGATCTTATTTCCCTTGTCCCATTTTTACTTGATTTCACTCTCACGTAACGTTAATGTAAAGTTAACGCTTTACACTTTAAATCTTACTTAAAACCCCTGGTTTATAATAAACCCTTTTTATCGTAATCTCCTTTCACTTAATTCATATAATTGAGTACGTTTATTTCCTTTCACCATCCAATTGGCTTGCATCTCACATTCGGTCACTTTTTAAATGAATTCCCATTTAAAAATATATTCCTAAATTTATCATTAATTGAAATAATAACTTATTTCAAACATTAACTACTTTAGTAGTTAATCCCTTTATTAACTAAATTAAATATTAAATCCCTTTGAAATCCTTATTTAAATTCAACCATATTCATTTACTATTTTAGTCAAAACACATTAACTTGATGAACAATTCTAATTCCAAACGGTCGATTTAATTAACTCAAAACTTGATTATCTCATTAACCAATTTCAACAATCCTCGCTTTAAAATAATCAAAAATATGATTAATTTAAATAGATTCTAATTATTTGTTTTTATTTCCAAAACAAATTTTCAAGGTTTAACCATTTAATTCATTTCTTATTCTTCAACTGGTAAATCTGATTAACATCAGCATCTGCTTTGCAAAATAAATTCATAACAAATCAAAGTTTTAAACAAATAAAATATTTATTTATTTCTCTTAAATAACTTTTATTCAAATAATATAATTCAAATCTAACTCTAGTTATAAAATAAATTTTATAACCTCAACTCTATCGATTCACCTGACGGTGAATCAATATCTATAACTCGATTGGTTTTAAAGGCCATACTCTGCCAAATACTTAACCAATATCGCCCATTGGTTTAAACCAAACATATGTTGAATATTCAATTAATAATCAACCATCAAATCGATCACACAAACAGATCAGTTCATATATGATAATATGAAAATAAATAATACATTTGAGGAATCCGGTTGGATCCCTCCAACCTGTTCTTCCCTGTAATCACAACGGTTATCTCAAATCAGACTATTCAGTTTTGTTTAACTGATAAATTAAATAACGACCATTTAACATCAACCATAAGTAATTCAAACAATGCAACCATTTAAACACGTTTATAAATAAACGTGACCAACCAAGGTGAGTCACCTTTATTGGAACCAATCGTTAAAAATAACGATTTGGTATTTCACTGAAATTAAACACAGTTTAATTTCATCGGTTAAATCAACAAACAAATGTATAACTAGCAAACAGTCAATTATTGGCAAGCAGAGCACACAAAATAAAAACACCCAATTTATATAAAATATAAAAAGGGTAACTGAGTGAGTTTAACTCACCGGGTTTCATTTTGTCGCTTGAGCGGTTTAGTTCTAGTTAAATTAAACAGCGTTTAATTTAACAAAAAACTCCAGTCGGTTCCAGCTTTGTCCAGGACAATTTCAAAATACAGTATTTGCTGATGCGGTCCCCATGCCTCTAGATTTGTTCAATTCTGGTAATACACAAAGAGTTATTAACATTTAACCATTACTGAACTAATTAATAAATTTACTCTTATTTATGTAAATAGCTTTCTTAATCAAGTTTATTAACCTAATTTAATTATAAACTAATTAATCCTAGATGACTCTACTAACTTAATCATATTTTTAAACTTAGACCGGCTTGACCCTTTTATCTACAACTCACGGTATCCTGGTTTCAAATAAGTTATTACATTCTTAATCCAATTCATACTTATTTAATAAAATCTGACCTGGTATATATATACTTTGTCACTTCCTCTTACCCGTTTTTTCGCTACTGACTTTCGTTCTTTGCTGTTTCGATACACTCATCTCCACACACCATACTAACTTCACACACCTCACTGTACACGCGTAAATACTGATTCCTCCTCGTTTGCCCTTTGCCATCTAATAGCCGCTTTTCTTCTTTCAGCATGATCCCAAACTTTGGTTTTGTTCCCATTTTATTTCCATTGCGAGTCCTCAATTTTTCAGAATTGCTGAATCCTTCACGTTTGAACTGGCAACTCCATTTTCCTGGAATTTGCGGTTTGCTCACCTCTTCATTTTCTTCCCTTCGTTTCATCCCACACGCCAGCTTCTAGTCCGCACCTCCTTCTTCACGTTAGAACATCTCAGCACCCCTTCTTCCTTGTTTGCTCCAGTTCGCCCTCTTTTTTTCTTTTTTTTCTTTTTTTTTTCGTTTCGCTTGAAGAAGAGGAGAGAAATGGGCGGCTTTCGTTGACCATTCATTCGGGATCTTGACGAGAGAAATTTATGCTGAGGGGTATTTATAAAAGGGACCAACGTGGGAGGCACGGTTCCTAGTTTGGCCAGCACGTAATATAGGGTACATGGTAGGTAGCTGTACACATGTAGGCCGTAGTGTAGAGAGTTCAGACTTGGTCAGCACGAAAGTGATAATTTGGCAGTCAAGTAAAATGAATTGTTTGGGGAACAAGTAATGTACAGTAGAAAGAAGGGTAGATTTTATTACTATTTTAATACAACGAAACTTCGCAATGGGAATTCGTATTAAAACCCACCACATATGATTTCTGTCTACTGATAAAAAAAACTATTCTTGATGTAAAACGATATTCCGGACCCAATGGGACAGGTTTTGTCGAAATCCGAGGTCGTTTGAAAAAATTTCCCTTATAAAACCAGAAATAAACATGCGTTTAATTTTTCCACGGTCACCAGATAAATCAAATCAACTTGAGACTGCGAACATCGACAATAACTTTCCGATACGAACCCAACGGCGCTAATTTCGTCGCATTCTGAGACTGTTGCCCCGGTAGGCTATTTTTACCCCTAACCGCCCTACCCTTTCTAACGCCAAATTTCTCGATCTCTAAAAATAACAAACTATATACCTATCCTGACTCTAATCGACGATACGAATTCAACGGAACTGGTTTCGTGGCCTAATTCGATCGTATGCTCAAGTTACACTCAAATATCCTTTTATTTATTTAAATACACGCTATAGAAAATGAACGAGCGTTTATAGCTACCGTGGTCACATACGACATCGGTTTGCCACGCAATTCAACAATGTACAATAATTTAACGATACAGTTCTAATGAAACTGATCTCGTCGAAATCTGAGTCCGTTTGCAAAACGGCTAATTTTAAAGGCCTATAATTTAATAACGATTTTCCATAGCGACTATTTCAAAATTTGATTTGGCCATAACTATCAAACTATAACACGAAATATGGATTTTTCTCTTTCATATGAAAGCTATCGCCAATACGGCTCCAACGTGTCTTGTTTCACAGAAATCCGACTTATATCGAATCCTGTATTCTCAGTTGAAGTTCAAAACTTCATTTCACGAACTGCACTCCATTTTCAAGCTCGATTTATATTATATATATAAATTATAACGTTCAACTTCGTTTTAATAACGAATTAAATATTAATTTCCATTAATATTCCCAACATAATATTTAAAACTAATTTAAATATTCATATTCAAATGGTCGAAAAACACGGGTCGTTACAAAAGTTGTAACGACCCGGAAATTCTGAGCTAATTTAAAATTTTTATTTTGGTTATTTTAGTGAATTTTGAATATTTAAAATGAATTATTTTAAATAATAACGACGAAAAATTTATTTTCGACGAAGTTAAAACGAATAATTTTAATTATATAACGAGCCTGAAATGGCGTGGTAGTTTGAAAATTTGATTTCGAAATTCAAATGAATATATAGAATTCGTTTATGTCGGAATTGAGCGAAACCAGAAATATCTAAATCTGTTTGACGATATCTTTCTAATGGATGTAAGAAATTGAGATTTCACTTTAGAAGTTGAAAGATATGTCCAATTTAAAATTCAGAAAAGTCGATGTGGAATTTATATATATTTTAATATATATATAAAGGCCTTGAAAATAGCCGTTCTGCAAACGACCTCGGTTTTCGACGAAACCACTTTTGTTGGATCCGGGATGTCAAATTATTGCTAGGTTTCAAGATTCATAATTTTCTGAATCAGTATGTGAGCGTGGCGAAGCTAAACGTGTTTTAACAGTTTTAGTCAATTTCGATCGACCAGAAAATGGCCATTTTTTAAACGGTCTCAGAATTCGACGAAATTAGTGTTGTTAGGACCTTATCATCAATACGAAGCTAGAAAATATTTTTCGGAAATTTTTAGAGTTCGTATGTGGTCCCGGTATATTGAAATGTGCGTTCAAATTGAATATATATATATATATATATTTATATTTTAACTTGAACAGAAACTGATCGTAACGATCGAAATGGCCTACGTGGCATAACCCATTGTGTTCGAAATAGGGGTAATTAGCTAGAGACGACAGTTGGTGGGTTCGATTTTGAGTTTGAAATAAAAAGTTACTTTATAGAGAAATAAAATAATTAATTAATTCAATAAATCCCCCCCTTTTCTTGGTCAACGCCCTCCTTTTCCCCATTCGCTCGATCAACAGAAATCAAATAAAAAAAAGTAAAACCCTCAATCTCGATGCCCTGTCGCCTCCGTTGCCCTTGCTACGCAGCCCCTCCTCCATCCACGTCCATCTCCTCCTGTCGCCCCCTTCAATCGATCCCCGCGAGCTCGAGAAACCTCAAAGCCCTCGCGCGCTCCTCCCATTTACCAACGCGTCAGCCTTCGAGCAGTCACAGTGGGACCTGCCGCGCCCAAATCACCCACCACAGCCCCAACACCGGCGCCCCGACCTCCCCTGGCCACCTCAGGCACCGGCGCACTTCCTCCAACCTCCAAAACGGGAGTTTTTTTCTTTTACATTTATTTTTAGTTTTAGTGTAAATACTATGATAAAAGAAATCCGCTTTTAATATATATTTCAGCGAATTAAAATGGTGATTTTAAATATATAAAGTTAACAATTTTTTATTTTATAATGGTATGTTTTTAAAAAGAAAAAAAATAATAATATCAAAGCTTTGATTTTTAGTTATAAAAGCTTTGATTTTTATGTTATAAAGATTCGAGTTTGAGTGACATAGAAATATAATTTTTATATTATAGAAAGGTTAAAAATATAATTTTTATATTATAGAAAGGTTAAAAATATAATTTTTATATTAAAGAAAGGTTAAAAATATAAATTTTATATTATAGAAAGGTTAAAAATATAATTTTTATATATGTAGCGAAAAAAAAATTCGATCTTTATAAAGGAATAGAAATATAAAAATATAATTTTCATATAGAGAGAAGCAAAATATAATCTTTATCATAAAGGTAGCGTTACCAAAATTGTGATTTTTATCTATATAGTAGCGGTATAAAAATGTGATTTTTATCCATATAGAGTGATTATAAAAATGTGATTTTTATATATATAGCAACAATATAAAAAAATGTGATTTTTATATGTAGTGGCTACGGGCAACGAAAGTGACAAAAGGCGAGAACGGCGAAGATTTCTACATATGAAGAGCCGTGACGTTTGGTTTAGCTCTTGGTGAGAACTCCTCAGTTTTAATTTGTTTTCTAGTTGAAATATATACTAGGATGCAGACGGTGTTTAGCAGCACCCGACACCCGTCGTCCACAGACCATGGATGACTTATTTGTTTGATTGATGTGTTGTGAAAACTGATTGTGTGATGTGGAATAAAATAAAATATTTTATAGTGGAAAATATTTTATAGTTAAAAATATGATTTTTAACGTGTATATACAATAAATATTTATAAACAAATTGGACGATTTGTTTGTATACACTGATTTGACTGATATTGATTGGGACAATAAATTTTACACATCGCCCAACCACACAAATAAAATCTGTGTTTGTTGATTTGAATCCCCACACGGGTATTGGGATGAGATTTGACGTATACTAATCCCGATTTTTTAGTTGTATGTCAATCGATGGATTGACAGACTGTGTAAGCGTTAATTATTGATATTTAATGCTTATGCAGTTGTGTGGGGCACTCTGGATGATGGTTGATTATTTATCGTTGCTATTATATACATGTGTTGTAGAAAATCCATATAACCAACATATATGGTAATCGATTGGGCCTCATTCCAATATAGAAAATAAATTCATGTGTTGAATAGAAAATAAATTCATGTGTTGAATAGAAAATAAATTCATGTGTTGAATAGAATAAACATTCATGTGTTGAATAAAAGCCGTGTTGATTAGATTGACGCCATTTTGACGTGAACGACATTTATATCGATTTTATTCATTTTTATAATGAGTATAGAAAAGGAAGTGATTTCAAAATATAACATTTTGAAAATATTATCATTTGTATATCGATGAAGTGGAATATTCAATTTTGATTAGAAATTGAATATGAAGTTGAAATTGTTTTGAAAACGAACTTAAGACAATTTATAAAATACGTTTTGAAAGGAAATCGACGAAATATATACAATATATATATATATATATATATTATATATATAATGGCCTGAATAGAACGCGGCGCGCCGCGGCAGTTCGTGAATTTCGACCATTGACTTCGAATGGATATTACGGGAGATCCGACTGTCGGATTCTCCTAAAACTGGAACCGTTGGGTTCATATCGAAAAGAGCTTTCCAACGAATATTATAAAATTGAAATTTAACGGTTGGATTTGGAATTATGTCCAAAAAAATTTGGAAAAGGTCGCTGTAAGTGCAGTTCGATGGCCATTGGTGGAAATCGATTGTATGGGCCTTGGTAAAATTATTAAAAATAGTAATAATTTGTGTAAAATCATAAGAATGATTTGTGAAGAATTGGGATGAAAGATTTCAAATTTGAAAAGATAAAAACAGATTTTTATCGAAATGAACTAGTTTTGAACTAGAATTAAAATCAATTTATTTTTGAAACAAATAAATTGAATTTGAAAGGGGTTTTAAAAGTAACCAGAATTTCCAATAATTGAATTGAAATGGATTTGAATCGAAATTGTCTTTGGAATATTTCGATGTTGGATTTCGTGATTATACAGGTATTGTTATGGAAATTTGAAAGATATATTTATATCATTATTTCTGACACGATATTTGTTGGTCGTAGAATTTGGTATTGAATATAAGCCGATATATTTTATATTCAGAGCCTTGTATTTAATATCAAATGTGATTTGGGTTTGTCGTGAATGGTGTCTTCATTTACACTGTTCTTAAGCCCAGTTGAGAAAAAGATTAAATCTTTTTATTTAGATTTAATGATGTGTACCAATTAAATGGTAGTTAATTGGAATTGAATTTGAATTAATTTTTGGGTTTATCGTGAACGGTGTTTTAAATAACACTTGTTCTTTAACCCGATAATTAATGGAATGTGAGTTTGGGTTTATAGTGAGTCGTGTTTTAAATGATATTGGTTCTTTAACCCAATTAAAGAAAGGATGTGATTTCCCAAGTTAAATAATCATTGATAGTGATAATTGGGAAGATTAAAACCAAGTGGAGTTTTAATGAATCTTTAATTAGATTGAAATAATCAAGAATGGAGTATCACCAGTTTTGCTCCAGGCGATAGTTAAATCTTTAATTAGATTTGAACGTGAGATGGTAATTGAATTTACCAATAACACCGTGGTGTTAGATATGAAGTATTACCAGTTTTACTTCATGGGAAGAATAGGTTGGGATTGGGAAATAGAATAAATGATTACTTCGGTGTGGTTCGCTAATCCCGACTAGTTTGAATTGATATTCAAAGAAGATTAAAGAATAAATTTAAAGAATTTATCTTTGATAAAATTAATGGGAACCTTTCCCAAAGTGTAAGAATATTTAAATAATAAAATAAAAGAATATTCTGAATTGGAATGTGGCGTATGTTGTGTTTGTGTGACACTTGTTTATTATACACGCAAATTATTCAGAAAGACCGTGTTTATCCCATTCTGAATAATGATTCGACGTGGTGTCGAGGATGAAGATGGTGGTTGAAGACCGGAGGTTTTCACGTCGTTTGGGTGACTACTGATGATCTTGATTGGGTCGTACACCCAAAAAGAGGGAATCAGTTAGTGGTCGTCCAGACGTACTTAGAGATCGATGGATATGCGAGGTACAAGGTGCTTCCGGTTTTGTTCAGACCCAGAACGAACTTGTAAATGGACTGTGTGTCTGACATTGGATTTTATTCTGTGTGATTGATTGCTATTAAATATATATCTGTTTGGCGGCGGAGAATTTATTCTCTTGCTTAACGCCCTTCTCTAAGACATACAAGCTCAGGGGTTATATATTGATGGATATCCATCGTATGGAGTGAATTGCCTGTGTGGCATGCCTAAGTGGCAATTGATCAAGGCTTCTGTTGAAAAGAAAAGTCTTATGGTTGATGATCAAAGCACGGCCTGTGTGGCACAGCTTTGTGTGATATTGATTCGCGAGCCTCACACCCCGGTTGTGAACTAGAAACGGGAGAGGACATCAGGGAGGGCATGCGTTTCCTTCTAGCTAGAAGTGGCGTCAGTGGTTTTACAAGCCCTAACGAGTTTGACTTATGTGGTTGTTGCTGTTGCGAGGTGCCTCAGATAGATCGGTGATTGTGTGGAGCCGATGGAGTCATTTGGCTCATTTACGCCCCAAAGGGCGGGGAAATGCAGTGTTCAGGCATTTTAATCCACATCGGTGGTCTGGCCCTGACGATCCAAGGGTCACCCGAGCTATGATCCTGAGGCTCGGGCTAGACAGTCTCGAATCGTTAGAGGACTATCTTTTGCCTTGGTTCACAGATGGAAACCCAACATCTAATACGTGACATTTGCGGTTTTGATTGTAGAGCCTAGTATGGCGACATGATATATGGTACCCATGCCGTCTATTATTGATATTTATGATTGAAATTGTTTTGACACTATACATTTATAATAGTATCAAATGATTTGTTTTTAACATATCAAGCATGCTTTGGCTATTATAAGGTAAAACCCTATCCTCCGGCTTGTGTTGCATTGTGTGATGGGACCTGGGTTTTATAATAGCTTCATTGTTCTTTATTTAGCATTGCGCTGTTTTTTTATGCACTGGTATTCTTCGGAGAAAACCCGTTCCGTGTTATACTGCGTGGTCCCTTGATTTACCTAACTTTAAAAATAAAGATTAATAACTGTTTTAGTTCTCACACCAGTCACATGTCTGACCTGGAGTTTATTGTTTTAACCTAAACTCTGGGTGCCCTTATTTTGACACGGGCAGCTAGTAGTTTTGGTTTTGCAGATTTAAATTCACAGGATCCTGGTTTACAGCTGGAATGATATCCAGAAAGATCTATATCCGTATATCTCTTCTAGTTGTGCTTTGTATTGTTTTTCCGCTGCGATGTATTTAAATGAAATTTAAAGCTCCGATGTTTTTTGTGTAATATTTGTTCATACTCTGTAAATTCTTGTATTCTGATGGAATTGTTGTAATTAACAATGAAATGTTCTTCTGTTTGCGTTCTTTTTTGTCGTGTTCTCAAGGTAATTCGTGCTTTCCTTCACGGGGAGGTTACGGGTCCTGACAGTTGGTATCAGAGCTTTGGTTTACAAATCTCAGAGAACAAGACACATTAGAACCGAACGAAAAAATTCATTAGAGATTGGATTAGTAATATCCAATGAGAATGACTCGTTAGAGATAGGATCAGTAGTATCCTAGAACGAGTGTGAAGAGTATATTTTTAAAATAAAAATGAAAACAAATTTTGTTTTGAAATTTAAATCGTATTATACATATTTGAATATTTATTTTAAATTGATTTGGACAATTTAGTATATAAAGATTTTGCGTATACGCCTAACTAGCATGTATTCGAAGTTTTAATATATTGGATAGATATAGAATCACACTCTAGTCGCCCGGAGATGATTCTGGTAATGCGGCCGCATTATCAGAATTTGTATTCGAGTTTCGAAAGTGTGATATCTATATATTTCCATTAGACTGGTGTGAGAACCAAAACTAGATAGGGCTATTGTTGTGATTTGGCATCAAAAACATGATTTTCTGTATATATATCAAAATTATGAATTTGAAACAAAAATCAACTAATTGATTGCTGGTTGTGTTATATGATTACTGATTTGATTAATTGAAATTTTTTGAACCATTTAGCTAAATTTAGTCAATTATTGAACTGAATTGAAAATTGTTTGAATTTTGCATGCATATACATGTATATTCATTGAACAGGTCATAGCAAGGAGGCTAGAGCAGAGGAATAAAATTGTTTGCCCGACAAATAGGTATATGTTTATTGTATTTCTTGGGTGATGATGATTTTTATGAGCCGATTAGCTAGCCGCTTAGCTTTTTCTTTTTCTTTTGGATTGATGAGGGCCATGGGAGGCTATTTGAAATATCCCGAAGCTCCCGATGCAGTGATTAAAAATTTAGGGTGTGAGCCAAATTTTTGAAAAAATTGAAAAGTTGAAGAACTTAAGCCGTAGTGAAAATAACGAAAGTTGAGCTGAATTGAAAATTGTTTGAATTTGCATGCATATACATGTATATTCATTGAACAGGTCATAGCAAGGAGGCTAGAGCAGAGGAATAAAATTATTTTCCCGACAAATAGGTACATGTTTATTGTATTTCTTGGGTGATGATGATTTTTATGAGCCGATTGGCTAGCCGCTTGGCTTTTTCTTTTGGATTGGTGAGGGCCATGGGAGGCTATTTGAAATATCCCGAAGCTCCCGGTGCAGGGGAGGTTATGGCAAAAATTTTCGAAACTTTAGGGTGTTAGCCAAATTTTTGAAAAATTTGAAAAGTTCTTAGAAACTGAAAAGTTAAAGAACTTAAGACGAAAGTTGAGTTGGTTAGTTAAACAACTTTCAGCTTCATTCCTTTTCGAGGACGAAAAGATTTTAAGTTGGAGAGATTGTAACGACCCGGAAATTCTAAGCCAATTTAAAATTTTTATTTTGGTTATTTTAGTGAATTTTGAATATTTGAAATGAATTATTTTAAATAATAACGATGGAAAATTTATTTTAGACGAAGTTAAAACGAATAATTTTATTTTAATTATATAACGAGCCGGAAATGGCGCGGTAGTTTGAAAATTCGATTTCGAAATTCAAATGAATATATAGAATTCGTTCTAAGCCGGAATTGAGCGAAACTAGAAATATCTAAATCTGCTTGACGATATCTTTCTAATGGATGTAAGGAATTGAGATTTCACTTTAGAAGTTGAAAGATAGGTCCAGTTTAAAATTTAGAAAAGTCACTGTGGAATTTATATATATTTTAATATATATAAAGGCCTTGAAAATAGCCGTTCTGCAAACGACCTCGATTTTCGACGAAACCACTTTTGTTGGATCCGGGATGTCAAATTATTTCTAGGTTTCAAGATACATAATTTTCTGAATCAATATGTGAGCATGGCGAAGCTAAACGTGTTTTAACAGTTTTAGTCAATTTCGATCGACTAAAAAATGGTCATTTTTCAAATGGTCTCAGAATTTGATGAAATTAGTGTTGTTAGGACCGTATCATCAATACGAAGCTAGAAAATATTTTTTGGGAATTTTTAGAGTTCGTATGTGGTCCCGGTAAGTTGGAATGTGCGTTCAAATTGAATATATATAGATTTATATTTTAATTTGAACAGAAACTGGTCATAACGATCAAACTGGCCAACGTGGCATATTCCATTGTGTTCGAAATTGGGGTAATTAGCTAGGAACGACAGTCGGTGGGTTCGATTTCGAGTTTGAAATAAAAAGTAACTTTTTAGAGAAATAAAATAATAAAATAAACCCCCCCTTTTCTTGGTCAACGCCCTCCTTTTCCCCATTCGCTCATTCAACAGAAATCAAATAAAAAAAATTAAAACCCTCGATTTCGATGCCCTGTCGCCCTTGCTTCGCCGCTCCTCCTCCATCCACGTTTATCTCCTCCTGTCGCCCCCTTCAATCGATCCCCGCGAGCTCGAGAAACCCCAAAGCCCTCGCGCGCTCCTCCCATTTACCACCGCGTCAGCCTCCGAGCAGTCACATTGGGACCCACCGCGCCTAAAGCACCCACCACAGCCCCAGCACCGACGCCCCGATCTCCCCTGGCCACCTCAGGCACCGGCGCCCTTCCTCCAACCTCCAAAACGTGAGTTTTTTTATCTTTTACATTTGTTTTCTGTTTTAGTATAAATGCTATGATAAAAGAAATTTGCTTTTAATATATATTTCAGTGAATTAAAATGGTGATTTTAAATGTATAAAGTTAAGATTTTTATTTTATTTTATAATGGTATGTTTTTAAAAAGAAAATAATAATAATAATATCAAAGCTTTGATTTTTAGTTATAAAAGCTTCGATTTTTATGGTATAAAGATTCGAGTTTGAGTAACATAAAAATATAATTTTTATATTATAGAAAGGTTAAAAATATAATTTTTATAATATAGAAAGGTTAAAAAAATAATTTTTATATTATAGAAAGGTTAAAAATATAATTTTTATATATGTAGAGAAATAAAAATTTGATCTTTATAAAGGAGTAGAAATTTAAAAATATAATTTTCATATAGAGAGAAGCAAAATATAATCTTTATCATAAAGGTAGCATTACCAAAATTGTGATTTTTATCTATATAGTAGCGGTATAAAAATGTGATTTTTATCCATATAGAGTGATTATAAAAATGTGATTTTTATATACATAGCAACAATATAAAAAAATGTGATTTTTAAATATGTAGTGGCTACGGGCAACGAAAGTAACAAAATGCGAGAACGGCGAAGATTTCTACATATGAAGAGTCGTGCCGTTTGGTTTAGCTTTTGGTGAGAACTCCTCACTTTTAATTTGTTTTCTAGTTGAAATATATACTAGGATGCAGATGGTGTTTAGTAGCATCCGACACCCGTCGTCCACAGACCATGGATGACTTGTTTGTTTGACTGATGTGTTGTGAAAATTGATTGTGTGATGTAGAATGAAATAAAATATTTTATAGTGGAAAATATTTTATTGTTAAAAATATGTTTTTTAACGTGTATATAAAATAAATATTTATAAACAAATCGGACGATTTGTTTGTATACACTGATTTGACTGATATCGATTGGGCGATAAATTTTACACATCGCCCAACCACACAAATAAAATCTGTGTTTGATGATTTGAAACTCCACACGGGTATTGGGATGAGATTTGACGTACACTAATCCCGATTGTTTAGTTGTATGTCAATCGATGGATTGACAGACTGTGTAAGCGTTAATTATTGATATTTAATGCTTATGCAGTTGTGTGGGGGCTCTCTGGATGATGGTTGATTATTTATCGTTGCTATTATATACATGTGTTGTAGAAAATCCATATAATCAACATTATATGGTAATCGATTGGGCCTCATTCCAATATACAAAATAAATTCATGTGTTGAATAGAAAATAAATTCATGTGTTGAATAGAATAAACATTCATGTGTTGAATAAAAGCTGTGTTGATTAGATTGACGCCATTTTGACGTGAACGGTATTTATATCGATTTTTTTCATTTTTATAATGAATATAGAAAAGGAAGTTATGGGTCCTGACAAAAGTTTTGCATCAACATGTTGTCATGTTACATAAGAAACTTATCAAAGAAAGAATTATTTGATGTCATCATTGGCATTGACATGTTTACTTGAACTTACAGTTGTTGATTATTGGTATAGAAAAATCCACATAAGATGACACAAATTCTGCACTTATCATGTTTAAGATTAAACAATGGGCAAGTTTTTTAATATAATTGTAGTTATTTTCCAATTTATTCAATGATATGCATGAAAAATGGTATGTTATGACATTTTCCCTTCTTTGAAAACTGTTCCCACATTATACTTGAGTTACTTGAATTCTTAACTTTGTCATTTATATCATTCATCAATTTCAATTTCAATTTCCATTTCCATTTTTCTTGCATGTCATTAAATAAATTCCTTTTGTGCATTTCCCTTTTAACCAGTTCCATTTTTAAACTTATACTAATATGCATTTTCTTTTTCACATTCTATGATTTATACTTACCATAACATGTATTAAGTATTCTTCTCGATTAGGACCACTACTCAACACTTACCAGTATAGAACATACATCAGTTCTTTTTAGCATTACTATGTCATGTACTAAAGTATTTTCTTTAGAATAAGATAAATAAATGAATGACATAGACATAGAGAACAGATTTTCGTTATACACGAATATAAGTAACTGCCATATATTTGTATAAGCTTCTAATTATGTGTAGAAGATGTTTACATTTATATCCATTATTTCGATCCATGAAATTTCTTTATGAAACTCTTATAATATTTCCTAATTTATGTTATTTCATATGAAATTTCTTTATGAAACTCTTATAATATTTTCTAATTTATGTTCTTCCTAATTTAAAAAAATAGATTTTTTTTTTAATCTTCTGATAATGGATACTTTCCATATTGCCACAACATTTTCTGAATTTAGTGAAAGCATTCTATTTATGCTTATTGAATTTAATATAATTTATGACAATTTTTACTAGAAATAAATATATATTTCTTCCAAATACACCTGTTTGATAAACAACCAAAAACACATCAAGGGCTTGTTAATTCCATTATCGACATGAGTTAATTATGAGTCAGATTTATTGGCTCATGTAATGCTCAGGCTTTTAATAGTATGTTATGACATTTTCCCTTCTTTCACAATTGTTCCCACATTATACTTGAGTTATTTGAATTCTTAACTTTGTCATTTATATCAATCATCAATTTCAATTTCCATTTTTCATGCATGTCATTGAATAAATTTCCTTTTGTGCATTTCCCTTTTAACCAGTTCCATTTTTAAACTTATACTAATATGCATTTTCTTTTTAACATTCTATGATTTATACTTACCATAACATGTATTAAGTATTCTTCTCGATTAGGACCACTACTCAACACTTGCCAGTATAGAACTTACATCAGTTCTTTTTAGCATTACTATGTCATGTACTAAAGTACTTTCTTTAGAATAAGATAGATAAATGAATGACATAGACACAGAGAACAGAGTTGTGTTATATACGAATATAAATAACTGCCATATATTTGCATAAGCTTCTAATTATGTGTGGCAGATATTTACATTTATATCCATTATTTTGATTCCATGAAATTTCTTATTCTAAAGCTTGATAATTCTATAACACTTATACACTTGCAATTAATTTCAGATGTTATTTATATATACTTTTTCCATATATTCTCATATGTTTCGTTGCTTTATTTCTTTTTATATTATGTACCACAGTGATATAACGTTGATACCTCTACTCATTTGACTAAAATAGATACCAATTATTTGTATATAATTTTACAATGATATCTTAACATATATAAGTAATATCTTAACATATAACATTAATCAAACAATATGGACCATTATTTTTGACCAGCTAAAGAGATTGTACATAGAACAATATAAATCACTTTTGTCCCTACTTCTCCATGTTGTCACACCCTCCTCATCTCCAAGCCTCTCTGTATTCTTAGATTAGTACTTCTAAAAACTGTCAATATCGCACATATACATGTAGCATCTCTTTTTTTCATCCATATGTCATTGATTATCAAAACTTAGCTAATTTTTCTTTTTTTCATAAGAATTCATATCACCAGCGTATATGGAAAGATTTTATAGTTTCAGCTCTCTATAACCTATTGATAATAAATATGACTGGAAAATCAGAGTTCGAGATTCATCAAAAAAAAAATCAGAGTTCGAGTTATTAGAATCTAGGAAAGTTACACCAGTAAAGGTGATAAGGAATATCTCGGAAGAAATCACATATTGTTTGATGACAAGGTAAATAATTATATTTGAACAGTTCATTCTTTATATATATTGCAATCTCATAATTATTCATTTTTTCAAACGTTTTTTTATTGCATAACATTGCATACCCGAATTCATGCCTTTATATGGGTAATTCATGTTGAATACTTGAAGGACAAGTTGGAAGAAGGACAAATATGCATTCTCAGCAATTTGTGTGTCAAATCCTACAAATCAGGATCTATAAAACCTATCCGCAACGATCTACAGAATTGGTTAACAAGACGTACCAAGGTAACAAAATTATTGAATTATGAGATGAAGATACGGGAAAACGAATTTGATTTCTTTGATATTGCTGATGTGAAAGAATTATCACTAGAGAAAGACTAAGCTCAATTATTAGGTATGATCTAAGATACTTTATGTAACGACCCGGAAAATCTGAACCAATTTAAAATTTTTAAATTGGATATTTTAGTTGATTTTAAATATTTAAAATAAACATTTTAAATAATAACAATGAAAAGTAAGTTTGAAACGACAATTGAAAAGGAATATTGTAACGACCCGGATTTTGGCCGTCAAATATTTAATTTAATTTATTATTTTAAATATTATATTTGGAGTATTTATGGATTTTAATATTTAATTCGTTATTTAAACGAAGTTTAAACGCTATAATTTATTTAAATATAAATCGAGCTTGAATATGGCATGCAGTTCGTCATATGGAGTTTTGAACTTCAACTGAGAATACATGATCCGATATAAGTCAGATTTCTGTGAAACGAGAAACGATGAAGCCGTGTTGATGGTAATTTTCATATGAAAGAGAAAAATCCAGATTTCATGTTATAGTTTGTTAGATATGACCAAATCAAATTTTGAAATAGTCGCTATGGAAAATCGTTATTAAAATATAGGCCGTTAAAATAGCCATTTTGCAAACGGACTCAGATTTCGACGAAATCAGTTTCATTGGAACCGTATTGTTAAATTATTGTACGGTGTTGAATGGCGTGGCAAACCGATGTCATATGTGACCACGGTAGCCGTAAACGCCCGTTCATTTTCTATAACGCGTAATTAAATTAATAATGGGATAACTGGGCATAACTTGAACAGACGGTCGAATTAAGCCATGAAACCAATTCCGTTGAGTTCGTATCATCGATTAGAGTCAGGATAGGTATATAGTTTGTTATTTTTGGAAATCGTGAAATTTGGTGTCCAAAATGGCAGTGCGGTGCGTGTAAAAATAGCCTACCGGGGAAACAGTCTCAGAATGCGACGAAATTGGTGCCGTTGGGTTCGTATTGAAGAATTATTTTAGGATTTCAGGGTTTCAAGTTGATTTGAGTTATCTGGTGATCGTAAAAAAAATTAAACACGTGTTTATTTCTGGTTTTATAAAGGAAAAATTTTCATACGACCTTGGATTTCGACGAAACTTGTCCCATTGGGTTCGGCATACTTTCTTACACTAAGATTAGCTTTTTTATCAGAAAACAAAGATCATATATGGTGCTTTTTACGTGTTACTTCTCCGCGAAGTTTTGTTATAATATAAAATAATATATATTACGTTTACACTGGATTAATTATAAATAAAACGTGCAGGCTACCCTAAATAAAATATCCTGCCTCTTACTTACAAATCATGGTTCATTTCAGCTGGTCGATGATTGAAAAACACAACAGGCGCCTATTTCCAATATATATACACTAGTCTATTTACCTACAAATGCACTGTCTCCTCGTTAGCAGCCGACCAAACCAACAGATGAAATGAAAACTCAGTGTTTTTCAACCCCTAACATGCACAGCTACCCATATCGTTTCCTTTCTGTCAATTCTTTCACTTTCCTTAATGAAGAAATGAAAACTCACCAGCTAGCTGGCCAGTCTTCTCCTACCATATCTGTCTTGTAATTTCCAAATCGCCAAATGCATATCCTTAGACATTTCACTTCAGCGCAAATGCTGATAGAAGACAACACACGCTCTATATCCCAAAAATAATACAGCGGCCTCCCTAGTACCTACACTAATCAACATCTCCAGACATGAAAACACATTCATAGTATCACGCAGGGTATCAAAACATAGATTATCCATGTGCACTGAAGGGGTAACATCCTACCTCCCTACACACCCTATTTTCCCAGCTATATTTGCATCCTATCTGTACGTATAATGTAACACCATCCCTATCTTTCCATTCTTCCCTCTATAAATAGGAGTTGCCCTCAGTTCATTGGAAGACCAACATAACCATTCCAAGCTATTGCCTCTTCTTTTGGGTTCTGATATATATTGAGAACGTGAGCTTTGAAGTTGAGAAAAAAAACGTAAAACGTATGGGAGGGTGACGGCAAGTAAGATGGCTCGGGGGAGCGGTTTGCATATGGGATTTCAAAAGATGTAGTTGACGTGGGAAGGGAGGTACTGGGAAGTTTGGACGTGGTCTAGAGGTGCGGACGTGGTGGAACTAAAGAGTTCAGTTGTTGTTGATGAATGGCGGAAAGCTGGGGTTGCTGTGTTGAAGACGTGAAGAAGAAAATGAAGGGCATGCTGTTGGAGCTTTCGAAAGTGCGGAAAATGGTGGGTGAACGGTTTCAAATAATTGAGAAATGGCAGTTGCGTGGTGGAGCATCGTGCATTCTTGTGAACAGTAGCTAGAAATATTTGAAGCGTGCAGAACCAAGCATTATTAACGTAAGTACGTAGTTATAATAATACATTGCTAAATAATGTTTTAACTTAAGATCGGATAAAAACATGGTTGGTCAAAGTTTAAACAGTACCTAATTAATATTGATATTTTGTCTAACGTGCCAAACCTTATAGTTTAATGATGCCCAAACATATTTATACATGACTAGATCTTAGTTTGTGTAGCCGATATGCTTAGGATGTGCGATGTCAAAGTGTTAAGTACATTGAGGCGAGTTATGTTTGTAAGCAACTATTATAGTTTTAAAACGTGGATTTGAAAGTGTTACAGTAGGTTGATATATTGAACTGACCAATTTAAAACATGGCGGTATAAAGTTCTAGGATCTTTGCATATACAATTGCAATGTCAATGAAAAATTAGTGTTCGTTTGTTTACACTTGTTAGTTTTAATTTTTCTTTTTAGAATCTGTCATTGTGTCCTCGTCCAAATAGATGTGGGGTTTTCCTCTTTTGCAATTATATCAAGGTGAAGAATTACGTGTGCCTAATGATTTAAACATGGCCACGGAGGTTTCTTAAAGACTGTATAACCGGGTTGCACATGCTTTGATAAAAACATAATTAGCGATTTAGGTTAATAAAAATATTATTAATTGGTAAATAGCGTGTATAATTTACAACGCTGCCATACAGTAACAGGATGTGATGAAGCAAGCGATGTTGGGTTCGTAGCGACGAGCGTAGTGTTTTGGAGCTGGTTTAGTCGCCGATAGAAATCCAAGGTGAGTTCAACTCACTCAGTTTTCCCCGTTTATATTTTATAAATTGGGTTTTTTATTTTATGTGCACTGTTTGTTAATGACTGATGGTTTGATGACTGTTTGATTGGACGTTGAATATTTTAATATTCATTGGTTAAATTAAACATTTGTTTAATTAAATCAAATTAAATCGTTATTTTAACGATTATATTCCAAATAAGGTAGCTTACCTTGTTGGTTACGTACCAAATAAATAATTGGGTGTTTGGATGGATGTTATTAGTTGATTGTTGACTGTTAAAAACTGTTATTTCTATTTACCGTGATAAATATATTGTCGTATTGAATTTGAGGGAACCCATTGTGATGCAGGGAGGGACAGGTTGGAGGGATCCAACCGGATTTCTCAAATATGTTGTTTATATTCATATTCTACTATATGAGCTGTTTACCCAGTATGATTGATACACTGTTGCTTGTTGAATTTAAACATTTGTTTGGTTTTGACCAATTAATGATAATTGGTTGAGTATTTGGAAACGGTTGGTCTCAAAATGAATCATTCTATGAACGTTGATTTACAGTCAGGTAACTCTGTTGAAGTAAGGTTGTAAGGGTTTATTTTATAACCAAAGCGGATTTTGAAATCTAATTAAATGAAATTATTTGAAGTGATTTAAGAAAAAGACTAATGAATATAGTGAAAGGATTAACCTTGTTTTTGAGTTACTAAATTAACTATTTTAAACCCGGGTGGATCATTTATAAATTATTTGTTACTTTTAAAATCGATTATTGTTTTAATTATCTAAAAGGGAGATTAACTATAAATGTTGAGGTAAACAAGTTGATTTCTAAATGTTGAATTCGATTATTATTTATTTAATAATAATAAAAGTGCTAAATCTTGAATTGAGTACCTTAAATGGATTAAGGATTTTAAGACTCGAAACCGGTTTAAAAAGGAAATTTGTTATCTTAAGGAAGTGAAGGGAATTGAAAAGTTAAAGACGGGGAAACAAGATGTTTTAAATAGAGTGGGCATGATTTTAAATTTGTGAAACAAAGTTTTCCAAACGGGAATAAATGGAGTTTAAACTCTTGTTTAAAATTGTATGGTAAATAAAAGTGTTGGGATAATTGTTGGAGAGTGATTTCGTTGATAGACGCGTATATATCCTGACGATAAGAATGTTGTCGTCTCAAGGTCTGAGAGGTAATTAAAATACCCCAACTTGTAACGACTTCATGATTATCTAAGGATGATATTAGTTTTGAAACGAGTAAAGTGAAAGGTGTTAAAATAAATGTTTTCGTTATGGATAATTATAAACTATAACTCGAAGAGTATAAGTTGAATAAACCGATTTGGAAATAAGAAGTGAAAAGGCGGTGATCCAACTGTTGGAAGATTTAGAAATTTTAATTGGCAATTGTTTAACTAAAGAGGCCAAGTGATGTTGTATACTGAACCAATAAATCCACTTTATTTTTCTATGGATGATGGTTGTTTATTTTGATAGTTAAATCACCGACTATCAAAATCTGGCCAAATCGATTGTTGGTACGGAAAGACCGGGATCGAATTTATATTCGAAAACCATTCCGACCAGCAAATACATTAACGTTAAAGATGTTCAGAAGCTGATCGAGATGGAGCAATTGAAGACCGTGGGTCCTCATAAACGGAAGGACTACTTGTCGAATTACTCTGGCTTGCAACTAGAGTTATTTGATTTGTGATTCTGTCGTGGTTGGAATCTGCGGATTGCAAGGACTACTTGCTACTGATCTATAGGGTGATACCTAGGATGCAGTAGGAGAGTACCTTCGGTTCATCCTGTTCCTGGATGACTTGTATGGATGAATGTCTGACAGAGTATTTCCTGAAACCACGTACGTTGAATTTTACAAATATACTGAGGGGTGGCAAAGAGGGGCACTTCTTTAAAACCCAGAATATATGTGTGGACGTCAATTAGTGATTTGACATATCTGACGATGTGGCATTCAAAGTGAATGGTGGCCAAAAAGTAAATTCTGACCTCAAGCCTCATCAACCAGGAAATGACAGAAATCGGGCAGGCAGCATGGCTATGTGGGTCGCTCCCATTAGGGTGTATAATCACCTATCTAGAGAAAATCTATTTGCTTCTTTAATCTATTTCGATGTTGTCCCTTCTTGGGAGACGGTGGCCAGCTACCACCGTTGGTGATATACATTCGATACACTCAAGCGAAATGAGTGGTCGGTCATGTGTGGGTCGGGTTGCAAGATGTTCTTGTTGAACCCAGTGTATTCGCCTCTAGAGATACACTATCGGAAGGTGGTCCCATACCTTGTCATAGTCGGAATCCAATTTCCAATCAGCACCCGCGGTTTTGATTGTATACTATATGTGGAGCGCGAGATGCAAGCGTTCCACTAGATTGCTATTTACTTGTATTTAGACATTATTATAATATCAGACAAGATATTGATTTCAAAACTATTTTGGGTTATCGTAAGGTAAAAACCATACGTGTTTATGTGTGGATTTGGTCTTACAATTATCCTTTTCTTTGAAAGATTTTAACTTTAAAATCATGTTGTGTGATACCCTTAATACTGTGCGAGTTTTTCTCACTCTGGTTCACCAGACTGACCCGGTGTTTTGTAAATGCTCGGGTTAGCCCGGGGTGTACAGGTTCAAGCAAGTGAATGCTATGAAGAGACGAGCTGGAAGAGTCCAGACGTATGATATTCCGCTGTGTGTTGTATATAAGGACAGGTTATTATAACTGTCCAGAGTTATTGATGTACTCCGATATTGTAAGTTTTATTTAAAGCTCTCAATGAAGTTATTTCTGTATTATATTTTGTTCCGCTGCGATTTGAGACTCTGTGTTGTGTTGGTTCTTCTTCTTCCTTTATTCTAATATTTCTTCCTTTCTTATCTCACCCTCTAATTTCTTTCTAATAACGTCCAGTGTTTTCGGTGTTTGGAAGATCGGCTTGAGTTACAATAAAGGTATTTATGTCGATTTTCAAGGCCGAAAACCCTGGGTCGTTACAGTGGTATCAGAGCTATTGGTTTAGTGATAACCCTGGCTCTATGGCGTAACTCGATAAAGATGGGGTTAGTAATGCTCTAGATTGAGTTGGAGTATATATATGAGAGCGTGTATTTGTAATTTGATATAAAATTATTTTTACCCAATTTATTTCATAATAAGAGTAATGATTTCCTCAATTTATTATAATATGGGAAATCAATTGATTTGTTAATGATGATTTGAATGATATGTTTGGATTGTGTTGTTGATTGTGTGAATATAAATCTGAAAATGGTAGACTTGGTTTAAAACCCGTATAAAATAAATAAGTTGGATAAATCAATCTAGATTAATAAACCTGAATGGATAATTAAAGAGATAAATGAAGTGATTATAAATAATTATAACCTCATGTGGATTAGAATGTGTGTAGAACTGGTTGAATCATATGACATGGATATTTGAAACTAATTGAAGTTGTTTTGGGGACTAATGAAATTTATTTAAGTTGAGAACAGGTGCAGAAGTGCCAATTCAGCTTTAAAATCCATCCAGGAGAAAATTCTGGAGTTAATTGAATCCAGTTTGAATAGAGCTATATAATAACTAAGCAAGCTTGAATATAAAATATTTCTTACCGCATAATAACGCTCGCAAAAAGGTACGCCTATGCAGCATATGAAATTTTGGTTTTTATTTGGGTTTTGAGTTTGGTTTTTGAATTTTTCCGACATTGTTGGTCGATGGATATATATTTATTGAACCTACGATATTGTAGATGTCCTCCGTACAGGGGAGACTCTACAAAAAAATTTCCAAAATTTAATGTGTTAGAAAATTTTGAAGATTTTTGGATAATTCTTTCATTTGGGATAAATTGGTTTTAAAACGAATTAGACTTTTTTTTGGAAATAAAAATCGAATTTTAAATTTATTTTTGTAAAGATAATGGGTTTGTAACGTTCTTTCTTACCTAAGCAATTTCAAGGACGAAATTATTTTAAGGGGGGAAGAATGTAACGACCCGGATTTTGGCCGTCAAATATTTAATTTAATTTATTATTTTAAATATTATATTTGGAGTATTTATGGATTTTAATATTTAATTCGTTATTTAAACGAAGTTTAAATGCTATAATTTATTTAAATATAAATCGAGCTTGAAAATGGCATGCAGTTCGTAATATGGAGTTTTGAACTTCAACTGAGAATACATGATCCGATATAAGTCAGATTTCTGAGAAACGAGAAACGATGAAGCCGTGTTGATGGTAATTTTCATATGAAAGAGAAAAATCCAGATTTCATGTTATAGTTTGTTAGATATGACCAAATCAAATTTTGAAATAGTCGCTATGGAAAATCGTTATTAAAATATAGGTCGTTAAAATAGCCATTTTGCAAACGGACTCAGATTTCGACGAAATCAGTTTCATTGGAACCGTATTGTTAAATTATTGTACGGTGTTGAATGGCGTGGCAAACCGATGTCGTATGTGACCACGGTAGTCGTAAACGCCCGTTCATTTTCTATAACGCGTAATTAAATTAATAATGGGATAATTGGGCATAACTTGAACAGACGGTCGAATTAAGCCATGAAACCAATTCCGTTGAGTTCGTATCATCGATTAGAGTCAAGATAGGTATATAGTTTGTTATTTTTGGAAACCGTGAAATTTGGTGTCCAAAATGGCAGTGCGGTGCGTGTAAAAATAGCCTACCGGGGAAACAGTCTCAGAATGCGACGAAATTGGTGCCGTTGGGTTCGTATTGAAGAATTATTTTAGGATTTCAGGGTTTCAAGTTGATTTGAGTTATCTGGTGATCGTAAAAAAAATTAAACACGTGTTTATTTCTGGTTTTATAAAGGAAAAATTTTCATACGACCTTGGATTTCGACGAAACTTGTCCCATTGGGTTCGGCATACTTTCTTACACTAAGATTAGCTTTTTTATCAGAAAACAAAGATCATATATGGTGCTTTTTACGTGTTACTTCTCCGCGAAGTTTTGTTATAATATAAAATAATATATATTACGTTTACACTGGATTAATTATAAATAAAACGTGCAGGCTACCCTAAATAAAATATCCTGCCTCTTACTTACAAATCATGGTTCATTTCAGCTGATCGATGATTGAAAAACACAGCAGGCGCCTATTTCCAATATATATACACTAGTCTATTTACCTACAAATGCACTGTCTCCTCGTTAGCAGCCGACCAAACCAACAGATGAAATGAAAACTCAGTGTTTTTCAACCCCTAACATGCACAGCTACCCATATCGTTTCCTTTCTGTCAATTCTTTCACTTTCCTTAATGAAGAAATGAAAACTCACCAGCTAGCTGGCCAGTCTTCTCCTACCATATCTGTCTTGTAATTTCCAAATTGCCAAATGCATGTCCTTAGACATTTCACTTCAACGCAAATGCTGATAGAAGACAACACACGCTCTATATCCCAAAAATAATACAGCGGCCTCCCTAGTACCTACACTAATCAACATCTCCAGACATGAAAACACATTCATAGTATCACGCAGGGTATCAAAACATAGATTATCCATGTGCACTGAAGGGGTAACATCCTACCTCCCTACACACCCTATTTTCCCAGCTATATTTGCATCCTATCTGTACGTATGATGTAACACCATCCCTATCTTTCCATTCTTCCCTCTATAAATAGGAGTTGCCCTCAGTTAATTGGAAGACCAACATAACCGTTCCAAGCTATTGCCTCTTCTTTTGGGTTCTGATATATATTGAGAACGTGAGCTTTGAAGTTGAGAAAAAAAACGTAAAACGTATGGGAGGGTGACGGCAAGTAAGATGGCTCGGGGGAGCGGTTTGCATACGGGATTTCAAAAGATGTAGTTGACGTGGGAAGGGAGGTACTGGGAAGTTTGGACGTGGTCTAGAGGTGCGGACGTGGTGGAACTAAAGAGTTCAGTTGTTGTTGATGAATGGCGGAAAGCTGGGGTTGCTGTGTTAAAGACGTGAAGAAGAAAATGAAGGGCATGGTGCTGGAGCTTTCGAAAGTGCGGAAAATAGTGGGTGAACGGTTTCAAATAATTGAGAAATAGCAGTTGCGTGGTGGAGCATCGTGCATTATTGTGAACAGTAGCTAGAAATATTTGAAGCGTGCAGAACCAAGCATTATTAACGTAAGTACGTAGTTATAATAATACATTGCTAAATAATGTTTTAACTTAAGATCAGATAAAAACATGGTTGGTCAAAGTTTAAACAGTACCTAATTAATATTGATATTTTGTCCAACGTGCCAAACCTTATATTATAATGATGCCCAAACATATTTATACATGACTAGATCTTAGTTAGTGTAGCCGATATGCTTAGGATGTGCAATGTCAAAGTGTTAAGTACATTGAGGTGAGTTATGTTTGTAAGCAACTATTATAGTTTTAAAACGTGGATTTGAAAGTGTTACAGTAGGTTGATATATTGAACTGACCAATTTAAAACATGGCGGTATAAAGTTCTAGGATCTTTGCATATACAATTGCAATGTCAATGAAAAATTAGTGTCCGTTTGTTTACACTTGTTAGTTTTAATTTTTCTTTTTAGAATCTGTCATTGTGTCCTCGTCCAAATAGATGTGGGGTTTTCCTCTTTTGCAATTATATCAAGGTGAAGAATTACGTGTGCCTAATGATTTAAACATGGCCACGGAGGTTTCTTAAAGACTGTATAACCGGGTTGCACATGCTTTGATAAAAACATAATTAGCGATTTAGGTTAATAAAAATATTATTAATTGGTAAATAGCGTGTATAATTTACAACGCTGCCATACAGTAACAGGATGTGATGAAGCAAGCGATGTTGGGTTCGTAGCGACGAGCGTAGTGTTTTGGAGCTGGTTTAGTCGCAGATAGAAATCCAAGGTGAGTTCAACTCACTCAGTTTTCCACGTTTATATTTTATAAACTGGGTTTTTTATTTTATGTGCACTGTTTGTTAATGACTGATGGTTTGATGACTGTTTGATTGGACGTTGAATATTTTAATATTCATTGGTTAAATTAAACATTTGTTTAATTAAATCAAATTAAATCGTTATTTTAACGATTATATTCCAAATAAGGTAGCTTACCTTGTTGGTTACGTACCAAATAAATAATTGGGTGTTTGGATGGATGTTATTAGTTGATTGTTGACTGTTAAAAACTGTTATTTCTATTTACCGTGATAAATATATTGTCCTATTGAATTTGAGGTAACCCATTGTGATGCAGGGAAGGACAGGTTGGAGGGATCCAACCGGATTTCTCAAATATGTTGTTTATATTCATATTCTACTATATGAGCTGTTTACCCAGTATGATTGATACACCGTTGCTTGTTGAATTTAAACATTTGTTTGGTTTTGACCAATTAATGATAATTGGTTGAGTATTTGGCAACGGTTGGTCTCAAAATGAATCATTCTATGAACGTTGATTTACAGTTAGGTAACTCTGTTGAAGTAAGGTTGTAAAGGTTTATTTTATAACCAAAGCGCATTTTGAAATCTAATTAAATGAAATTATTTGAAGTGATTTAAGAAAAAGACTAATGAATATAGTGAAAGGATTAACCTTGTTTTTGAGTTACTAAATTAACTATTTTAAACCCGGGTGGATCATTTATAAATTATTTGTTACTTTTAAAATCGATTATTATTTTAATTATCTAAAAGAGAGATTAACTATAAATGTTGAGGTAAACAAGTTGATTTCTAAATGTTGAATTCGATTATTATTTATTTAATAATAATAAAAGTGCTAAATCTTGAATTGAGTACCTTAAATGGATTAAGGATTTTAAGAGTCGAAACCGGTTTAAAAAGGAAATTTATTATCTTAAGGAAGTGAAGGGAATTGAAAAGTTAAAGACGGGGAAACAAGATGTTTTAAATAGAGTGGGCATGATTTTAAATTTGTGAAACAAAGTTTTCCAAACGGGAATAAATGGAGTTTAAACTCTTGTTTAAAATTGTATGGTAAATAAAAGTGTTGGGATAATTGTTGGAGAGTGATTTCGTTGATAGACGCGTATATATCCTGACGATAAGAATGTTGTCGTCTCAAGGTCTGAGAGGTAATTAAAATACCCCAACTTGTAACGACTTCATGATTATCTAAGGATGATATTAGTTTAGAAACGAGTAAAGTGAAAGGTGTTAAAATAAATGTTTTCGTTATGGATAATTATAAACTATAACTCGAAGAGTATAAGTTGAATAAACCGATTTGGAAATAAGAAGTGAAAAGGCGGTGATCCAACTGTTGGAAGATTTAGAAATTTTAATTGGCAATTGTTTAACTAAAGAGGCCAAGTGATGCTGTATACTGAACCAATAAATCCACTTTATTTTTCTATGGATGATGGTTGTTTATTTTGATAGTTAAATCACCGACTATCAAAATCTGGCCAAATCGATTGTTGGTACGGAAAGACCGGGATCGAATTTATATTCGAAAACCATTCCGACCAGCAAATACATTAACGTTAAAGATGTTCAGAAGCTGATCGAGATGGAGCAATTGAAGACCGTGGGTCCTCATAAACGGAAGGACTACTTGTCGAATTACTCTGGCTTGCAACTAGAGTTATTTGATTTGTGATTCTGTCGTGGTTGGAATCTACGGATTGCAAGGACTACTTGCTACTGATCTATAGGGTGATACCTAGGATGCGGTAGGAGAGTACCTTCGGTTCATCCTGTTCCTGGATGACTTGTATGGATGAATGTCTGACAGAGTATTTCCTGAAACCACGTACGTTGAATTTTACAAATATACTGAGGGGTGGCAAAGAGGGGCACTTCTTTAAAACCCAGAATATATTTGTGGACGTCAATTAGTGATTTGACGGATCTGACGATGTGGCATTCAAAGTGAATGGTGGCCAAAAAGTAAATTCTGACCTCAAGCCTCATCAACCGGGAAATGACAGAAATCGGGCAGGCAGCATGGCTATGTGGGTCGCTCCCATTAGGGTGTATAATCACCTATCTAGAGAAAATCTATTTGCTTCTTTAATCTATTTCGATGCTGTCCCTTCTTGGGAGACGGTGGCTAGCTACCACCGTTGGTGATATACATTCGATACACTCAAGCGAAATGAGTGGTCGGCCATGTGTGGGCCGGGTTGCATGATGTTCTTATTGAACCAAGTGTATTCGCCTCTAGAGATACACTATCGGAAGGTGGTCCCATACCTTGTCATAGTCGGAATCCAATTTCCAATAAGCACCCGCGGTTTTGATTGTATACTATATGTGGAGCGCGAGATGCAAGCGTTCCACTAGATTGCTATTTACTTGTATTTAGACATTATTATAATATCAGACAAGATATTGATTTCAAAATTATTTTGGGTTATCGTAAGGTAAAAACCATCCGTGTTTATGTGTGGATTTGGTCTTACGATTATCCTTTTCTTTGAAAGATTTTAACTTTAAAATCAGGTTGTGTGATACCCTTAATACTGTGCGAGTTTTTCTCACTCTGGTTCACCAGACTGACCCGGTGTTTTGTAAATGCTCGGGTTAGCCCGGGGTGTACAGGTTCGAGCAAGTGAATGCTATGAAGATACGTGCTGGAAGAGTCCAGACGTATGATATTCCGCTGTGTGTTGTATATAAGGACAGGTTATTATAACTGTCCAGAGTTATTGATGTACTCTGATATCGTAAGTTTTATTTAAAGCTCTCAATAAAGTTATTTCTGTATTATATTTTGTTCCGCTGCGATGTGAGACTCTGTGTTGTGTTGGTTCTTCTTCTTCCTCTATTCTAATATTTCTTCCTTTCTTATCTCACCCTCTAATTTCTTTCTAATAACGTCCAGTGTTTACGGTGTTTGGAAGATCGGCTTGAGTTACAATAAAGGTATTTATGTCGATTTTCAAGGCCGAAAACCCTGGGTCGTTACAAATATAATTACTTTGAAATATAAACAAGGCCTGAAATGGCGCGGTAGTTTCAGAATTTGAATTCAAACTTTAACTGACGGTGCCGGGTGCAAAACAAAACGGATTTGAGTGAAACCAAAAATATTTAAATCTATTAGTGAATATCTTTCTAACGAATCTGAAAAATTGAAGTTTCATAGCGGGAAGCAAAAGTTATGGCCAAATGAATTTTCAGAAAGGTCGCTATAGAGTTTATACAGCCCGTGAAAATGGCCATTTTGCAAACGACCTCGGAATTCGACAAAACCACTTTTGTTGGATTCGGGATGTCAAATTATTGCTAGGTTTCAAATTTCATAATTTTTGAAGCTAGTATGTGAGCTGGGCAAAGGAAATGTGTTTGCTCGATTTCTATTAAAATGGATCGACTAGAAAATGACCATTTTTCAAACGGTCTCAGAATTCGACGAAACTAGTTTTGTTGGGACTGTATCGTCAAAACATAGCTATATTTATTTTTCTGCAATTTTTCGAATCATTATGTGGCCCTGGCAAATTGAAATGTACGTTCAAATTAAATATTGAATGTTTTATATTTTAATTTGAAGAAAAACTGACTCAAACAGTCGAATGGGCCTTCGAAACAGATCACATTGTGTTCGGAAAGAGGGTATTTAGCTAGGGCGACAGTCGTTGGGTTTGAATTGGAGTTCTTGTGTGAAAGGGGGTATTTTCGGATTTTAAAAAAATATATAAATAAAAAAAATGGGCCAATGGAATTCATTCTTCCTCACTCCGCGTTGACCGGATCAAACCCGCCACTCTGTTCAGTAAACGACGGAAAACTCTTCGAACCATCTCTCTTCCCTTTCTCTTCAACCTCTCAACGATATCGAGCGCGCCATAGTGGGTTTTGAAGCCCTCTGAACGAACTTCAAATCCATACCCACCACCGCCTGTATCGTTGCCTGAAGTGAGAGAATCACCTCTTTGAAGCCCGCAACTTTCAAAAGCGTCAGTAGCCACCACCGATCAGCGAGCAACCACCAGTGCCAGGTGCGGATTTCCGGCCTCTTCGACGCTGCGTAACCCGATCTCGACGAAGTGCTTCGGTTTGGGTGAAAATCGAAACCCTTATTTCGAGCAGTTCTGAAAGGTACACGGCTGATAGAGGTTTAAACTGTTTTAACACCTTATAACCGTTGCAAACTTCTAAAAATTGTATCTTTTTCGTTTCTTATCGAAATCCAGTGAAACAAGAGACACCGGGACCGTGAGGACGTCTTCTACATTCTAGAAGAGACCGGATATTTTTCTAAGCCTTCTACAATTTTTGGCAATGCGAAAAGCAATGTGAGATTTCTAAATTATAAACTAAATGGAAAACGACGATGTATAAATTATATAGTCGATGTATGAGTTATATAAGCGTTGTACACCTCATGTATAAGCGTTGTATAAATTGTACGTTCGATATATAAGTTATATATGCGTTGTAAAATTATATATGTTGAATAGAAGTGAAATGCTTATATATATATATATATATATATATATATATATATATATATATATATATACACACGCCCCTCGTCCACAAAACATTGACGATATTTATTGGTTGTGATTGGTGTGAAAATTGGTTGATTACGAATGGTTGATTAGAACTGTTTGTGGTTGAAATTGATTGATCGTGGTTGAAAAATACCCGTTTGTGGTTGAGAATTATTTGGTTGAAACCACATAGGATTAGTTTGTGGAAATGAAAAAAATATACATGCCGCCTGCGTGCGAACAGATGCATGAAATCCCGATTGTCAAAAGCTGCAAGGCTTTAAGGTAGAGCGAGGAGGCGTACTAGGGACGACCCCGGTTTTAACTACCCTGCCGTTATGCTGCCGAAATTTTCTGAAATATTCATGTGTTAGAATTATTTTCATTTGTTGAAATTATTTTCATATGTTGAAACCTTCATGTGTTGAATAGAAATTCATTCGTGGAATAGAACTTCATGTGTTGAATGGTATTCGTGTTTGAAATAAATTGTTTTAAAATAGAAATCATATTTTTATCATCTATATGAACTATATAAAATAGTCGTGTTTTGAAATAAATTGTTTTGCAATAAAAATCACATTTTTACTATATATATACAAACTATAGAAAACCTTCATGTGTTGAATAGAAATTCATTCGTTGAATAGAAATTCATGCGTTGAATGGTATTCGTGTTTTAAAATAAATTGTTTTATAATAAAAATCATATTTTTATCATCTATATGAACTATATAAAATAGTCGTGTTTTAAAATAAATCGTTTTACAATAAAAATCACATTTTTACTATATACATGAATTGTTAAAAATAGTGAAGTGTCGAAATAAATGTCTGTTGGATAAAAATATCATTTTTATCAAATGTATGAAAAACATGTAGTTGTGAAATCGAAGAATCGATTATATTTATATACATATATATAAATATAATTAAAATATATCGAATAACAAAGTTGTAGTTCGTGTTTTGAAACCGTGATTTCAAATGATTAGTGCGGGAGATCCGACCATCGGATTTTCCCGAAACCGAAACCGTTGGGTTCGCTTTGGAAATATCTTCCCAACGACACCAACTTTGTAAAGATCCAACGGTTGGATTGTCTGGAATGTTTAATTCAAATCTGAAGAAAAACAGCACCAGAATCGATTATATATATATATATATAATTAAATTAAATCGAATAACGACGCTGCAGTTCGTATTTTGAAATCGAAACTTCAAACGATTGTACCGGGAGATCCGACTGTCGGATTTTCCCAAAACTGGAACCATGGATTCGTTTTGAAAAGATCTTTCTAATGATGTAAATTTGTGAAGATCCAACGGTTAGATTTTCATATATGTGTAAATCAAATCTGAAGAAAAACAGCGCCACGGCCGCGTTATGGCCCGAAGCATCGTTTGAATAAATTGGCTATTTTAAAATAAATAAAAATAGCGATAAATCGTTATAAAATATTATAAACGATATGGAATGTGAAGTTTAGAAATTAACTGAAGGTTAGCTAAGTCGAATGGTTTTCTGGGTTTTGATCTGATGTTAGTTTCGGCCTTCGGGGTTAATATTTGGGAAATCGTTCTCTTACTGATTTACGGTTAGTGGCTAATGAATTGAAATGATGCGTATGTTGTGTTTGTGTAGCACTTGTTTATCATCTACGCGAGTTGCTCAGAAAGACCAGATTTATCCCATTCTGAATACCTAAATTGACGATAAGTAACCAAAGATAAAGACGGTGGTTGAAGACCGGAAATCTTCACCTCGTTTAGATGGTAACTGATGTCCTGATTGGGAGGCATCCTGAAATATGGATAATGAGTGGTGATCGTCCAGACGTACGTGGAGATCGATGGGTATGCGAGGTATATAGCGCCTCTGGTTTCGTTCAGACCCAGAACGGACTTGCAAATGGACAGTGTGTCTGACATTGGAATTCATTCTGTGTGATTGATAGTCATCAGTTGCAGGGCGTGAATTGCCTGTGTGGAATGCTAAGGTGCAGTGATCAGGGCTTCTGCTGAAAAGTAAAGTCTTGTGGTTGATGATCAAAGCACCGCCTGTGTGGCGTAGCTTTGTGTATAACGTGAATTCGCTAGCCTCACACCCCGGTATGAACCAGAAACGGGAGAGGACATCAGGGAGGGCATGCGTTTCTTTCTAGTTAGAGGTGGTGTCGGTGCTTAAACTGGCTGACATTTATACTATTTTCACCTATGTGGTTGTTGCTGTTGCGAGGCGCCTCGGTTATATCGGTCGATCCGGGTCCGATGGACTCATTCGTTGGCTCACTTACGCCCCAAAGGGCGGGGAAACGCAGTGTTCAGGAACTTTAATCCACATCGGTGGACCGGCCCTGACGATCCAAGGGTCACTCGAGCTCTGATCCTGAGGGGCAGGCTAGAGCGCCTCGAATTCGGTAAGGACTATCTTTTGCCTTGGTTCATGATGGAATTCCAATTTCCAAATACGTGACTGTGCGATTTTAATTGTATACCTATATATGGCGACATAGTGGTATGGGGCATTAATGTCGTCTATGATTGATACTTATGATTTGAAATTGTTTTTGAAACGTATAAACACTAGTAATAGTATCAAATTCTTTTGTTTTATTCGTATCAAGCATATTTTGGCCATTATAAGTTAAAAACTTTATCCTCTGCTTTGCGTTGCATTGTGTGATGGGAACTGAGTCTTATAATGGCTTCATTTTTATAAAAAAGCATTGTGATGTTTAAAAGAATGATTTATTTTAAAGCACTGACAATCCAATGGAGTAAACCCGTTCCACGAAAGTGGCGTGGTCCTGTGATTAGCCATATTATAAATGTATTAAGTAGATTTCTCATACCAGTCCCATGACTGACTCGTAGTTTGTTTCACTTGCAAACTCGGGTGCCCCCTTTTCTACACGGGCAGCCTTGTATTCAGGTTAGCAGGCTCTTTCTGGATAGCTGGAGCTGAAGATGGATTCTATCATTTATCTCTTTTTATGCTGTTCAGCTCCTATTGTACATATTATGTTTGTTTTCCGCTGTAGGCATTTATGTATAGCTGAACTGTATTTGTACTAAGTATGATCATGTATACTGTGTAACTCTGATGATTACGTTTATCCAGTGTATTATTTGTACATTATCTGGTGTATTTATTTATTTTTGTTCTGCTATTATCTGTTTATGTGTTATATTTCAAAGATTACCCTTGCCGCCGTCAGTACGGGGTTTGGGGTAGTCGCACTTTAGACATACATACACATTCGTTTTACAATAAGTAGCAAGTTCCATTTATTTATTTATTATTATTTATCAGATTTTATTGAGTGCTCAAGTATAAGGATTGTGATATTTTAAAAGATGGTTCAAATGAGTTTGTGAATGAAGATAGCAAAGAGCAATGTAATTTTATATTTGATCTTACAAATGGGAGGTATGTATATATAACACTTTAAATATTATTGTAACATCCCGTATTTTCAATGGTATGATATTTAATATATTTTATTATATTAAATATTGAATCGGAATTATAAATGGATTTATTTCGTTTATTAAAACGAAGTTGAATATATATAATTTATAATATAATTAGAACGAACTCAAAAAGGCACGGTAGGTTGTAAAATTGAGTTTGAACTTCAAATGAATATACAGAATCCATTTTAATTCGGAATTCTGCGAAACAAGAAACGTTAGGATCGATTTGATTATAATTTTCTAATGAAGGAGAAAAAATCGAGATTTCGTTGTATAGATTATAAGATATGTCCAATTCAAATTTTCAAATAGTCGCTACGGGATTCGTTTATAAAATATAACGATTTATTTTATTAATAAAAAGATTTTTTTTTTATATTGATTATTGTTTTTAACTTGAAATTCAATATGTTGGGTTAAAATCAGTGTTGGATTTATTTTGTGACCTTTAGTTATATAAACGCATAATATTTAACCGTTTGAAATAAAAATGGTATTTTCATAAACGATATCGAAATTCGGCAAAACCAGCTATATCGTGTCTGTAATATTAAGTGATTGTACGGTTTTCAGTTTTGTCACGATTGGAATTCATGTATGTTCATACAAATTATAAACATCGAACATTCCACGTTAAGAATATCGTTCATCATTTCACGGAAATATCGTTAGTTAAAATCATCTAAATATAATTGCCAACATCTTTATCTTCAGCTGAAATCTTAACCCCTCTATTTCACATGGCTACAGTACGATACGCGCTGTCTCTTCTTCCATTTCGAAAAAAATCCAATTGGATAAAATTTATTTGGCCACTGTGAAAATCTTCAGCATTAAAACCATGAGTACAGCTGATCAAATCTTTCGTACGCTGTTTTGTAAGGGTTGGGATCACCTGGACCAGATTTTCCCTGGTCCGGTGTGCCCAACCAATGAAATCACCCCATTTTGGGATGATTTACACATTGCTCCTCTGAAATACACCCGAATTTCAGGGGGCAATGTGAAAATTACCCCAAATGAGATGATTTCATTGGTGCGGACCACCGGACCAGGGAGAATCTGGTCCAGAGGATCCGCACCCGTTTTGTAAAATTTCGGCACATGCTTATCTGAACGCATCCTTGGCCATCAAATATATCAGCATTTTGTTTGCTCACTTTAAATCTGTACGAAATCAAACAAGTCTTGACTGTATCCAAATGCAAAATTTCCAGCGAATCTTGTTTATCTAAAATCAAAACAAGATCTGAGCGCATAAACATGTCCATGTGAAATTTCATCTAGTCTCAGCACATGCTAGTCTATACCAAATCTAGCCTATTGTTCCTAAAATCTCATTAGGATGTCTTTCTTTTAAATCAGGATTTGATGCATACTGTAGCTATATAATATGTGTATTGTCATATATATACTAACGTCTGATTTGGTTCTCTCTGCCTTCAAAATACACAGACTACACTAACCTATCATATTTCATATCAAAAGCGACCATGTTGCTTACCCTATTTTGTTTTCCAATCAATCCATATATGTGCATTAGCCTACCTAACATAGCTAACCCCCTAAGAATCTATACTGAACAAACAAAAGCAAAGCTTCTGCCCTACCTGGTAAAGCTAATGAAATCGACATCACACAGCTTTGGAAATGAAGGAACGCTACAAACTTCCGTGTCTACCTCCTTCCGACCCCGTAACGTATGAAGCGACTTTGTTCCTATCTCTTTTGCTTCCGTCTATATATACGTGCGTTTCATCGTTCATTTGTTCAAGCTTGGTAAGAGCGAAGCTTTCAATGGCTTCCAGGAGAATATATATATATATATATATATATATATATATATATATATATATATATATATATATATATATATATATATATATATATATAAACAAATAAAACACTTCGATTCCCCAACCATTTGCGTCTTATCCAATATTGTCAAAAGAGAGAGTAGAGAGGGAGGAAAGCTGGATATCGTGATAGAGTTAATGAAGGATAGTAGACTGTTGAAGGAGCAGTTCATAACTGTTTTCCGTAGGTAAGATATGTTGATTTGTTGCAAGAAGTAGGCTGTGGGGTGTTGGAAACTTGGAGTGTACTGTGTATGGTTTGGGCTCGATCTGCACACGGAGCCGGGAAGGGAACTGGTCCTATTTTTGAGGTGGCGATGGTCGGAGGAGCCGGCGCGGGGTGCCGAAAGGCCAGACGACAGTCGGAGGACGGGGGAGTGGACCTCCTGTCGGGGAATTGGACTGCGGCGACACACTGATGACCGGTGGCTTCGGGGCATTGATGGAGTATCAGTGGTGAGCATTTACATGAATGAAAACAAAAGAAAGAAAATGGGGCGACACTGGTAATCATTTAGAGGGGTAGTTGCTGTGGAAGAACAAGGAAGGAAGAGGAGTTACGTTGTTTAACATGGGGTTGCGGCGGTTCCTGTGAGAAGAAGAGGAGGTGCCGTTTCGTGAAGAAGATATTTTGGAAGGTGGACGTTTGGGAGGTGCCCTTTTTTCCGTCTTTTATAGTTAAACCATTTAATTGTTCGGAGACCTAAATGCAAAAAAAAAAAAAAAATAGAGAAATTTGATTGGTGGACACACATGAAAATAGTGGGGTTGGACACAGAAAAATTGGCCTCCAAAAGAAAGGGTAAAAAGAGTGGAAGCTAATTGATTCCTCATCCATGTTGTTTCTTCTTTTGTTAACCGGAAGTGGGAGGAGAAAGTTGAAGTGGCGCTATCGAGATCGTGGGGTAGCAGGTTAGTGGTAAACGAGATGTCGGTGAGAAAGTGTCACGATGGAGCAAGCCGCAAGAGGGCAATTAAAGCATCTGATGACATGGATTTATAAATAAAGGTAATTAGAGATTTAAATAATCAATTTATATTATATAAAAACTAATTTAGCTTCAAACGATCATAACGAGTTCATACGATATCAGAAATTGACGAATTTGGATCTGTTGGAATCATGACGACGGAGGCTACGCGTACAAGCTGGTTCAGTCAGAATTAGATGCAGTTGGAATTTCATGTAATTTAAACGTTGTTTAAAATTATATGGAACAACGCAGAAATCGATCATCGAAATAAATGTGAGTTAATTCTCACATGCTATGATGTGCTAAATTCATATAATTAAATTTAACTGTTGATAATTGGTTGATTGGATGCCTTGAATGCCCATTGTTGATTGAATGTTTGACGTTAATTATATTATCGTTGTTTGATATATTATATGCTATTATGAAATATTATAATGATCTGTGTTGCAGGGAAGAACGGGTAGGGGGAATCAAAACGGATTCCTCAAATATTTAGTATGTTGTTTATTTCATATTACATATGAACTAATTAAACCCCGTTGACTTTAAACCTGTTCGTTTTTGAGTTCCGAATCAATATATAGTATTGATTGACGAATTTATAGCAGATGGCCAAAAATAAAAACTATTTTATGAAGATTGATTCACCATCAGGAGAATCGCTAGAAATGAAGTTATGGAATTTATTTTATAATAGAATATAGATTTATATATATATTATTTTATAAAAAGGAAATAAACCAACCACATATATACATTGATTGTGTTAACCATTAGTCACCATTTTTATCAAAATCTACCATGCGCGAAGCACGTGTTTATTAAGTAATTATTAAACGATTTGATTTAGATAATTCCAGTGACCAGAATTAACGTAAGAATTAGAATGGGTTTATACTAATATTGATTATTATTTATTTAATAATAATCAAAGTGAAAGGAATCATTTTAATTAATTATATTATTAATTAATGGAAAGCGCTAAGTGGAATTAACTAACGAATAAATCATGTTTAGAGACTGCATTAACTGAGATTGTTTTATTAAATTAGTTTGTTAATTTAATGGGAATAGTTAATGGTGAAGTAAACCATTTTTATTTTAATAAATGTTGAAACTTGACTTTTGGATATTTAATAATAATTGAAGGGATACTTTGGGAATGCAAATTTAAAAAAGGAAGTGTGTGAAGTAAAAGCCATGTTATGGTAAATGAATGCTTAAGCGATTTGAGGTATAATAATAATATAAGCTATGATTAAACCAAAGTTTTATTAATTATTTTTAGCCAATATTTAAATTGGTTTATATAAAACCCAATATTTTGTGAAGTTATAAAACCCGAATTTCTATTGAATATATATTATTGAAATGGGTTATTAGAAATGAAATTTGAATAAAGTAAAAGCCAAGGTTTGGAACTAAAGAATTTGAACTTAACTGGGAATTAGTTGAGATAACCGATTTTTCTGAATATTTATCTGATGTTGGTTTCGGCCTTCAAGGCTGATATTTAGGAAATTAATTTCTTACTGATTATCTTTAGGAACTAAAGGGGATATGAAATGGGAAGTAAAAATGGAAATCCAAGTTTGAA